>JXCR01025788.1:0-27049 GCA_002079205.1 Phalaenopsis hybrid cultivar
TGCACAATATCACAATTAATATTCAATTAATAAGTTATTAGGTGTCACTTAGGCTTTTCATTCCTTGAGATCTATTTTAAAAGAATAAATATAAAAATTTTAATTTTTATTACTTATATGCATTATATTTTCAAAAACTATTTTAAAATTATTTGCATTCTTAGCTTAGAGGTCAATCATTTAAAAGCTTTTGTTCATACAAAATTTGCATCTAGTTACACCTCTTATAATTCTTGGATCCATAGGATGAGTTCAGGAACGACAATCCCATCAAAACATACACTAGCCTCTTGCCTACACTGCACACAATTATATGTTGTGACTAGGACACTATACGCTAGATGGTGTACTAGGCTAGGACCACGACGTTATTAGTCTTTAAATGTCTTGACTATTGTTCTCTGTCAGTTTGGTTGCCCTAGCCAGACTTCATTTTTTTGTGTTTTTTGCATGTTTTTTTGGGTGTGAGATGTGCGCACTAGTATGTTAGTGAAGCTTTTTTTTTCAGGAATTCATGCCCAACAAGGAGGAGTTATAATGATTTAAAGCTACAGGTGTTGTTAAGCTCTCTTCTTGTCGAGCAAAGCTCATCACATTGCATGCCTTTAACTTATACTAACCCCTCTCTTTTACCGTTCGAGTCTTTTTTTAACTTTCTATATGTATTGTTATAGTCCCCAAGAAGAGATTTTGTATTAGAAGTAAGATATGTTCATGGGTTTTGAGTATGGTCATGGGTTCTGAGATGTCTTACGGGCGAGACCACGTGACAAGGACCAAGAGCTATAGGTTCATGTCTCGTACCTTTGTTCTAAATCTCATTTATCTATAGAATTATGACCATAGTTGTATATGTGGTGCCTAGCTGCTTTTTTTTTCTGAGATATGTTATCAATCTAGTGGCGCCCAGCCTCTCCATTCTTTATGTTCGGCTTGCTTTTCTTTATATTGTGCAGTGTGCATTATGGTTACTCATTATTTAGCTTATGGTTTGTCCAGGAGTCATGCTGTATAACTTAGACTCTCTAAGGAACTCAAATTATAATTTTTTAAAAATTCCAAATAAGAAAATTAAGACTAATTAAATTCTTATACGGCGCCAAAACCCTTGATAAAAACGTGAGAAATAATCAATGGACACGAAAATTCATTGAATTGGTTTTTGAAAGAAGGAACTTCTAGAAGATTCATTGAATGGAGATGCATTTTGAAGAGACATCAAGACACCTTTTAGATTTTTATTAAATATAAATTGGATCATCAAAGGAGGAGGCCAGCCATTAAACATCCATAGTCATCATTCATCTAAGTCATCGCCGCCTCTTATAATCCTTGGATCCATAGGATAGGTTTGGGGACAACGACCCCATCAAAACAGACACTATCCTCTTACCTACATTGCACAAACTTGTATGTTGTGACTAGGACATTATACGCTAGATGGTGTATGAGGCTAAAACTGCGACATTAGGTAGTCTTTATATGTCTTGACTATTGTTCTTTGCTAGTTTGGTTGCCCTAGTCAGACTTTAGTTNTGGACGGTTTCTTCTGTTACCGGAGCGATAGCTGAAGTGGAAATACATAGGGTTCTGTTAAAACATAGGAAAACCCTAGGATGTGGTGCGGGACGGCGGAGAGTTGATCGCGAAAGAGAAAATAGAGATGACGAGGAAGATGAATAGACGCAGAGAAGAAATTTTCCGGCGGCCCCGCCACCGGCCATGGCCGCCATTGACGGCGTACTAAAGAGCAAGCAGGACTCGCAGTTTTGATAAGTGGCGATATATATATATATATATATTGTGTGATGTATGTAAATTTTCTTCATTTTTATGGCGTTTATTTAGCATATTTCAATCTCAAGTAAACCAATTAATTCATATTTGATGGAATAACATTTCAATTAATATTTACTTTGTAAATGATCTAGTTTTGTTAACCTATTAAGTGTGATAAATTAATACAAATCATATGTAGCCTGCACAATATCACAATTAATATTCAATTAATAAGTTATTAGGTGTCACTTAGGCTTTTCATTCCTTGAGATCNGCACAATATCACAATTAATATTCAATTAATAAGTTATTAGGTGTCACTTAGGCTTTTCATTCCTTGAGATCTATTTTAAAAGAATAAATATAAAAATTTTAATTTTTATTACTTATATGCATTATATTTTCAAAAACTATTTTAAAATTATTTGCATTCTTAGCTTAGAGGTCAATCATTTAAAAGCTTTTGTTCATACAAAATTTGCATCTAGTTACACCTCTTATAATTCTTGGATCCATAGGATGAGTTCAGGAACGACAATCCCATCAAAACATACACTAGCCTCTTGCCTACACTGCACACAATTATATGTTGTGACTAGGACACTATACGCTAGATGATGTACTAGGCTAGGACCACGACGTTATTAGTCTTTAAATGTCTTGACTATTGTTCTCTGCCAGTTTGGTTGCCCTAGCCAGACTTCACTTTTTTGTGTTTTTTGCTTGTTTTTTGGGGTGTGAGATGTGCGCACTAGTATGTTAGTGAAGCTTTTTTTTTCAGGAATTCATGCCCAACAAGGAGTTATAATGATTTAAAGCTGCAGGTGTTGTTAAGCTCTCTTCTTGTCGAGCACAACTCATCACATTGCATGCCTTTAACTTATACTAACCCCTCTCTTTTACCGTTCGAGTATTTTTTTTACTTTCTATATGTATTGTTATAGTCCCCAAGAAGAGATTTTGTATTAGAAGTAAGATATGTTCATGGGTTCTGAGTATGGTCATGGGTTCTGAGATGCCTTACGGGCGAGACCACGTGACAAGGACCAGGAGCTATAGGTTCATGTCTCGTACCTTTGTTCTAAATCTCATTTATCTATAGAATTATGACCATAGTTGTATATGTGGTGCCTAGCTGCTTTTTTCTTTTCTGAGATATGTTATCAATATAGTGGCACCCAGCCTCTCCATTCTTTATGTTCAGCTTGCTTTTCTTTATATTGTGCAGTGTGCATTATGGTTACTCATTATTTAGCTTATGGTTTGTCCAGGAGTCATGCTGTATAACTTAGACTCTCTAAGGAACTCAAATTATAATTTTTTAAAAATTCCAAATAAGAAAATTAAGACTAATTAAATTTAAGATTAAAACATTTCAAGATTTTTCAGAAGTTGTCTTTATTTTCTGCACGTCTTCGGGCAGGATTTAAAATGGGTTGCATAGCATGAACATATCATCAGTCATACTAATAGGGCCTCCATGATTATTAGGACTAGATAACTGCATCGTATTGCACATCCTGAGGAGAAGTTCTCGTGCTTTTCCAACTCGACTAACCCAGCATAGATTTATACCTAGTTGTTCATATAGCACTGTTAGGGTGTTAGAGGCTTACCCGACCCAGATGGGGAATAAGTCCTTTGTGAGAGTGTTTTTAGCTTTGTAGCTGAAACTCTCTTTTCTTTTCCACTCTAGTGGCTTCCTCGTCGCTAATTTGCTGGTTTTTTAATTAAAAATAGTTTAGTTTAATGTATATATATAATTTAAATTTTGAAAAAAAGAAATTTTAATTTTGAAAAATGAGACAAAACGGATCTCATATATTTAATGGGTCAAACAACCGAACATAATATTACAAATAATACTTCATCTCAAAAAAATAATGATATACTCGATAATAGTCTTAATTACTCAAACCAATAAATTTATGATATTTATTTGATATGTAAAATTTTAAACATATCATTCTCCTACATAATATGAAGATTAGATGGGTTTTAGATTATATAAGTTACTAATTCTCCTATAGGTGCAAGCCTCTATAATTAGTTACATCTTAAGCGACTGAAATCACTTAAGAAAATTAATTCATCTTCAAGAATTAAATGTTTAGCTTTCATGATAGGTGATCCACCTTAAAATTACCTATTTTTAGTGTTTATTTTATGATCATTTTATGCATGTTTTTTAGTGATATTGTACTTTAAAGGAATGTATTTTGTGTTTTTTTGGCTTTGGGTATATTGAATGGACAATTAGAGAAAATGAGGGAAAAATGAACAAAAAATGTGCACTTTATATGGCGCCAAAACACCGACCCCAGGCGTTATTGATACACCTAAAGATATAGTGATTTTATACACATTTTTATGTCTATTTTTGAGATATTGCGCTTTAATGAAAAGTATTTATGTGTTTTTCTTTCAGGTACAATTAAATGGATGAAAAATGCTAAAATAAGTGAAAAAGAGTCAAATTTTGAGCAAAAATGATGAATGTGCAAGAATGAACTAGGGCGCCTAAGCGCCAAACACTGGTGCCTATGCACGAGAGAATCGCGTCTACGCTCCAGGTATCCCGCACTTAAGCGACATAAGTAGTTATTTGATGATTCATTGAATTTACACGAATTTTTGAAGAGGTGTTTGAAGCAACCCTTGATAAAAACGTGAGAAATAATCTATGGACACGAAAATTCATTGAATTGGTTTTTGAAAGAAGGAACTTCTAGAAGATTCATTGAATGGAGATGCATTTTGAAGAGACATCAAAACACCTTTTAGATTTTTATTGAAGATAAATTGGATCATCAAAGGAGGAGGCCAGCCATTAAACATCCATAGTCATCATTCATCAAAGTCATCGTCGCCTCTTATAATCCTTGGATCCATAGGATAGGTTTGGGGACAACGACCCCATCAAAACATACACTATCCTCTTGCCTACATTGCACAAGCTTGTATGTTGTGACTAGGACATTATACGCTAGATGGTGTACGAGGCTAAAACTGTGACATTAGGTAGTCTTTATATGTCTTGACTATTGTTCTTTGCTAGTTTGGTTGCCCTAGTCAGACTTTAGTTTTTTGTGCTTTTTGCATGTTTTATAGGGTGCGAGACTTGCACACTAGTATGTTAGTGGTGATTTTTTTGCAAGAAGCCATGTCCAACACGAAGGAGTTATAATGATCTAAAGCTAGTATTTTGCTTGCAGGTGTAGTTAAGCTCTCTTCTTGTCGAGCACGACTCATCACATTGCATGACTTTAACCTGTACTAACCCCTATCTTTTATTGGTCAAGCCTTTTTTTGACTTTCTATATGTACTGTTATAGTCCCTAAGAAGAGATTTTGCATTAGAAGTAAGATATGGTCACGGGTTCTGAGACGGGCGGGACCACGTGACAAGTACCAGGAGTTATAGGTTCAAGTCTCGTACCTTCATTCTAAATCTCATTTATCTATAGAATTAGGATCATACTTGTATATGTGGTGCCTAGCTGTCTTTTTCTTTTCTGAGATATGTTGTCAATCTAGTAGCGCCCAGCCTCTCCATTCTTTATGTTTGACTTGCTTTTCTTTATATTGTGCAGTGTGCATTATTGCTACTCATTATTTGGCTTATGGTTTGTCTAGGAATCGTGCTTTATAACCTAGGCTCTCTAGGGACCTCAAATTATATTTTTTTTTTAAATCCAATTAAGATAATTGACTAATTAAATTTACGATTAAACATTTCAAGATTTTTCAGAAGTTGTCTTTATTTTCTGCATGCCTTCGAGTTGGATTTAAAATGGGTTGCATAGCATGAACATATCATCAATCATACTAATAGGGCATCCATGATTAGGACTAGATAACTGCATCACATTGCACATCCTGAGGAGAAGTTCCCGTGCTTCTTTAACCTGACTAACCCAGCATAGATTTCTACCTAAGTGGTCATATAGCACTCTTAGGGAGTTAGAGGCTTACCCGACCGAGACGGGGAATAATTCCTTTGTGAGAGTATTTTTAGCCTTGTAGCTGAAACTCTCTTTTCTTTTCCAATGTAGTGGCTTCCTCATCGTTAATCTGTTGGTTTTTTTAAATTAAAAATAATTTAGCTTAATGTATATATATAATTTAAATTTTGAAAAAAAGAAATTTTAATTTTGAAAAATGAGACTAAATGGATCTCATATAATTATTGGGTTAAACAACCGAGCATAATATTACAAATAATACTTCATCTCAAATAATGATGATATTACTCAATCATAGTCTCAATTTCTCAAACCAATAAATTTATGATATTTGTTTGATATGTAAAATTTTAAACATATCATTCCCCTACATAATATGAAGATTAGATGGGTTTTAGATTATATAAGTTACTAATTCTTCTATAGGTGCAAGCCTCTATAGTTAGTTACATCTTAAGCGACTGAAATCACTTAAGAAAACTAATTCATCTTCAAGAATTAAAAGTTTAGTTTTCATGATAGGTGATCCACCTTAAAAGTACATATTTTTAGTGTTTATTTTTATGATCATGTTATGCTTGTTTTTATTGATATTGCACTTTAAATTAAGATATTTTGTATCTTTTTGGTTTCAGGTACATTGAATGGACAATTAGAGAAAATGAGGAAAAAATGAGCAAAAAAGGTGTGCTTTATATGGCACCATAGCGCCAACCCCAGGCGCTATTGATACACCTAAAATATATAGTAATTTTATACACATTTTTATGCTTATTTTTGAGATATTGCGGTTTAATGAAAGGTGTTTGTGTGTTTTTCTTTCAGGTACAATCAAATGGACAAAAATGCTAAAAGGAGTGAAAAGGGGTCAAATTTGGAGCAAAATGATGCAGGTGCAAAAATGAACTGGGGCGCCTAAGCGCCCAGCACTGCCACCTATACACGAGAGAATCGCGCCTAAGCATCAGGTATCCCACGCTTAAGCACCAGAAGTAGTTATTTGATGATTCATTGAATTTTCACGAATTTTTGAAGAGATGTTTGAAGCAACCATTGGTGAAAATGTGGGAAATTCATTTAATTGATTTTTGAAAGAAGGAACTTCTAGAAGATTCATTGATTGGAGACACATTTTGAAGAGACACCAAGACACCTTTTGGATTTTTATTATGATGACTTAGGTCATTAAAGGAGGAGGCCAGCCATTAAACATCCATAGCCATCATTCATCTNGTGTTTGAAGCAACCATTGGTAAAAATGTGGGAAATGATACATGGACACGAAAATTCATTTAATTTATTTTTGAAAGAAGGAACTTCTAGAAGATTCATTGATTGGAGACATATTTTGAAGAGACACCAAGACACCTTTTGAATTTTTATTATGATGACTTAGGTCATTAAAGGAGGAGGCCAGCCATTAAACATCCATAGCCATCATTCATCTAAGTAACTGTCGTCGCCACGTTCTTTTTATTTTGAGTGTTAGTTTGTATTGTGAATGAAGGAAGAGAACTCAAAGGAACTTCAAAACATTTGGTGGAGAGGAATGGAGATAAGTGTTTATCTTTGTGACTACACTTGGTTTTTATTTAGATTTCTTGTTTATGTGCATGATTTCTACTTTTAAAATCATGTGTGGTTGTGTTTTCTCCACGAATTTTGAGTAGTTTTCTTTATATTTTTCCATAAAATGATAAATGATTAAGTATTTAATGAAAGTCTTATGAAGTATTATACTTCAATGTTGGAAGAAATTCTGATTATTTGAATCCTTGCACTTTTTTTACTTCTTGATTTGACCAATTAAGATATTAATACCTGTTGTGAGAACATGTAAGATCTGAGATGGTATTATCTCAATCAATAAATGGTTAGAATCACTTATTGATTTCATGAATGAAAATGTAGTTCAAGAGGTTGAGTGCAAATAAAAAGGGAAATAAACTTTTCAATGGTGTAGAATTAGAGGGCTTTAGAGTGACAGACTAAAGACCCTAATTTGATTTATAGTTTTAGGTTTTGATACGAGATGTTAGCCTCCAGGTGGAGGGAGAAGAGAATATATTCACTACCTAGTCGATCTTCAAGACTATTCAAACTATAGATTAGTCAATGTTCTTTATAGCATCTCTATAAGTGATAAAAAATATTATTTCTCTTATTTGGCACAACACATACTTCCACAACATAATTTCTTTACTTATTGCTAATTCATGATAAGGAAAAAAATATTTTACGTATATTACATTTATCTTGCAAATATTTAGTTAAGTTAATTAGTTGCTTACTTTATTTTCATAAATCAAAAATTACAAAAAGAATCAAATTTTCATTCCTGATATACCATCATAAGTTTAAGTAAGAATATTTTTCTAAGTATATTTTTCTCATCTAAACTTTCTATCTTTTTAAAGTGCATATTTTAGTTTTCTCTCTGGGTTTGATATTCGGGGCTTAATAAAAAAGATCTATATTACTTGATAACGATACATAAACTTGCGTAGTATCCCATATTTAAATGTTATAATTGTATTCTTATTTGTTTCATAGCAGAAACTTACCTAGCTTTTGCTTTTGATCATTTTTTGGCTTTGTTACTTATTAAGAATAATCATTAAGGAAATTAAGCATATAATCGCATACATCGCATTTTACATCTATATAGAAAGTCGAGATCAAGTTTCTAGCATCGTTGAGGGAAGCAAAATTTAGAAAATTGTAAAAAATTTTAAAAAGAAGTTTTTAGAAAGCAATTTTTTTTATTTTTACAAAGTATTATTTAAACTTTAAGATTTATTTTTGGAATATTGTAGTGTTATATATATATATATATATATATATATATATATATATATATATATATATATATATATATATATATATATATATATTTTTTTTTTGTTTGTGTTTTTTTTTTTTTTTTTTTTTTTTTTTTTTTTTTTTTTTTTTTTTTTTTTTTTTTTTTTNTATATATATATATATATATATATATATATATATATATATATATATATATATATATATATATTAAGTTCTTGTTTATGTGTTATTATTATTATTATTATTATTATTATTATTTTATTTTATGTGTTTATAGTAATGTATGCGTAGTTCAAATTCCACAAGACTTGTGTCTTACGATTCTGAAATAGAAAAAACTATTAGAAAAATTAAAAAATTAAAAATTACTGAAAATTTTTAAGAAATGACAAATCAAAATAATCAAAATGCTGAAGAATTTAGACCTTTAAGAGATTATGCAAACCCTACGGCGCATGAACTTCATTATAGTATTTAAAAACCTACTGTAGTGACTAATTTATTTGAACTTAAACCCGCTATTATCCAAATGGTATCAAATAATCAGTTTGGGGGAGCACCAACTGAAGATCCAAATTTTCAATTTTTTAGAATTTTGTGCTGCATTTAAATATGATGGTGTATCAGATGATGCTATAAGACTTAAATTATTTCCTTTCTCACTGAGGGACAAAGCTGAGATATGGTTACATTCATTATGACCTGGATCAATCAGAACTTGGGGTGATTTAGTGTAGAAATTTCTTGCTAAATATTTTCCATCATCTAAAACTGCGAAGCTTAGAAATGATATTACGAAGCTTAGAAATGTTTTCCACCATCTAAAACTGTGAAGCTTAAATATTTTCCACCAGTTTAAAGGGCAATAAATTTATGAAGCATGGGAACGAATTAAAGAACTCTTAAGAAAGTGTTGACACCATGTTATACTAGATTTATTAATAATTCAAACATTTTATAATTGATTAGTCGGATCTCTTAGATCTATTATTGATATTGCTGCTGGTGGTTCATTGATGTCAAAACCATTTAATGATACTTATACTTTAATTGAAGAAACGACTACAAATATTTTTTAACGGCCTTCTGAAAGGGCAAATCTTAAGAAAGTAGCCAATGTTAATGAAATCGATGTTTTTGCCATGTTAACAAATCAAATTGCTGCAATTTCAAGGTAGTTAAATCAATTTAAAATGAATTTTATCAACCAATTTTCATGATTGAAGAGAAATCATTAATCCAAATTATATTCTCAAACATCATTAGAAACTTTGAATGTCATAAATAACAAGCAGACTATCCTCCAGGTTTTAACAGTAATCCACAATTTAAGAAGAAGAAGTTGTCTATAGAAGAAGTGGTGTTACAAATGAGAAATCAATTACAAAGTTAAGCAGCTACAATTAGAAATATTGAGAATCAATTGGGACAAATAGCAAATTCATTAAGTAATAGATCCCAAGGAACACTTCCTATAAAACAGAAGTAAATCCAAAAGACCAGAATAAAGAGCAAGTAAAAGCCGTTCAACTTAAAAGTGGAAGAGAAAGGTAGAGTTCATAAAGAGACTGAAGTAAAGTGAGAAGACATTAAAGAACCAAAAGATGACGCTCTGAAAGGTTTAGAGAGACATATTTCTCCACTTAAAGTTGACTTAGAAAAACCACCACCTCCATTTCCTCATAGGCTCCGACATTAAAAGTTGGATAAGCAATTTTTAAATTTTCTAGAATTTTTTAATAAGCTTACAATTAATATTCCATTTGCTGAAGCTCTAAAACAAATGCCAAGCTATTTGAAGTTTATGAAGGATATTCTTAATAGGAAAAGGAAGTTCAAAGATAATGAGACTGTTGCACTTAGTGAAGAGTGCAGTGCTATAATTAAGAAAAAGATTTCTGAAAAGCTTAAAGATCTTGGTAGCTTTACAATTTGATGTCCAATAGGAGACAGATTTTATGAGAAAGTTTTATGTGATTTAGATGTAAGCATCAATCTTATGCCATTATCAATATTTAAAAGATTGGGATTAGGAAAAATAACCCCTACTACTGTAACTCTGCAGTTAGTAGATCATTCCATAACCTATCCTAAAGGAGTTATAAAAGATGTCCTAGTGGAAGTGGATCAATTTATCTTTCTTGTTGATTTCATTGTACTAGATATGGAGGAAGATAAGAAGATACCTATCATTTTGGGGAGACCTTTCCTAGACACAAGAAGAGCAATGATTGATGTGCAAAAAGGAGAATTAAAAATGCACATCAATGATCAAATAGTTATATTTAATATATCCAAATCAATGAAATATCCTGCAAAAGATAAATATGATGAATGCTATAAAATGGATGTGATAAGCTATTTAAGTGAATGCCATTTCAAAACAACTTATGAAGAGAAATTTGAAATGAAAGAGTTGGAACACGAGTAAGAAGAGGAATTAAATCAATATAAAGATTTATATAAGGAAGATTCAAATTATGTTTGAGAAAGTTTTGAAGTTTTGGACACGACAGAAAAAGATAAATCTTTTTGTCCATCAATTGAAAAACCTCATGAGCTTGAGTTGAAGTTACTTCCTGAACATTTGAAGTATGCATTTTTAGGTGATTCCTCTACATTACCTATTATAATTTCCTCAAAATTAACTACAGAAGAAGAAGAGGGTTTGATGAGAACTTTAAAGAGTTACAAGAAAGCCTTTGGATGGACAATTGCTGATATAAAATGAAGCGGTCCTTCAATTTGTATGTATAGAATTCATATGGAAGAGAACTGCAAACTCAGGGGTGATCCTCAAAAGATATTGAATTTTATTATGAAATAAGTTGTTAAAAAAGAAGTTTTAAAATGGTTAGATGCTAGAATTATCTACCCTATTTCAGATAGTGTATGAGTTGTCTGATTCACTGCTTTCCTAAGAAAGGAGGAGTGACTGTGACTTTAAATAAACATAACAAGTTAATACCAATAAGACAAGTCACATGATGGCGAATATGCATTGATTATAGAAAATTAAATCTCACCACTAGGAAAGATCATTTTCCACTACCCTTTCTAGATCAAATGTTGGATAGACTAGCCGGGCATAAATATTTTTATTTTCTAGATGGTTATATTGGTTATCATCAAATACAAATAGCTCATGAGGATCAAGAGAATATAACTTTTACCAGCCCTTATGGTACATTTGCTTTTAGAAGAATGTCCTTTGGTTTATGTAATGCATCTGCTACATTTTAAAGATGTATGATAGTTATTTTTTGTGATTTAATTGAAAAAGTGATTGAAGTTTTTATGGATGATTTTTTAGTGTTTGGAACTTCATTTGAATCAAGTTTAGAACATTTATCAAAAGTTCTTAAGCACAATGAAGAAAACAATTTAGTTCTTAATTGGGAAAAATATCAATTTTTTGTAGCAGGAGGAATAGTTTTAGGATGAGAATCAAATCGTCGATCATCTGTCCAGGCTTGAATTAGAGAGACCACTCAGTTTTGAAAAGGAAATTAATGAAATTTTTTCAGATGAAAAATTGTTCAATGTTAATGTGTGGCGTGTTTCATGGTATGCAAATATTGTGAACTTCTTTATTAGTGATATTATACCCTATGGAATGACATACCAACAGAAGGAAAATTTTTATCTGAAGCTAAGACTTATTTTTGTGATGACCCATTTTTATATAAACAAGGAAAGAATCTTATTATTTGAAGATGTGTACCTTTAGAAGAAACTTATGAAATTATCTAAAAATGTCATAATTCTAGTTTTGGGGGACATTTTGGTGTTGATAAAACAACATACAAAATTTTATAATCTGGATTTGATTGGCCTACAATCTTTAGAGATGTTAACACATATCAAAACTTGTGATCGATATCAATGAGTAGGCAATATTTCTAGGAGGAATGATATGCCCCTCAATTATGTGTTAGAAGTTGAGATATTTGATGTTTAGAGATTAGATTTCATGCAACCATTTATATCATTTTTTGAAAATTTATATATATTATTAGTAGTAGATTATGTATCCAAATGGATAGAAGTTGTTGGTTTACCTTGATGTGATGCTCAAAGTGTTGCAATTTTTTTTAGAATGAACATATTTTGTAGATTTGGGATGCCAAGAGTAATCATAACTGGCAGGGGAAGTCATTTTAGAAATGTAATAATGGAGAAATTATTAAAGAAATATTATATTAACCATAGAATTGTTACTGCTTATCATCCTTAGACAAGTGGTTTGACCGAATTATCCAATCTTGAAATTAAAATAATATTGGAAAATTTTGTAAATCCAACCAAAATGAATTGGTCAGTCAAACTTGACTATGTTTTGTGGGCTTATAGGACTGCATATATAACTCCTATAAGAATGTCCCCATACAGGCTAATATTTGGGAAAGTGTGTCACTTACCAGTTGAACTTGAGCATAAAGCATTTGGGCTATTAGAGACTTTAATTACAATTTAAAGGATACTGGTGAGAAAAGGCTATTGAAATTGAATGAGCTTAAAGACATAAGGAATGAATCTTATGAAAGTGTTGTAATTTACAAAGAAAAGATGAATATGTGGCATGATCAGAGGATTCTTACAAAAAATTTTCAGCTAGGGCAACAAGTTTTGCTTTGTAATGCAAGGTTAAGATTATTTTCAGGCAAACTTAAGTCTAGGTGGATGAGTCTATTTGTTGTGATGAAAGTTTATCCCTATGGAGCTGTGGATATCAAAGATCCTAAAACTGACAAAATATTCAAAGTGAATGGTCACAGAGTGAAATCCTATTTTTGAGTTGACCAACTTAAATTAAATGATTTTATGATGTTGGGTGAACTAGAATAAGCACTGGTTACATTGGGCTGACAACATTAAACCAAGTACTTTGTGGGATGCAACCCATAGTTATCTGTGTGTTTAATTTTATTATTACGTTGTTATGTGTGATTTAGAAAATTCTGGTAGTATTTTGAATATATAATGATTTATTGATTATTCTAAATCCTTAGAAGATGACTTAGACATGTTAGAACACGTATTTGGACGTTAAGTTGACCTGTGCTAAATTGAGCACCGACACTTAAGCACCAATATCCGGTGCTTAAGCGCGACAGTTAAAAAACATGTGTGAATTTAAGTTTTTAGAAGTTTTTACTGAGATTTGATTGGCTCTAATGTGGGAGATAGCTCTAAGACATGCCTAGGAGTTTTAGGAGGAGTTTAGAACCTATAAATAGAAGGGTATCAGGAGAAGTCTCACTACACTTTCATTTAACCCTAAATCCTGAGTGAAAAAGAGAGAGTTTTGGAAAAATGTCATCTTCGGAGAGTGATTTAAAGAAGGAGGAAGTGATGAGAAAAAAATTTATTAGTCGGAGTGCGCAAGAGTTATGCAATAGTTTTCTCGCTGTTAGTATCGAAGGAATGTGGAGAAAATTACTAAAATTGAGGTTGACATGGCTTCAATTGAAGTGAAAGTGATGGAAGTTAATGCACATCTGGATCATATGAGATGGCAACTTCAAATGCAATTTAGCCACACGAGTTTTATAGAGGAAGCGGACAAGGGTATGTATTTGAAGAATAAGTGGATTGAAGAAGATTCAACCAGAGTTATTAACCATCGTCTGTTCTTTCAGATTTACATTCCAAAGGCTAAATGAGAGACTAATGATATATCAGGATTTGTTCCACTGACCGGAGAATGGAATTAAGTTTGTTGTTTGATGTTTGTGTGTTTAATGTTTGTTGTTTAATGCTAAGTGTATTAATATGTTTTTAATGTTAAAATTATCTAGTGTTTGTGTTAGGAATATTCTTATCTGAGATTATTTGGATTGAGAATTTATGTATTTAAAAAAATGTTTGTAATCATTTGTGAATGAATATAAGTGTTGCTTGTGTGAAATTTCATGTTATTTTGTGATTGAATTGAATTAGTTAAGATTGGTGAATCTTGAGTAAGAGGAGAGATGAAAGGGAAGAAAATGGTTAGTAGAGAATTATGAGACCATGTAGGGTTGGCTGACTTAGGCTAAGAGTGCATTTCACTTAAATCAAAAAAATCAAAATTTGTGCACTAGTGCTTAAGCTCCAAGTCCCCACGCTTAAGCACTGCCTAATCCAAGAGGCAGGCATTTAAGCGTCGATTCACGAAAATCAGTTCACGAACGGTTTTAAGTGACAAATTAGTCCAAAAACTCCATTATCGTACCTTGTCTTTGCCTTCAACCTCGGGATTTTGCAATTTTGGAGCTAGGGCTTACCCTATTTTGAAGATTTCTTGGTGGTTTGTAGTAAAAATTGCTAGATTTGATATCTTTGAGGTAAGAGCTTCACTTCTAAGTAAAAAAATTTTATTTTCACCATGTATTTTGAGCACATTCATAAGCTACCCAAAAATCACTATTCATGGTGAAAATTTTAGAAAAATTATGGAAAATACATGGATTTGGTAGTTTAAGCTATTAGGAGTTAAGCTTAGTGATTTAGAGTTGAATTTTGAATTTATTGTTAATTTTATACAATTTTTTTAGAAATTACACCAAGAATTAAGAGGAGCAAAGGAAAGGGTCAATTCAATTCAAGCAATTTTGTTAGTTCGAGAGCTCAGGATCGATATAGTGATGCACTGCAATCGAGGAAGTTGATTCATGAGCGGTGTTTTAAAAGTCCGGGAGGAGCTGTGGAAGATTTGATTGTTCGCCGCCAGTAGGAGCGGTTCTGTTATTTTTCTGCTGTTGTAGTGATTTTTTTTGTGTGAAAGTTCTATGTGAATCTCCCTAAAGCTGAAGAAGAAAGAGTCATGGTGAGGGGAAAGACAGTGCCTTTTTCACCTAAGGTAATAAATCAATTTTATCATTTGCCCCCGAGCACTTTGTATTTTTATTTGAGTTATAGTCCTATTGAGGAGGAGCTAGACAAGATTATTTCATCTTTGATTGCTGGAAGAGGACTTTGGAAAATTACAAATGAAATGAGAGTTAACTTTTCTACTTCAAGTTGGATGCCACTACAAAGGCATGACATTATTTTATATCTGTTCATCTACTGCCTACAAATCATCTTAGTGAAGTAACCTGTGATTGAGCAATTTTGAACTATTGCATCCAACAGTTCAAGCCCATCGATATTTGAGCTTTGATTCACGAAGTTATTACCAGTTTTGTCATTGTTGTTACTACTGCATGTTTGGGGTTTGCATACTTGATCTTTTCTTTATGCGAGCAGGCTGAAGTTAGATTTGACAATTGGGAGGAGATCTTGCAACCTCTTCAGCCCATTACCAGTGCAAATGTAAAATCTTATTCACATCATTCCATTTTTGGTTGGAGAGGAGGATTTTCTAGTAGTTCTGCTGCTTCTACATCACAAGCTTCTACTTCACGTGCTTCTACATCTTAGGGTCAAACTTATGGATCTAATTCTCAGTCACAACTATTATAGAGGATATTGAATAATGTCATTTATACCAATGAAAAAGTATCAAATTTAGAACATTTTGCAGAGCATATGGATGGATACATGAAGAGACATAGTGATTATGAGGATGAATACAACTTAGCTATGGAAAACCTCATGAGAGGGAATCAAGATGTGGTGTTTCCTCAATCACCTAGATATCCACCATATGAGCCTGCAGCTACTTGGCATAGCGATGAGAGTGATGCAAAGGATGAGGATGACTAGTTGGATCTATAGTTTTGTTTGATTTTTAGTTTATGTGTCGTTGTAAACTGTTGATGGTGTAGTTATTCTGTACTTTTTGTTGTGTTTTCAGTTGTTATTGTTGAGACTGTTAGTTTCTGTTGTGCTTTGTTTAGTAGCAATATTGTGATGTATTTGTGTTTTTGTGAGTATTTATTATGTTTGGTGGTAGTAATTATGTTAACTGTGTTGTTTATTGTAGTTAGTTAGTTTGTGTTGAACTTAATTCTGGATTTTAGGAAGGGTTAGAATATTACTAACTTTACTTAAAAGCTGCATGTTTAAAATTTTTCAATTTACTACCAGATATTTTTCCATATGTTACAATCATGTATGGTTGTTAGTGTGTTTGTTTGCTTTTATGTTATACTCTACTGCATAGAAGTCTAATGAATCTCTACATGTTAAGTAAAATAAAACTTGATCAATTTAAGTTTTACTTTATTTTTAATTTTTGTACTTGCAACTTTAGGAAGTAAAAATTCCTGCAAGCATGCTATTTTAAATTTTCATTCCTGCCAACATTTTTATTTGATGCTAAAATGTATTATTTTATTAAAAATTTAAGTTTGGGGTGGGGGGAATGAAAATTTTTTTAAAGAACTTAAAAATTTATTTGTTCTTAAATGTATTTCAAATAAATTTGATTTTGATTTGAAGAAAAATGATTATATATATGAAGTTATATTAGAGAAGTAAAATTTTGAACATAAAAATGAGTAAGAGAATTTAGTTAAAATTTATAGTAATGAAGAAAAACTTAAAGTTAAAAAAAAAATTAGTTTGGAAAATGCTAAGTATAGTGTAACTATCTTTAGTAGGAAAAATTGTATTTTTAAAAAAATTAGGAGATTTAGATTTTTATTTTCACAACTTAAATTTCTTTTTTTGAAAGTAATTTTTAAAAATTATTATTTTATTTTTAAGTGAAAGAAAAATATCAACTCTTTGCTTTAGGAAAGGAAGAGTGGGATTCAAAATCATTAAAGGCCTATCCAGATATAGTAATCATTGCCTGAAAATGAAAAGAAAAGAAAAAGAAAAAGAAAAAGAGAAAAAGGAAAAAAGAAAATTGAAAAAGAAAAAGAAAAGAAAATTTAAAAAGGGAGAAGAAGCTTGAGAATTAGTGTCTAATAAAAAATTGGTTCCACATCTGATCTTTCTAAAGTGTAAGATTTGAGAAACTCTTAAGCTTAAGGATATAATATAGTAAGTAAAATTATGCTTGATAAAATTTTTTTAAGTCGATAAGATAAAATGCCTAAAGTCTATATTTGGAGAATCTATATTATTTTTGAATTAGATAGAAACTCATATTTTCATATTTCTTAACATTAAAAAATTCTAATCTCTAAGTTGTTCTCATTTACTAATATTTTTCTAAACAAGACTACTATATTTTTACATCCAAATTTTAGTAACTCTTAAAGAAACTCAGATACATCCTCTATGTATTTAGTTTTTAAAGATTGAAAGGTCACTTGAGGACAAGTAACATTTTAAGTTTTGGGGATTTTGATACACCTAAAATATATAGTGATTTTGATATACATTTATATACCTATTTTTTAGATATTGTGTTTTAATAAAAGATATTTGTGTGTTTTTCTTTTAGGTATAATCAAATGGATGAACAATGTTAAAAGGAGTGAAAAAAGATCAAATTTAAAACAAAAATGATGAAGGTACAAAAATGAACTTAGTGCCTAAGCGCCCAACACTAGCACCTATGCGCCGAGAGTCGCGCCTAAGCGTCAGGTATCTCGCGCTTACGTGCAAAAAATAGTTACTTGATGATTCATTGAATTTAAACAAATTTTTGAAGAAGTGTTTGAAGCAACCCTTGGTAAAAACGTGGGAAATAATCCATGAACACAAAAATTCATTCAATTGGCTTTTGAAAGGAGGAACTTCTATAAGATTCATTGAATGAAAACATATTTTGAAGAGATACCAAGGCACCTTTTGGATTTTTATTAAAGATGACTTGGATCATCAAAGGAGGAGGCCAGCCATTAGATATCCATAGCCATCATTCATCCAAGTATTTAAAGGTTGTGATGATTTATTCAAACTATAGATTAGTCAATGGTCATTATAGCATCTCTAGTAAAATCAAAGAATATTATTATTCCTATTTGGCACAACACATTTAACATACTTCCACAACAGAATTTCTATACTTATTACTGATTCATGATATGGAAAAAAGATATTTTACTTATATTACCTTCATCTTGCAAATATTTAATTAAATTAATTAGTTGCTTATTTTATTTTCATAAATTAAAAATTACAAAAAAAAAATTCAATTTTCATTTCTGATATGACATCTTAAGTTTAAGTAAGAATATTTAGCCAAGTAGATTTTTGTCAGCTAAACTTTATGTCTTTTTAAAGTGCATATTTCAGTCTTCCCTATGGGTTTGATATTCGGAGCTTTATCAAAAAGTCTTATATTACTTGATAATAATACGTATACTTGCGTAGTATCCCATATTTAAATGTTATAGTTGTATTCTTATTTGTTTTATAGTGGAAAAATTACCTAGCTTTTGCTTTGGATCAAGTTTTTAGCTTTGTTACTAATTAAGAATAACTATTAAGGAAATTAAGCATATAATCACATACATCATATTTTACATCTATATAGAAAGTTGGAATCAGCTATCGCACCTTAGACGGGTGTAATGTGCGCTATAGTGCCCAAACTGGCGTTATAGCACCAATAATTACCCTTCTATAAGATTCAATGAATTTGACCAAATTTTGAAGGGGTGCTTAAAGCAACCCTTGGTTATTTTCAAAGATCTATTGAAAGGGTAAAAAATTAGACGAAAAAGAGGACTTCTAGGCATCATTTGAAGGCCTTAGGTAGTTCTAGTTTTGTGTTTAAGTGTGATTTGTGTTTGTAAGAGTAAGAGTTTGGAGAAATCTTTAAGAAGACTCCAGAATTTGTGTTAGGTAGAAGATATAAGGTATTTTGTATTTGTGTTTATGTTTTTGTTTCTAAGACTTGGATTTTAATACAAATTATGTTTTTTTTGTTTATTCTCCATGAATTCTGAGTAGTTCCATTTCTTTCTTCTTGCATTTGGGAATTAATCTTGTGGGATGAGAATGATTTAAAGATGTCTTTTTACTTTAAAAATTATGATAACATTTTCACCGTTTCTTCATTGACTTTACAAATTGGCCACTTGTGAGGTTAAAATCTATTGAGAAACATAAAGACCCGAGAGGGCTATGATTTCACCCAATTAGTGAGTCTCACACTTCATTCTGGGCATAGTCATTGTGATCACCTACGGGGGAGTGCAAATAAATAGGGAGATAAGTTTTGATGGGCATAAAATTGAAGCTTTTAGGGTGACATACTAGATCCTTTTTATCAATTTGGTTTAGAGTTTGGATCGTAAGGGTCCTTAGTAGGTCCTATAGAGAGGGCATTGTGGGTAATCTGGGGGTGAGAGGCCAGAATCTACCCATCACTACTACACAAGTTGGTGAAAAATTCTAAATTAGCCAATATTCTTTGCTAGCACCAAGAGGGGGTAAGGAATATGAATGCTCCTATTTGTCACAATACATCATCTTATTTTTAGTCATTCAAATCATACACAGATTAATATCTCTTTTGCAAGGGGAAAGATCTTTTTATAATATTCAAACTTGTTAAATTTACTTTATTAAACTGTTAATCTTAATTGTTTCTTTCTACTTTAATTTAGTCTTAACATTTGCAATCATATCAACATTGTTCTACTTTCATTTTAACTGTAATTTAGATAAAATTTCACTAGTCCGATTTAAATAATTCAACTTTCCTCATGGGATCGATACTGAGATTTTAAAAAAAAATCCTATATTACTTGAAACGATACGTATATCTGCATTGCGTAATACCTCTAGTATGAAGTTTTATTATTTATTTTCTATATTATTTTATTTATTCACACTAACCGCTAAATAAAATTTGGGACATGTTTTTTGTAATATTTTAGAGATTAAAAATACACGTAATTGTGGGTTGGGTCAAATTTTTGGTGTTGTTGCTGGGGAGGTAACAAAACTATTTAAATTGAAAAGGTAATGAAATTTTTTTAAATTGTAATTTTATTTGAATTGTAGATTTTTTTTAGTAAAATTAAAATTAAAAAAATGGAAAATCCATATAGATTTAAAAATCTGAAAAATTAAAATTTTATTTTATTTCTGTTGTGTTATTTTATTTTCTAAAATTTTGTATGCGTAGTTCGGGATCTGAAGTTTTAATACCCTATGATTCTGAATTAGAACGTAAAATTTAAACATAAGAAAGATTTCATAAATTTTAAGATATGGCAAATACTTCACAAAATAATATTGAGATTCTGTCGGCACTAAAAAGATGGGGGAGTTGCCCGTAAGAAGTTGTCGGTCACCGAAATTGAAATCTCATCGCCTGCTTCAAAAGGACGCTTTAATTTACATATAAATTTAAATTTAGAAAAATATGAACTCAAATTGACCCCATATTTTTCATAGTTTAAATGAAAAAGCACTATACCTCAAACTCTGTATCTATCCCAAATGATAAACACAAGACTTGAGGATGAGGCTCGATCAAATAAACTAAAAAATATATGACATTCATTTGGTCTGCAAAACCGTTTTATTTGCCGACAATTTTCCCTATTTAATATGAATAATTAAATAGGATTTATATTAAGTTGGGTTTGAGAAAAGCTTCCTATAAGGGCAAGCCCGTATAGTTAATTACATCTTAAATGACCGAAGTCATCTAAGAAAACTCTTGATAAAAATCAAGAAATATTATCTTCAAGTAATTCAAAGGAAAGGACTGTTCAATGATATCTGACAAAGAGATGTGAAATGGAATTGGCTCAAATTTGGAACATTCTATTTTTGGAATCCAAATGAGGAAGAACTAGGGGATGTCACAGATTCGGGGGAGAACCTCGGTGACTTCCCAAGCTATTCTATGGTTTGGCTTCAATTTTGAGGAGAAATATTTAGGTGATTCATCCTGCCAATTTTATTAATTTAGGACTTACGTTTATGTCACACGGTCACACAAAATAGCCTGGAAGATGTGCGTATTTAGCTCTTGAAGAACGACAACCTTGGAATCCTAAGACGAGTTTAGGGCTTATATTATACAACATGGTTGTACAAAGGCCTAAAGATGAGGTGAGGATTTATGTTGCATAAGCAGATAACCTCGAATTCCTATGGCTTTGTTGTTTAATTCTAAAGAAAGAAGTTGGTTTAGCTGATGTAGACGTGTTTTGCTGTTCAAGATGGTCGTGCTGCCCACAATACTAGTTCCAAGTTCCTTGCCGTGACGAGTTTGAATTTTCTTGGGTGTCAAGTTATGATGTCAAATGAGACGGCCCTATGGTTGTAGTTCTTTAAATTTTATGGGGGATGTTAAAGTTGATTAGAGCGACATCGGTTAGAATCCTATGGTTCCCTCGTTCCGGCACCACAATTTTCTATTGGATTCACTTAGTCCAAATGAATTTACTAAACTCAACTTAATGAGTTCCATAATTTCATTTAAATCGTGGGAAGCCTCGTTAGCAACCTAGGTTACCTCCTCCGAGGGGTTCTCGATCATCTGATAGAGACATCTTAATTTAATTGCAATTGTAGTTTTGTTTGATGTTTGTGATTAAGTTTTAAGTTGTTTTATATTTTGAATGTTGTGGGGGTGAATTTTATCTTGGTTGATTTTAGTTTTAGTTTTGGTTTTGGTTTTGGTTTTGGTTTTAGTTGTTTTGGCTATCCTAATAGTTTTAGTTTTCATGCAGGGTGACATTGTTGTTTAGCATGCAAATTTTGTATTAACATCAAAAGTATTGTATGAAAGTACAAGAAAGACGATGCTATAAACTGTAAAAGCGTACCTGGTGAGTCTTCTTGTTCCACCACCTGAAACTTAAAATGCATGTCAGGACATTTTATATGAAACATGAAAGTAAAGTTTTGACGACCAACCTAACCCTAGGTTATATCTTGGTGAGTCCCTATTAGTTTGATTAAAGAAGATTTCTGTTAAGCAAAATATATTAAGTTTAGTAGACCTCCGAGGTATCCAACAGGTCTAGAGGAAGAAGCAAGTCCATGCTTCCCTCTTATTACCTGGTGAAAATCCTCGAGCTCATTTAAACTTATTATGTTGCTTAATAATTCATCCTATGAATGCCCTGATGCTCAATGAAAATTCGATGTCCTAATTATTCCTAAGAATAGGGTAATTATGGTTTGTAATTTAATTTTGAAGATTATGTGAATGAAGACACTTAAAGAGAGAAAGCTAGTGTTGTTGGAACACTTAGCCAAATTTTGGTCCTAATTGGGCTTGTAGTGTTTTAAATGTCTTAAATTTTAGCTATGTTTGCTTTTCTAATCCTCATGTAATCAGTCTTGATTTAATTTAGATCACTACTAAGCCCTTAAGACCTAGGTGAGTGTCTTAAATAATTTTGAAAAGGTTAAGTTTTAGGTGATCATGATTTATTATTTGAATTTCATTTGAACAACAAATAGGGGTATTAAGTTAAATAATTATTGACTTCATAAGTCATATCCCTAAGTCCTAGGTTCATTAAATTTCAATAAACTTCCAAATTTTAATAATTTAGAAATTTATTAATTTATCCTTTTAATTAAAATGGTGAGGTTTGTTTCTACCAATTAATCTCCTTTTTAATTTCAATCATCCAAACAAGTTAGTTAAGATCAGATGTTGCCCATTTTCCTCCTTGAATTAGGCCTAAATGTTAAATAAGGCCAATTGATGGCCAATTTTGATGTGTAAGAATGTTATAAAGAGTTTTCACCATAAACCATGGCCAATTGAGGGGGCTATGGATTCAATTTGGTGAGATTAGGTCATGTGTCCAAAATTGAGGGTTTGACCTAAATCAAAAATTGGGCTCAAAGCATGGGCCAATTGAGCTTGGATTTGGTTTATTTTGGTTACATTGAAGGTGAATTTGAGTTTGGGATTAAAATTGGGGGAAATTAGGATCAAATTGATGGACATTTAAGTTGAATTTCGGGAAATTTGGGTCTTTAAAGGCAAATTTGGGGATCTTGGTCAAATATGGTTAAATTGGCCAAATTGGGTCATGTGGTTGTTGAGAAAAAATGAAATTGGGAATATTTGAAATATTTTTGGGAATTTTTGGGAGTTTTTTGGAATTTTTGAAATTTTGGGCTAAGGATGGGCATTTTGATATTTTGGCAATTTTTGGTGATTATGGGTAATTTGGGTGTTTTCAAAAGGTTTGAAATAATTTTTGAACAAGTTTGGGTATTTTTGATAAATTTGAGAATTTTGACCAAATTTAGGGTTTCAAGGGTACTTAAGTAATTTGGGGGAGTTTAGGGGCAAAAGGCCAGACTGAGTATTTTGGGTAAAATTGGGGAACTAACCATCAAAAGTAAGCCATGGACCAATGGAAACCCCATTTGGGTCCTCTATGTACTGGTCTTAGCTAAACCCTAGCCTAAGGCTAGTAGGTTTAGGGGACCATCTACATGAGTTTTCCAAAGGCTTAAGGGACCAAAGTCAGGAAATTCTGGGTTTAGGGTAGTGAGTGATTGTGAGTGAAGTGAGTGCCTCAAGGTCAACCCTAAGGTCAAATAGCCCTATAGGAACTCTCCTTTAGCTCCCCCATAATGACCCCACCTACTAAGTGCTAGAGGTTAGGACCAATATGTGGAACTTCAAGTTGAGTAAAGAAGAGTTTAGAATTTCTAATGGTGAGGGTGCCTTTTTCTAGTTCTCTAAGAATAGTCAATAGGAAAGTCCTATGGCTAGACCCTAGGCTACTAAAGAGAAAGACTAGACCTCAACCAAAAGTGAGGTCAACGTATTCAAAATGCTGAAAATGAATATCATAATTTACAAAAACCTTTAAGAGATTATGCAAATCCTACGGCAGAAAAGATTCACTTAAGTATTCAAACTCCTGATGTAGCGGCTAACTCATTTGAACTTAAACCTGCAATTATACAAATGGTACAAAACATACAGTTTAGGGGAACACCATATGAGGATCCAAATTTATATTTGACAAATTTTTTAGAACTGTGTACTACATTTAAATATGATGCCGTATCAAATGATATTGTTAGACTTAGATTCCTTTTTTATTAAGGGATAAAGCTAAGATGTGGTTAAACTCGCTAGCACCGGGATCTATTAGAACTTGGGGAGATTTGGCACAAAAATTCTTGGCTAAAAGTTTTCTACCTTAAAAACTGTTAAGCTTAGAAATGACAATATATATTTTACTCAGTATGAAGGAGAATCAATTTATGAAGCTTCGAAAAAATTAAAGGAACTCCTTAGAAAATGTTTACATCATTAATGTTTAAACCATTTGATGTAGCTTATGTTTTATTTGAATAAATAGCTAAAAATAGTTTTCAATGACCTTCTGAAAGGGTAAATCCTAAGAAAATAGCCAGTATTCATGATAATGATGCTATTCCAATGGTTACTTCTTGATGTGCCTAAAAATCTACTATTTCTCATGCAACATTTTATAATGATATTTCACTTTAAAGGCATGTTTTCTTTTATTCCTTGTTGTAGGTACATCAAATTGAAGAATTTGGAGTGATTGGAGCAAAATAAATAAAAATGAACCAAAACAGAGCAAACCGGAGCAAAACTGAGTCGAAGTGGGGCATACCGGAGCTATGGGGGCCGAAACCAGGCATAAGTGTCTGTGCCCGGCACTTAAGCACCCAAACATGGCGCTTAGGGGCCACCAAATAGAAAGGAGGGCGCTTAAGCGCTAAAAATCGGTGTTTAAGCTTTAGAGACGATTTTCAACATATCTTCTAGAATATACGTCAGATTTGGACAATTTTAAAGTGGTGCTTCGTGTGTCTCTTGGGGAATTCATTGGAAATGATAAAAGGGACTTTAGAGAAGGCTGCTTAGGTAGACCTCTAGCAAGGGAGAAAGACTAATGTTGGTAAGTCAAGTAGGACAAGTTAAAATTTGGGTTTTCCCCTATGGGTGGCTCTTGGGTTTGGTCTCACCACAAACCATGATGGAGGGGAGAGCTTTTGGTGGTCACCAACTTGTTGTAGGATGTCAGTGGTGGAGAATGGTGAATCTAATGAGGATGAAGCATGGGTATGTGTGCTTGATTTAAGTAGAAAGGGTTTGAATTGATTTTGGATAGACTTTGGGTTCAAATCATGTAAATGGTTTTGGCTCACCCACGATGAAAGCTAAACCTGATTCTTGACATATGGGTTTGGGTGGACAAGTCCCAATCATGAGGGTTTAAGCTTAAGCCAGATTTAGGTGAATCATTGTAGTGGATAACCACTTTTTGGGGAATCTTGAAAGAGTGGTCACCCTTAGCTATTTATGGATGGGTGGCTTGCATGGAGCTCATGCATGATTTAGTGGCTTGCATATAACTTGAATGAATCCAAGTGGTTTTTCTATGTCTTGGGCATCGCTTGCACAGCTTGTCATAAAAAAGTATCTTGATGAATTTTGTCTTTTTTATGTGGTACGGTCATGGGTCTAATTTTGGCATTTTGATCATGTGACTCTTCATCTTAGGATTGATTTAATTTTAGTATGATGAGTGGGCTTTATTTTTTNTAGTATGAAGGAGAATCAATTTATGAAGCTTCGAAAAAATTAAAGGAACTCCTTAGAAAATGTCTACATCATGTTTTACCAGACTCGTAATCATTTAAACTTTTTATAATGGGTCAGTAGTATCCCTTAGATCTATCATAGATGCTATTATTGGTGGTTCATTAATGTCTAAACCATTTGATGTAGCTTATGCTTTATTTGAATAAATAGCTAAAAATAGTTTTCAATGACCTTCTGAAAGGGTAAATCCTAAGAAAATAGCCAGTATTCATGATAATGATGCTATTCCAATGGTTACTTCTTGATGTGCCTAAAAATCTACTATTTCTCATGCAACATTTTATAATGATATTTCACTTTAAAGGCATGTTTTATTTTATTCCTTGTTGTAGGTACATCAAATTGAAGAATTTGGAGTGATTGGAGCAAAATAAATAAAAATGAACCAAACAGAGCAAACCAGAGCAAAACTGAGTCAAAGTGGGGCATACCGGAGCTATGGGGGCCGAAACCAGGCATAAGTGTTTGTGCCCGACACTTAAGCACCCAAACATGGCGCTTAGGGGCCATTAAACAGAAAGGAGGGCGCTTAAGCGCTAAAAATTGGTGTTTAAGCTTCAGAGACGATTTTCAACATATCTTCTAGAATATACGTCAGATTTGGACAATTTTAAAGTGGTGTTTCGTGTGTCTCTTGGGGAATTTATTGGAAATGATAAAAGGGACTTTAGAGAAGGCTACTTAGGTAGACCTCTAGCAAGGAAGAAAGATTAATGTGAGTAAGTCAAGTAGGACAAGTTAAAATTTGGGTTTTCCCCTATGGGTGGCTCTTGGGTTTGGTCTCACCACAAACCATGGTGGAGGGGAGAGCTTTTGGTGGTCACCAACTTGTTGTAGGATGTCAGTGGTGGAGAATGGTGAATCTAATGAGGATGAAGCATGGGTATGTGTGCTTGATTTAAGTAGAAAGGGTTTGAATTGATTTTGGATAGACTTTGGGTTCAAATCATGTAAATGGTTTTGGCTCACCCACGATGAGGGCTAAACCTGATTCTTGACATATGGGTTTGGGTGGACAAGTCCCAATCATGAGGGTTTAAGCTTAAGCCATATTTAGGTGAAT
>JXCR01025831.1:0-13249 GCA_002079205.1 Phalaenopsis hybrid cultivar
GTCGATCGTCTCGACTTACAAGAGGAATCTCTCACTTTGTTGCTCTCTCTTCTTCTCTCTCTATACCGAGATACACCGAAGAAACTCTACATCGATATACACTGAAGAAGATACACTTACAAGAGAAATGATACGCCACTAACAAACTTTTATCATCTAGCATGAATCTCGAAGCATAACACAAATCTCAAGACGATATTTTAAGCAAGAAACATTTAAATATTGATAAAAAGTCATCTAAAGCTCCGATTTCAGCAAAATTATAGTCATATTGATCGGCTCGATGAGACAGACCTAATGATATGAAAACTAGTCCAATATGAGTCAAATCAAGCTCAGATCCAATCATTAAACCATCATTGAAATATTTCTGGACACATTTGAAATGTCAAACAAATATCGAAACTGGCAAGTTTATACTTGAATCAAGCGGCTCGCCAAGACAAATCCAACGAAACCAATATCACTCAATTCCGACATCGTTAAGACACTCAAATGTCCATTAAATGCGGTATGATCGGAGGAAACTCTATGGACCGTCTGATCAAAATGGTTGATATTCGTGCATTAATTGCACCCAGAACATTATAAATATAGCCCTACCCCTCACATGAGGGGAAACTGAAGTTTAGAGAGAGAGCCTGAGACCTTGAGGAGAAGCTACAACTCAGCATCACCGCCGAGCGTTGTCTTCCCTTGTCGACCGCCGACGACCACCGCCGACCTTCAACGACCACCGTCGACTGTCGTCGGCCACCGCCGACATCTGTTGACTGCTATCAACCGTTGTCAACTATCGCCGACCTTCGACAACCACCGCCGACCTCCGACAACCACTGCTGACCGTCGTCAACCACCGTCGATCGTCATCGATCTCTGCCAACCGTCATCCTCCAGCACTAACCACCATCGATCACCACAAACCAGACGCCGTTAGTCAACGTTGTAATCTGAAATATTTAGTTACCCTTTCCCGTCCGTGGTACAAGGGATTTCTGTAATCATCAATTAATAATGAATTTTTGCAACTGGGCCAGACCCCATGATTTTTCCCTTACGGGTTTTCCACGTAAAAACTTCTGGAGTTATCGCCGTTTTTTTCTCTTTCATCTTTGTGTGTGTTGAACTTTCATACTACGCTAAGACAATAGTCCGTCACTCTACCGCCACAAATTTTCTAGCACACATCAAGAAATAAACCTAATTTCTATTTTGACACAAGCCACCAAGAAGAATCCAATAAAGAATAATTTTCTTCTTCTTTCTTTTTCCTTCTGCTGCAAGAAACTACACTTGCACTTTCCTTCCTCTATCCCGAGGAAATCGAAGAAGAACACAAAAGACTGTGCCGTGCCAAATCTGAAGGAGAGTCGTGCGATGCCTCACAATACCTTTCTTCCTCTTTTGAACCACGCAGTCGATTAAAGGCGAGGAAGATGTTCTGTTCGCGGCTTATAACAAGCGAAGAGGTGCTTCGCTTCACAGAAACAGGGAAGGCGGGAGTGTTTTCGCGAACAACAGGGAGGCGGGAGCGGTTCGTGACATTGCGCGATCAGGAGTGGGAGATGTCGCAATGTTTCGCGATCGGGGAGGCGGGAGCGGGAAAATCATAATCGGGCTCCAGCGCTAACAGTCGGGACAATCAGTTTGACTAAAAATATACTTAAATCGAAACCCCATATGATCTTGAATTTGAATATTAAACTTTTTCTGCTAAAAATGACAAGGTATACGGCCGATGATAAAAAAATTGTGATGCCGCATGAATTGTTATACTCTGAGGTTTGATTATAACGGCCATCCTGTAACGCTCGTACATCACCATCACAATAATAAGCAAGATCTTTTGAGCTCGATCATATTCTCCCCTTCATACTTCAAACAATGCCAGCGTGCAGAACTAATTTGTTTGATTATTCCATAAGCGCATGATCACAATAGGATCATGATATTTATTGCTATACATGAGAGGATATTGATAACTCAGAGTATTGTATATTAATCTTTTGATAACATCATGTTTGTGAACAAGTTACTACAACATTTGCTTAATATAATTATTGATTTTTGTTGTATTATTAAGTTAAGAGATAAACTATAACTTTTCTCCGTTATGATAGTTTGCTTATCAATAACTTAAGTTTTGCTTGCAATTGAGCATGCTACATTAACATTTAATATAATCAACTAAAATATAAATTTGTACTTAAAATTACATTAAACGTATATGAGTAATTACAATAAATTTACCTATAATAAAAAATAATCATACATTATGTTGATGAAAAATATAAATATCAAATTTTAAATGCCACATATGTAAATAATAGCAATTGCATATTTCATGAATTTGCTTATAATGGTGGACAATTGGGTCATTTGCCTCTGTACGGACTCCTGACGTAGCTCTACGTGCGGCGCATATTATTTCTGAGTTATTTTCAGGTTATTTCTGGGTTTTTTTCACGAAAATAACCCAGAAATAACCTGAAAATAACTCAAAAATAATCTGCACCGCACGTAGAGGTACGTCAGATGTCCGGACAAAAAATACGCGCCTTAAAGAGGGCTCTGCATGGGGAGTTTCCAATGGAGAAGAAAACCATTAGGGATAGGAGGGAAAAAAGCCAACCATATCATGGAATCTCATGGCGGCATGGCAGATGGAAGCAAAAAGGTCGAGGAGACTAAGTTATAAGATTTTAGGTTCTTGCAACAATTAATGTTTATTCATTATAGAATTTTGTTAAAAAATTATTTTTGATTTTTGAACTTATCATATAACAATAATTTTTTTTTAACAATTAAAAAATTATTATGAAATGATTTCTGCATTTCATATTTAAATTCTTTGAGAATCAATTGATCATGTCAAATAAGTGAAACGGAATTAACGAAATTTAATCTTAAGAAAACCAATCATTATTATGAATTTAATTAACAACATTTGGATTTACCAGGCCAACAAATTTAGCCAAGAGAAATCAATGTTTTTTTTTCTTTTGGCATGAACCAATGGCTTGTGCTCGTCTACTATTTAACAAAAAAATTAATCGATGGCTAATCAGCGGTTATGTTTTTGTCATAAATTGATGGCTTTGACCATTTGATCATGCAATTGATCGAAAATAGAACGCTTATGCTTTCAACATAAACTTACGGGTTATAGCAGACAATAAGTCAGACGAAAAAAAAAAGTCTAAAATGTCGTTATTTCTTAAATTACAGACAAGCAAAAAATCTATACCCTTTTTGCAGTCGGAAAGCCGCCAATATATTATTAACGTACAATTTCTTTCATTTATTTACCAATGACGTTTAATCATTAGAAATAGCCTTAATTTTCAACTTTTTTAGTCACTCTTACATGTAGCTAAACACCCTCTCAGGGTTGCTCCGCACGGCCTCGCCCCGACACTCCGCACAGCCTCGCCCTGCCTCTCTAGCACACTCGCTTAAGGCTCGCTCCGCTTGGCCTCTCTAGCATGCCACACATCGAATTCTTACCTCACCAATTCAACAGATAGATTCACTTAATTTTTCTAGCTAATTTGTGTCAATTATACTCTCATAGGACTTAATGAATAATACATTATTATGTTTTAAATAGTCAACAATATGCATTTTTTTTTTAAATGTGTCGTTGTTTAAAAAATGGCCGATCATGTGTCTATATTTTCTTTTAAATTTTTTGCTTTTATTTGTATCAACTTGTTAAATATTAAATTATTAGATTTTAAATGATGTTATTTTAATATTTATATTGAAGATGTCTTATTAAAAAAATATCAGTTGTTTATGTTGGTTCACATTGCAGACAATCCTCTGTCTTTATAGACATATGACACAAAGTTTGATATTTATATTTATAACATATGTCTCTAAACTTTACATGAACGCCTACCATTAAAAGATCAATTAATAATAGTATTAGTTTGATTGTCAAGTATGTATATATACAAATGTATGAGTTAAAAAATATTAAAATATAAAAGTTTTGTGGTACTATGTAAATGCCCAAGAAAAAACATGCCTTGGCTCCGCAAGTTTAGGAGTGTAAACGAGCCGAACACGAGCCGTTTATATTTCGAGCTCAAAAAGTGTGTTCGTGTTCGGCTCGTTTGCTTAGCGAGCCGAACACGAGCCTTTCACGAATAAAGAGTTGTTTTGACAACCCTAATCACGTAGTCATAAGATGTTAAAGATTGTGGTAAAATTTAAATTATCATTTGAATCTAAATTAATATTTTTTATTCTAATTTAATTAATACTTTTAATTGATTATAAATCTTTATAGCATTGTAGTGAGTTAGACTTTTCAAAAATATTAATCATCAAAGATATATATATTATATAATTGATTAATAATATTTCGACCTAACAACGAGCCGTCTGGACAGCCCCACGCAAGTCCGCACAGCGCCCGCGTTCCTCTTCGTAAAGTAATCCTTGCGCGTCGATCGAGTCAGTATGGTCCTCGTTAAAATCACAATTTGTTGTACCTGTACGGCTGTATTTTTCGGTTCCAATTAACCTTGATCTGTGCGGAAGCTAGATTTGATCAATGTCGTTCTGTATACGATACTTGTTGCTGTATGGTTACTTCTGAGTGTCGGGTTTTGTGGAAATGTTTCTCTCGTATTAGTTTTTTTGGAAAATTTAAATGTTCTGTTCGTCTAGGTTTTGTTTTGATGCAATAATGCGTTATTTATAGTCCGTAGACTGGCAAATGCCTGCGCAGATAGTTCCGAAACGGGTGGATTCAGTTTTGATTTGTGCCGTTGAAATGAAATGATTACGAAGAAGGGACTACAGCTCCCGGGTTTCAGGAAGACCTAACCACAATTGTTGGCTTACTTTTTGAGGTAATTGAGCCGTTCTTCATTTGTATAGTTGTTGAATTATGGCGTTTTATGGATGCATACTGTGTTTTATTGCGGAGACAGCTTGTCATGTTGGTGCCACTGAGAAATAATAGATATTGTCCACTTGTGCTTGTTCTGACAGTAATTTTTAACTGTTGTTTGTCAAACCCTGTGTGTATATGGATGCTGTGTTTTGACCTCTTAATGCAACGTTGTCAATCCCATGCTGGTTAGGTTATTCAATTTTTTTTTCTTTTTTGGAATGCATTTGATTTTGAATTTTGTTTGAATGTCAACATGGGTTGTAATTAAGATTGTAAGAAATATTGGATGCTTGTAAATGAACCTTTAGCTGGATGAGAATTTATGAGACCATTATTTCCTTCATTGTCAATAATGGGGGTGGGAGAGAGAGCTGATGGCGTGCAGTTTTTTTTTTTTTTTAATTATTATTTCAATTATTCTAGGTCAATAGAGAGAGAGAGAGAGAGAGAGGTCGGAATCTCATAACCGCTTATTCTTTGAATGCCCTTCCTCTCATGTTTTGCTTAAGCATTATACTCCTTATGGTTTCTTCTTTTTGGCTCATTGTAATTTTTATCAAGTAATTTGTCATTCTGACAGTTTGACCTGTAAGATTATTAAAATGTATTACCTTTTGGCTGTTCAATTTAATTCTTACTTTATCTGGTATGAAAGGAATAACAAAATGTTTAAAAACTCTCCCTGCCCTTTAGAAGTGCCTATTCAAAATCTTTATTGGCTAGTGAAACAGAAAGGCAAAACATGAAAATTTAAAAGGTACATCCATCTTCTAATTAAATATCATTACAAGTTTTAGTTTTTCTCTTTTGGGGCCTTTTGGAGGCTTACTGATTGTACTTTGGTCTATTTCTTTTTTGAGGTTTGATGTTATACTCTCTTATCATTTAACTCAACCATTCAGTCAATAGAATTGATTTTGATCTTATTGTATTAACTGTTCTTGGATGAGTTTTTATGCCATAAGTACATACATTATCAGCTCATTGTGTAGATATTGTTGTTCATATTNAATAATGGGGGTGGGAGAGAGAGCTGATGGCGTGCAGTTTTTTTTTTTTTTTAATTATTATTTCAATTATTCTAGGTCAATAGAGAGAGAGAGAGAGAGAGAGGTCGGAATCTCATAACCGCTTATTCTTTGAATGCCCTTCCTCTCATGTTTTGCTTAAGCATTATACTCCTTATGGTTTCTTCTTTTTGGCTCATTGTAATTTTTATCAAGTAATTTGTCATTCTGACAGTTTGACCTGTAAGATTATTAAAATGTATTACCTTTTGGCTGTTCAATTTAATTCTTACTTTATCTGGTATGAAAGGAATAACAAAATGTTTAAAAACTCTCCCTGCCCTTTAGAAGTGCCTATTCAAAATCTTTATTGGCTAGTGAAACAGAAAGGCAAAACATGAAAATTTAAAAGGTACATCCATCTTCTAATTAAATATCATTACAAGTTTTAGTTTTTCTCTTTTGGGGCCTTTTGGAGGCTTACTGATTGTACTTTGGTCTATTTCTTTTTTGAGGTTTGATGTTATACTCTCTTATCATTTAACTCAACCATTCAGTCAATAGAATTGATTTTGATCTTATTGTATTAACTGTTCTTGGATGAGTTTTTATGCCATAAGTACATACATTATCAGCTCATTGTGTAGATATTGTTGTTCATATTTTTCCTCTGTGGATTTCTGAGCTTTGATGTTAAACCTTTTCTAGCATTTCACTCAACCGTTCAGTTATTACAAGTGGTTTTTACCTTAATGTATTCACTGTTCCTGGATGAGACTTCATGCTTTAGGAATATACTTTCCCAGCTCTTTGAGCCACTACTATTCTTCTTCGTGTTTTTGAGTTTTTGTTTTCTGAGCTACGATGAATTCCAACCTTACATTAACGTTCAATCATTCTTTGTATATATTGTGTTTTCTTAATGTATACACCACACTTGAATGGAGTCTTAGGGTGTTTGGGAGCCCATTTCTTCGGCTTCTTGTCACTGCACTTGAATGGAGTTGTAACGTATTTGGGAGCTCGATTTTCACGTGCGTTTCTCGGACGGCGGGCCGTCGATCGGCGAAAGCCGAAACGGAGGGGGGCCTTTAAGCTCCACTGTGGGAGCTCTTTTGCGAGTGGTTTTTGACGTTCCCGTCTCTCTTAAATTCGCGGAATACCTGGCCTATATCCTCGCAAATACCCCTCGCCCCTTTTCTCTTGCATTGTGCTGATGTTTTTTAGGTAATAGGGCCTCTTTCTATTATTTTGTTTTCTATTATTTTGTTGTAATTATTTGAATATATTACATATATAAGGGCAAAACTGGCTTTCTCATCAGAAGCACCAGTAGCACAACAAATCTCACAAACTAACTCCAGCTTCTTCATCAGTAGTTTTCTGACAATTCTTGATAAGCTACTTCTCCAGGAAGCAACTTTACAGCTGCTTTTTGGAAAAGCAGTTGTGGCTCCAAACACACCCTTGATGTTTTTGTGGGGTGTTATTTCTGAGCACCTTTCTTCTTTGATCTTTATATGCTCTACACTTACTCTTATTATTTTGACCTAGTATGCTTTTTCCTATCTTTTCAGCTTTTCCTCGAGGTTAATTGGTATTAAGATTTGATAGTACCTTTATCTGTCGCAACTGTTGCTCTGCCTTGGAGGGCTAAATATTCATTATGAATGGAATCTTTTTGGTTTATATTTTGATGGTTCTCCGATTCCCTTATGGAGTTCAAATTGGATTTTGTCTCTATTGCCTCTTAACTTGGATGGATTCTTAATGCCTTTCCTCGAGATTGATTTGTATTAGATTTGTGATACGATCTTACGTCAACACCAACACACTTTTCAATAGAAAGTAGGCCAACACAATATATCTTCAATAATTTCAAAAACCCAACAAGAATACAAAGAAAAACACCTACAATTCAAGAGTCAATATCTTTCAAACCCTAAACCTAAGACTCTTAACTCAATCTCATACCTAAATCTAACCTTAGACATAACAAGTCTATTTATACCCAACAACAAGGCTTTCAAAAGACAAATTTGCCTTTAGGCTAAGCGCCAATGTAACAATACTTCCCTCCCTCCCAAAGGCACATTATCCTTGAGGTGGTAAAAAGATAGAGTGTTCCTTTTTCATCCTCACAACTGTCTTTATTTCTCATTCTCTGCCTCCTATTTTGCACTATTTGAACTTGTAATTTTCAATCTTTGTAACGGTGTCCTGGGGTAAACTTTTCATCACACCGAAAGCATTACCCCTTGGCTTGCTTCTCTCGAATTTTTATCTTTGTAAGGCGCTTCAGTGTTGCTCCCAGTCATGGTACATTATTCGTGTTCTGTGCAACCTCCATCTAAACTTCCACTGTTTGAGCTTTTGTTATCGTCGTCTTTTTAGCAGTTTGGCACGACGTTTCATCTATGTTGCTTCTGCTTGATTTCTTCATCAGATTCTTGTCCTCTACATTCGAGCTAGCTCCATCGTCTCTCTCAATCCCCATAATCTCAATAATCAGAGTGATGCATGTATGTTGGGCTTTAAGCCCTTCATGAAGTTTTCCTCAAATCTTGTTTTAAAAGTCGCCCACAACCGTCCCAATAGCTCAAATTTCTCCTTGTATTCCATGGCAGTCCTCTCCCGAGTCAAGACAGAATAGCTCATGTAGGTCTCATTCCTAAATTGCTCGAAAACGTTCCAACAAACAATCCTTGAATTCCTCCCACGAATGGATCGAGTATCTAGTTTCCCTCCACTAAAACCAGGCTAGAGCTTTCCCTTCCGAACATAAACCTGTCGCCATGAGTTTGTCATTCCCATCTAGTTCATTCACCTCAAAATATTGCTCTGCCTAATATACTAACTCATGTTCGTCTTCTCCCTGGAAGATAAGCATCTTCAACTTTCTAACTCTAACATCTCCACCCCAATTTACGCTTCATCTGTTGTTTTCCCACATGTATTGAAGGTAAAACTCCCTCATTCGATCTTAGTCATATGCCCAACTTGTTTCTCTATTTTATTCTTCGTGCTGCTTCATACCTATTGCATAAATTTCTTCTTAATGTTTCAGCCCAACCACATCCATCATAAATCTATAATCCAACTTCAATCGGAGCCCTAAGAAGATGTTCTTGAAGGTGGATGCTTTCCTCCTCATTTTCCTCGCGTTTGTTCTCTTTCCCTTTCGATTTAGCCAATGAATTTCTGGTTAATCCTTGGGTAGGGTTTGGAATTGAACTCTCGGAGGAATCTTGGATTGTATCTCAATAAACTTCTTTATCACATCTAGAATTTCCTCTATGCTCTCGAATTGGTCCTACATTCAATTCTCCTTGGAAGAAAATATATTCTCTATAGTGGCAAACTTTTCTTCCATCCCATATCTGATTTGGTTGATATCTTCATCTAATTTATTCTCCAAATCATCTATTTCTTAACTTCCCTTCTTCCCTGAAATTTTTTTTTATCACCAAAAGACCAAAGCAGCTGTATGCTATTGGACGAGGTAAACAACTGAAAATTCTGGATTTTTAGAGTTGACACAGCAGAAAAATGATTGGATGCAGTCACTATATACATCACGGACCCGTCGTTGCTTACCAGCTACAAGAATTGCGGCTGTACTGCACGAGACACGCTGCATTCCCGCCGTCGGCTACTTGCAATCTCTGATTCGCGCAATTTGCCTTTTTCCTTCACGTCCAAGCTATGCGCTGCGTCACCGACAAACGATTGAAAGGGCTTTCCTTCCCCACGTGACGATCCCAAGCGAAAGGAGAAAGATTGTTCGCCTTGCACCCGATTGCACGCAAATCGACGCGGAAAAAAAGGCCAAAAAAATGAAGTTTAGGGTCTCTATACGGCGCTTCCCAGTCGCTGCCTTCTCAGATAGCTCTGATCACGACTGTATCGTGCAGACGACTTGGGAGGAAGAGGAAAATGGCAGTCTCGAGTCTTTGTACGCCGCAATTGCGTCGATCGCATTGGTCACGACTTTAGACGGGCACGATCCCATCATCGCCTTACCCACGCTGAATGCGCGGTTGTAATCCGTTTCAGTACTCTTCTTCCTAGTAAGCTCTAGTTGCGCATGTATTGCGATTGTTGGCGTCCAAGTGAGTTCTAATCTCGCTGTATGTTGTGGCGTGTTAGTTACCTGTATGTCGCAATCGCATTGGCTTCCGCAACTGCCCGCAATCCTGTAGCTGCGCCGTCCCAGCTCGGTCAGATTGTAAGTCGTGATCTCATTGGTCTTCTCCGCTAACTGAACTGGATCAACCTATACTGTTACGACGATATCAATCCATATTTACACAATCTTCTTTTCTTCCCAAATTGCTATGTGACAATTTGATAGATTCTGATGTCCAAATCTGCACGATTTTTTACAAAAATTAGGGCAAACACAACATTTTCTTAATAATTCTAACAACTCAATAAGATTACGAAGACGAATGCTTACAATTCGAGTGGTAGGTGATATCTCCTATTTCCTACAATTCGAGAGATAAAAAATCTTTCTTAAACCCTAAACCTAAGAGTCACAAGTCACAACTCAATCTTACTCCCATACCTAACTCTGGACATAACAAGTATGTTATACCCAACAATAATAATAATAAAAGATTAAATTTTTCTTAGACTTGTTAAAGATAAATTTTCCCTTACGTTTGGCGCCAACGTAACAATTTGATAGTACCGTATGTATTGCAAGTTGGTACTCTGCCTTGGAGGATTAAATATTCATTCAGAAGGGAGTTTTTTATCATTATTACTTGATGCTTCTCTGATTCCCTTATGGAGTTGAAATTGGATCTTATCCATGTTGCCTTTTAGTTTCCTTCTACAATTAGTTTTATTAGATATTATCTTACTACTTCTCAATGCAAATTCTCTTCGATTTTTTTTTTTTTTGATGTTGTTGTTTCTTTCTTCAGCTGTTTTTGCTGTTCTTGAGTTGTAATTGTATTGTACACGAGTCATTCCGAGTTGTTTTCATGTTGTGTTTTTGAGTTGTTTAAGTGTCTCTCTTACCCTGCAATCGTTTGTATTATTTTTTCTTTTAATAAAGCTGGGCATGACCCTCACATTTAAAAAAAAAAAATAAAGATTGGCTGAAAATTGGAGGGAGTACTAACAAGGAAAAAAGGAAAATATATAAGTATATGTTTTTTTGAGTGGTAAATGAAAATTTTTTTCTTTTATTTTTTTTGATGCCGAAAACAGTAAAATAGAAATTCATCTTTATTTTTTTGGAAGTATTTTAACCCTTGATCATCGTTCAATTAATTTCAGTTAATATGTTAATTATAAAAAAAAATGAATATGAATTTTGAATTTATTATTTAATAATAGGTATATAAGGACATATTAACTATTATATATTTATATATAAATTCAAATCTATATTAATGTTAATATGTAAATATTTAAATATATATTGACTTTGTAAAACATTCAAATCCTCGGCACACGTNTATATTCTCTATAGTGGCAAACTTTTCTTCCATCCCATATCTGATTTGGTTGATATCTTCATCTAATTTATTCTCCAAATCATCTATTTCTTAACTTCCCTTCTTCCCTGAAATTTTTTTTTATCACCAAAAGACCAAAGCAGCTGTATGCTATTGGACGAGGTAAACAACTGAAAATTCTGGATTTTTAGAGTTGACACAGCAGAAAAATGATTGGATGCAGTCACTATATACATCACGGACCCGTCGTTGCTTACCAGCTACAAGAATTGCGGCTGTACTGCACGAGACACGCTGCATTCCCGCCGTCGGCTACTTGCAATCTCTGATTCGCGCAATTTGCCTTTTTCCTTCACGTCCAAGCTATGCGCTGCGTCACCGACAAACGATTGAAAGGGCTTTCCTTCCCCACGTGACGATCCCAAGCGAAAGGAGAAAGATTGTTCGCCTTGCACCCGATTGCACGCAAATCGACGCGGAAAAAAAGGCCAAAAAAATGAAGTTTAGGGTCTCTATACGGCGCTTCCCAGTCGCTGCCTTCTCAGATAGCTCTGATCACGACTGTATCGTGCAGACGACTTGGGAGGAAGAGGAAAATGGCAGTCTCGAGTCTTTGTACGCCGCAATTGCGTCGATCGCATTGGTCACGACTTTAGACGGGCACGATCCCATCATCGCCTTACCCACGCTGAATGCGCGGTTGTAATCCGTTTCAGTACTCTTCTTCCTAGTAAGCTCTAGTTGCGCATGTATTGCGATTGTTGGCGTCCAAGTGAGTTCTAATCTCGCTGTATGTTGTGGCGTGTTAGTTACCTGTATGTCGCAATCGCATTGGCTTCCGCAACTGCCCGCAATCCTGTAGCTGCGCCGTCCCAGCTCGGTCAGATTGTAAGTCGTGATCTCATTGGTCTTCTCCGCTAACTGAACTGGATCAACCTATACTGTTACGACGATATCAATCCATATTTACACAATCTTCTTTTCTTCCCAAATTGCTATGTGACAATTTGATAGATTCTGATGTCCAAATCTGCACGATTTTTTACAAAAATTAGGGCAAACACAACATTTTCTTAATAATTCTAACAACTCAATAAGATTACGAAGACGAATGCTTACAATTCGAGTGGTAGGTGATATCTCCTATTTCCTACAATTCGAGAGATAAAAAATCTTTCTTAAACCCTAAACCTAAGAGTCACAAGTCACAACTCAATCTTACTCCCATACCTAACTCTGGACATAACAAGTATGTTATACCCAACAATAATAATAATAAAAGATTAAATTTTTCTTAGACTTGTTAAAGATAAATTTTCCCTTACGTTTGGCGCCAACGTAACAATTTGATAGTACCGTATGTATTGCAAGTTGGTACTCTGCCTTGGAGGATTAAATATTCATTCAGAAGGGAGTTTTTTATCATTATTACTTGATGCTTCTCTGATTCCCTTATGGAGTTGAAATTGGATCTTATCCATGTTGCCTTTTAGTTTCCTTCTACAATTAGTTTTATTAGATATTATCTTACTACTTCTCAATGCAAATTCTCTTCGATTTTTTTTTTTTTTGATGTTGTTGTTTCTTTCTTCAGCTGTTTTTGCTGTTCTTGAGTTGTAATTGTATTGTACACGAGTCATTCCGAGTTGTTTTCATGTTGTGTTTTTGAGTTGTTTAAGTGTCTCTCTTACCCTGCAATCGTTTGTATTATTTTTTCTTTTAATAAAGCTGGGCATGACCCTCACATTTAAAAAAAAAAAATAAAGATTGGCTGAAAATTGGAGGGAGTACTAACAAGGAAAAAAGGAAAATATATAAGTATATGTTTTTTTGAGTGGTAAATGAAAATTTTTTTCTTT
>JXCR01025848.1:5284-69688 GCA_002079205.1 Phalaenopsis hybrid cultivar
GATTCATACTTGCAAGCATTAAAAGGCTAAGCAAAAAGGCAAGCCTCAAATAAGTTTCAAACCCACAGCTTAGAAGTCCTTCGGGAGAAGTCCATTGAAACACAAAAAGGTGAACATTGAAGCGATTCTTATCAATAACTTTTCAAAAAATGTAGAAAAAATTTCGACAATTGATATTCACCGGTGATTGTTAATTTGACGACAAAAAGCAGAAATAGCCTTAAAATCAACTAAAGAAAATAAAATCAAACAAGATAGAACCCTCCAAGGAACAAAAAAAAAAACTCATGTGTTGATAATGCACGCTCCTATAGGGTATAAGTTGTATAGAAAGGGCAGAAGATTGTAAATTTTTCTAGAGCAAGAAGAAAAAAGATAAAAGATGATTAGGCAGTCAAATTAAGAGAACTGAATACTTGGTAGGCCATACTACAAACAAGAACGTTTCAAAATTTGTCAAACTCAGGCTTCAAGTAATATAAAATGTTATAAACACTATTTTTTAGATCAAATGCCACTTTTAAAAGGATAAACAGACCTACATAAAATGTTTTCATAAATAGTAGGATACAACAAAGATTGTTAAAATACCATAACATACTAACATCATAACCGTTCAAGTCATTTATTTCATAAGTTTAATTCACCTTGTCACCCTCAATCATAATATTTTTGTAGAATTCATAAGTTTATTGCATTTATAAATACCATAATCTTGAACCTCTGCTTCATTTTTTTAAATAACAATGTCAAATTATTTCTCTAATCATTTGTACTTCTCTTAATTAGCAAATTTTTGTTAAAAATTTTGGCAAATCAAAACATTTCAATGTCACATGTAAATCTCCAAATCTCAATAGGTATCTTACCTAGACCTTAAGGTTTATCTTTATGTATCTTCTCCATATCACAATTTTTTAGATTAATCTATAATATATCTTATTATTTTGTCCGTCATACTTTGTAAAATTATTTTCATAAAACTTTAATCAATAACTTCTCAAAAAAAAAGTATTTTCATCCTTCCTTGATGTATTTATATTTCTCTAAGATTNAAATAACAATGTCAAAGTATTTCTCTAATCATTTGTACTTCTCTTAATTAGCAAAATTTTGTTAAAATTTTTGGCAAATCAAAACATTTCAATGTCACATGTAAATCTCCAAATCTCAATAGGTATCTTACCTAGACCTTAAGGTTTATCTTTATGTATCTTCTCCATATCACAATTTTTTAGATTAATTTACAATATATCTTATTATTTTGTCCGTCATACTTTGTAAAATTATTTTCATAACACTTTAATCAATAACTTCTCAAAAAAAAAGTATTTTCATCCTTCCTTGATGTATTTATATTTCTCTAAGATTTTATTATATTCTTCCAAAGCATTTAACCTGATCAAAGTCCTTAGGTTTTTAGCCTTTGCACTAGATATTTTGTCTCTTTTTTAAAATCCTTGTAACACATCATATATTATAATTATAAGAAATTATAACTTTTTTGTTTGCTAGTCTCATTTCAAGAATTTTAGTTTTCTTATGCTTAGAGGCCTAGGTAGCGTTTATCTTTTTTTACTCATTANATGTCTCTTTTTTAAAATCCTTATAACACATCATATATTATAATTATAAGAAATTATAACTTTTTTGTTTGCAAGTCTCATTTCAAGAATTTTAGTTTTCTTATGCTTAGAGGCCTAGGTAGCGTTTATCTTTTTTTACTCATTAGAGCACATATATTTAAATTTTGCAATTATTTCCAAACTTATGTAAAATTATGTGGTAATCTTCTTAAACTAGTTATTTTACCTCACATCTTCTTGGGTTTAACTAAAGAATTTTTAAATGCCTCTCTTACAAAATATCTTGAAAAAGTAATTTTTAAAGTTCCACGATATTATAATAAAACACTTTTTATTATTTCTTTCTGCACCTAAAGTATACATCCATAAATATCACTCTAAGTAGTCCATACTTAATTGTGGTAGCATGTGAATTTAAATATGTATTTAAGAAATGGAAGATNAGCACATATATTTAAATTTTGCAATTATTTCCAAACTTATGTAAAATTATGTGGTAACCTTCTTAAACTAGTTATTTTACCTCACATCTTGTTGGGTTTAACTAAAGAATTTTTAAATGCCTCTCTTACAAAATATCTTGAAAAAGTAATTTTTAAAGTTCCACGATATTATAATAAAACACGTTTTTATTATTTCTTTCTGCACCTAAAGTATACATCCATAACTATCACTCTAAGTAGTCCATACTTAATTGTGGTAGCATGTGAATTTAAATATGTATTTAAGAAATGGAAGATGACTTTGTTATGTTTAATTTTGAAGCCATCAAAATACAAATAGATTTCTTTTTAATATAGGAGAGGCGATTTTAGAAGAAATTCTCATCGCATCTTTGTCTCCGATTCCATAACTAACATGAATCTAAGAGAAAAATATTAGAGGCCCATAGTGCTCCCAAAACTTTAGTAAATGAATGTTGATAAACCAAAGAGTTCAAACTAACGTGTAATAGCATATTCGAAACTCAAATCTTATTTCACTTATGATCTAGCATGTGATTGTAGAAAACTACCTCTCATTTAAAAGGCTTTCACATCAGTCATCACTACCGATTAAATGTAATTATTTCAATTCAATAAAGTATAATGCACCAACAAGCAACCCAAATAAGTGGAAGCTACATGGGAGATGCCCATTCTTGAATCTTTCTCATTCACAGTAAGAAATTCTAAGACCCATAAGAGTCATAAACCATATGAAACGCTTAATTCATCAACTCTAATTGTACTTGCTAAACAAGATAAATATTGGAGCCTCAGATTGAACTAAGTACATTAACAAATAGACACTCATCAACCTAAGAACTTAAAGACAATGAGTAAGAGCTACTACTATTATAATAAAAAAATATTTATCTCACCAATGATGTAAAACTATTATATAATTTCAAGTGGATACTAACATTTTCTATTATAATTTATCCTGCAATACACGTCCATTTAAATCAAACCTAATAACTATTCTTTCTTCTCAAATATGCATTTAAAAGCTTATCAATCTCTTCCCATAATTAATGTTTCAAATTAAAAAATTTAGGTATTAATCATTATTTATAATATCATCATTAATAATTAACTAGATCAAAACTAAAACTTACTTCAAGAATATTATATTTTGCCCCTTCAACCACTACTATCTAAATCTTATTTCTCTTATTAAACTTTTCAATATACAATAGCTTATAACATTGTCTAACATCCTCAGACTTCTCATTCTATTTAGTCTTTTACAAACAAATAATATTTATTGTCACCTGATTATTGTGTTAGCCAATTCTCTAACCTTTCCATTCAAGATCTCCAAATTCAATCTAATATTAGTTTTAGACCTACCCAACCTTTGCTCACTTTACACTGCAAGCTAGTCACATTGCCTTTTACCACTTGTCAGAAATATCATAGTCAAACATTGTCTACCTTTTAGTACAATAGGATTAATTTGTGGTGTGTTATTAATAGGTGACATCCTAGTAAACCCTTCTCATTACAATTAGGTAAGGTGATAAAGAGTCATTTCTAGAGAACAACAACAAACCTTTATCCCAGTAAATGGGGTCGGCTACATGAATCCTTTTTTCTCCATTGCGTCCTATTGAGTGACATATTTTCATTTAATTCTAACAGATTAAGAGCATTTTTTATAAAATATGCCTAATTCTTTTAATGTCTTCCTTTGCCTTTCTTAACATAAGTGGAATCTAAAACATCTATGTTCAATTCAATTCATGAATTTCCTCATAAATTTTAAAATCCGTTGTCAACCAATCATCAAGACTTGACCTTTTTCATGAGTTTTAACACTACAAATAGTATTTACTGAAAAAAAAAAAGAGAGCTAAACATATCTTAATATTAACAAAAAATATACAGTGTCAGCATTGAAACATAACAAAGTGGAGTCCAAATTTTTTTTTAATTAGGGAAGGAAAAATATGTAAAAACAATTTAGATTGTAGCAAGCATATGAGTTTACCTGCAAAACTGAATATGGGGTAACAAGTACCCACAAATCTCAATGTTGCAATTGTACTACTTCAATTTTATTTTGAACAATAGATTTAGAATAAAAAATTTAGAAGTAAAATAAAGATAAAAATACTCAAAGTAAAAATATTGAATAAGAGATACAAAAAATCTAGCATGATTAGTATATTTACTTCATTGGGTCACTAAATTAAGCATAATAAATATTTTAATATAATCATAATATAAGCTAGTTTCACTCAAATAAAGTAAATTTTGTTAACAATATAAAATAAAAGATCACCATATCTAATATCAAATATGTTCCTTATAATAAACAGAGACATTCTTAGAAAAGAAACTATTTAAGGAATTATAATCAACATTGCAGCTATCATTTACACAAAGTTCATGTATCTGCTAGATAGCCAACAAGACAATATTTTGCAATGTAAGAACAAAATTGGGTGGCTAGAAAAATGATATGAATTCACTGTTAGTTAATTTAGTTGTTATTATTGACTAATTAAGAGTAATTAGCTATAATACCGATTTTGAGAGAAATGACACGGAAAAATAATGAATGAATTTTTCTTTTATTTGTCTTTCTTTTTTTCTTATTTCTTTGTCAATGTTAAATTAGGGTCAAGTATCCTAACATTGGTGCTTTCATTGAAAATGCCTCAAACCTACTCCGCTGCAGTCAGTTCAAAATCAGCTCATCTTTATTGCAGATTCAAAATTTGAGTACAACAACAAGCGATAAAGCAGAGCAAGCATAAAACTGTCTCAATTTCAATAGTTAATGCAGTAAAGTACAAAAGCCTTTAGTGATTAACAATTGAAATGATTTTCACATTTGACTCAGCAAGATCTAGTCGCATAAGATTACACCTCCGTCTTACCTCAAGATTCTGCATCACATCATGTTTGCATACTTGATTTTGCCACTGATATGTTTGCGCCATCAATTCCTCCAAAAATTTGCCTTTATCAAAATCATAACACTCCTGTCAGTTTAAGCTATTTCTGTTGCTATAGCTTTCGTTTCCCTTAATGCTTCATCATCCTTCGCTCAGGATCATGCAATATGCTACGAACTCCATTTTGTATGATATTTCATGTAGCTAATTTTAAGATTTATCCTTGTGCTTCTTGTATCCCAATCCCTCAAACTACACCAGCCATTACTAATTGCATTTATCATCAATCCTTTAAGATTACACCAACTAAAATCCCGACATCATCTGCACCATTCACATCTTCCCGAATCACGCCATGTTAATCCACGAAACAGATGCCAAGATTCATTTGAGAAGCTTTAACCATTCCCTAGTGCCTCCACATCAATCAATAAAAAGCATAGTCTAATTTTTATTGCAACTAGCATGAAGACTTTCAAGCAATCTACAAATCCCAACTTTCATGGCATTTCTCATAATTCTAGCAGGTCCTTCCACGATTTTCCCATAGAATTGCTCAATTTGCGAATCCGTTCTTGAGCTACAATCAACCTTCCTCCATTTCTCATATGCCAATGTCCCCAACCTATCCCCTTAAGCATCCTCTCCGAGTCCATCATAGTCCGTAATCCGACTATGACCGCATGTCCTCCTAAATAAATATATACTTTTTAATGGATGATGGCATTCATTTGATTGAGAAGCATCTTGGCAAAAACTAACGAATAGATTTCTTCAATTACATTAATTTTAAATGATAAAATACGATATTTTACGCACATGGAGAACAATTTAAAAATAAAAGACATCCTGAATTAGCACATTAAGAGAGTCATATCAGTCATACAAGAGTGGTTAAAATAGTCACTCCAAGTTGCAATGAGAAAAATTCACAAAAATGGATGACAAAATTTATTTTGAACCAAAATTTATATCATGTGCAACATTTTATAATTTTCTTGGTATATATGAATAGTCTAACATTATGTTGCTACCCCTAATACAACAACAACAAGCCTTTAACCCACTAAGTGAGGTCAGCAAAAGTATTCATGTCATAATTTTTTTTTTTGACAAAAAATTTACGCTGATTGTCGACTACCTAACACAACCCTCTACTTTCACATCCGGGGCTTAGTTCAATATTATGTTACTACCATTAGATGCCCTTAAAAATATAATTTAATTTTTAAAAATTCTTCAAATAAAATATACCGCAATGTTTTGACCCTCCTTTTCACAGGCATTGAGCATAATCTTGGAGATCAATCATATAAAATGAGAATCACAATAACGCAAGCCTATTTGCAAAAGAGATTGTGTAAAATATTAATGAGATATGGTAATAGCATTACAACTAATGCATAAAATTGATTAAATAGTATGGTCAAGCAAATGACTACCACATTTATGAGCATTACAGTTAGTGCATAAGATTTACCAAATAGTATGGTCAAACAAATGACTAGCACATTTATGGGTACCAAGAAATGGACTGAAGTAGTTCATTAAATGCCTAGCGATCAACATATACTGCTAAGACTTCCTTGTTGCTCTAGTGCATAATAAAAATCAGTTGAAAATTATAGTTAAATGGATGGCCACCACCTATATTGGATTTCCTCGGAAGTTCAACCTTGAGAACAAAGTCATTGTGAGAACCAGTGTAATCATGTGAATCCACCTATCTTCGTTTACTAGATTAATTTGGACTTGTTAACTTAAGACATTCAAAAAAACATCCCATTTGGGATATGGTGTGACATAAAGAATAATAAACTATTTACCACCTTTATATTAGTTTTTATCTTTCTTTTCACTCTTTGGGAGTTAAACAACAGGATCAAGAATCTTATCAAAACAACCATTTCTATGTGGTCATATATTCTGTATGATAGACTAATACAATAACAACAACAACAATAAAACCTTTATCCCACTAAGTGGGGTCAGCTACATGAATCATTTTTCTCCATTGCATCCTATTTAGCGTCACATTTTCATTTAATTCTTATAAATTAAGATCATTTTTTACACAATATGCCCAAGTCTTCCTAGGTCTATTTTTGTCTTTCTTAATAAAAACCGAATCTAATACATCTACTCTTCTAATCGGATCATCGGATAGTCGACATTTAAAGGAACAACATATTTATTTCTACAACTCTTTTAAGAATTTGATGAAAATTACAGGTAACTTTTTGGGAAAAGTGGCATAAACGATGGTATGGATATTCCAACTATAACAAATGAATTAATACAAATTTGGATCCTACCTCAATGATTCAATGAATGAGGCAGAGATGGATCCTATAAGTGTTTAAAAATTTATGAACCACCTGGCCACAAAAATGTCTCGAATGCACCAACAATAATCTGCATGTTACCAAACATCATGATGATGCAAATTCATTCCTGAGGCTCAACTGACTCTCTTAGCTCAAAACTCACGACTGATCCCGTTGTTCATTTTTCCAAGAACTTTTAGCAGCTTCTGCAGATAAACTACCGGAATCGCTGTTAGCATCCTTTGGTTTTGAAAAGAAAGGATCCCATTCATGAGCTCCTACTGTCTGTTTCCCTTCCTCCAGTAAAGCATACTTCCAGCTATTCTCCTCCACAAAATCCTTATCTTCACGATCTTCCATTATCTCCTTTCGAAGTTTTGTAACTTTGTTTATCACTGCCTGAACCGAAACATCAAAGGCATCCCTAAGAGTCTCCAATTTTGACCTTGGATCAGCATATACAATGCTCGGAATTAGGTTTATGACCGCCTCCCTCATAGCTTTCACATCGTCTGGAGAAATCAGCTTTAACCTTTCCTCTATGCTAACATTGTTTTTCCGAATGTCATCCTCTGGAATAAAAACAGAATATTTTGCATAATCCCTTGGAAGATGCCATGTATACTGTGTGTATGCTGAACCAGGGTGGAAAAAGACTGGTATGCAACCAGCCAACATTGAGTCAAAAGCAGATCTCCGGGTATAAGAATCCCCTTGAGGTTGCAAACAAAACAGTGAACTCTGAAACATCTGCATAATGCNTTCTTTCTTAATAAAAACCGAATCTAATACATCTACTCTTCTAATCGGATCATCGGATAGTCAACATTTAAAGGAACAACATATTTATTTCTACAACTCTTTTAAAAATTTGATGAAAATTACAGGTAACTTTTTGGGAAAAGTGGCATAAACGATGGTATGGATATTCCAACTATAACAAATGAATTAATACAAATTTGGATCCTACCTCAATGATTCAACGAATGAGGCAGAGATGGATCCTATAAGTGTTTAAAAATTTATGAACCACCTGGCCACAAAAAATATCTCGAATGCACCAGCAATAGTCTGCATGTTACCGAACATCACGATGATGCAAATTCATTCCTGAGGCTCAACTGACTCTCTTAGCTCAAAACTCACGACTGATCCCGTTGTTCATTTTTCCAAGAACTTTTAGCAGCTTCTGCAGATAAACTACCGGAATCGCTGTTAGCATCCTTTGGTTTTGAAAAGAAAGGATCCCATTCATGAGCTCCTACTGTCTGTTTCCCTTCCTCCAGTAAAGCATACTTCCAGCTATTCTCCTCCACAAAATCCTTATCTTCACGATCTTCCATTATCTCCTTTCGAAGTTTTGTAACTTTGTTTATCACTGCCTGAACCGAAACATCAAAGGCATCCCTAAGAGTCTCCAATTTTGACCTTGGATCAGCATATACAATGCTCGGAATTAGGTTTATGACCGCCTCCCTCATAGCTTTCACANTTCTCGGCTATCCTGAGGGCACGCATAAAAGGGAATTTCCTCTTTGCGGGCATCGTCCTTGTATGCGAAATACGGTTTTCCACACCATGGAGAAAATGCTGCTCCGGATACGATGAGGTCGACGGGAACGAGACAGCTTGCGTGGATTGATCGGGAGGGCTACTGCTTAGCACGGTAAAATGGAAGTAAAAGATGAAGAACCAGAACACAGCCGCAAGCGAGGCGAGAAAGCATAGACGGGAACGAGGGGTCTTTCCGTTGGACTTGTCCATATCTTTGTGGGTTATAGAGACCGGTAAGCGCCGTCTCATTGGATTCTAAGCTCGTAGACCTTCTTCATCAATCAGCGAATCAGATCAATGAACCCCTAACCCTAGGAATCCACGAATTATGCCCAAAAACAAAGAAGAAGAAAGGGCTTGAATAAAATTCAATTTCAACGAACCCTAACAACAAAGTTGACGATTGAGATCAAAAAACATATCAAATTTCAATGTATTCCACAAGGACGGATTCGTGAAGGAAGGATAGCAGGAGCCGAGATCCAAACAGACAACAGAGAAGGTGTGGCTTCCCTGCTTCGGAGAATCAGGCGGCCGAATTTTGGAGGGGGTTTCAACGTGGGAGCTGAAACCGGGGCTCTGCGTATATTATATATAATAGAAGGAGAGGACGGGCGCTTTCTGTCAGGGGTGCACTCGCCCTTACCCGTCGATTGCCAGCAACGAAAATCTGCCACGTCGGAAGTGACGGTGAGGTGTCCGTAACTGTACAGCGGCCATCGCCGTGGAAACAATTGGATTTGGCCGGCTATAAACTGGGAGAGATTTAAGGATACTGTACTTTGTTGTGTTATTTCCTTTACAAAAATTGAGATTGAAGGTAAATCTGTTCTGATTTATTCTTTTTAACATCAAACTGAAATTTTTAATGGTATATAATGACTAAAAAAATTATTTTTCATTAATTTAACCCTTTTTGCAGCAATTGGGCGCATATTTATTTTTAAAAGAACAACCCATAAAGAAAATAATTATTGCATGTTCGATGATTTGTGACAAAAAAGTGATAATTTAAAGTTGTTGTTTTGTAAAAAGATCCAACAGACAAATAATTTGAAAGTTTTAGGAGAAGGCATCNCTGTACTTTGTTGTGTTATTTCCTTTACAAAAATTGAGATTTAAGGTAAATCTGTTCTGATTTATTCTTTTTAACATCAAACTGAACTTTTTAATGGTATATAATGACTAAAAAAAATTATTTTTCATTAAGTTAACCCTTTTTGCAGCAATTGGGCGCATATTTATTTTTAAAAGAACAACCCATAAAGAAAAGATAATTTAAAGTTGTTGTTTTGTAAAAAGATCCAACAGACAAATAATTTGAAAGTTTTAGGAGAAGGCATCAAGATTTTTTTATGTAAAAAAACCCTAAAAAGAAAAAGATCAGATACCTAGACCAATCCAAATAATTCACTATAAGTGTGTAATAATAAAGATACAACGTTGTCTCATAATTAGGAAAGAAGCTTTACAACGCTACACCAAGTACAATGCTAGTATGTGTGCATATACAACGCTACACTATGTTTTATGTAACGCAAAATACATACAACTTCAGGAGCGAGAAAAATGTCGTTGTATTATGAGTATGGTGTTTGTAAGTAGTTATCACTGGAATTTATTCTCTGATCTGTAATGTGGCGTTATGGGTTATGCATTATGTTGTTTTTATGACGCTTCATTACACCGTATTCAAGATAATTTGTTATACCCTATTCAGGATAATTCGTTACATAGTATCCATGGATTCATCATTACACAACATAGCTTGCTGACGACACATAGTAGGAGCGACTGGTGATGATTGATGATGGTCGGCGGGTAGTGGTCGACAGTTGACAATGGCTACAAAGCCCAAAGTTATCTTCAAGTCTTCAGTCTACAACATCACTCGAATTTAACTCCTTCCCTCCCCCCAAGCTAAGAGACAGGGTCTATTTATAGCCCCCCTAGGCGAGGAGCTTTTTGTTCATTTGGCAAATAACTAACATAACCACCCAATCAACGACACACATTGCTTCACCTTGATCATAGAGAGTTTGTTGGTGATTTGAGGGCCTTAATGATCTCAAATAAGTGATCTTGAGCTCTTTGGATTCCTCTCATCCAGACGCTTGATCTAACTATAGTTATTTGAACTTTAGAGTTCATTTGACCATGAATAGTAAATTTTCGAAATCTTCCAAATGTGCATAAAATATATGGTGACAATCCAAAATTTTTGCATAGAAGTAAAGCTCTTACCTCAAGGAACTTGGATCTAGCAAATCTCACTTGAGTCCCCCAAGAAATGTCCAAATTTCACTTGCCCTAGCCCTCAAAATCGCGAACTTGAGTTGGGGAAGACAATATGAGGCGTTAAAAATGGCATTTTCGGACCAAAAATTCACTTTTAACCATTCGTGAACCGGTTATCGTTAGCCGACGCTTAAGCGCGGGTAAGTGACGCTTAGGCGCCAATGCACAATTTTCAAAATTTTTAATTATAAGTAAAAGGCACTATTAGCTTAAGTAAACCACTCCTAAGTGGTCTCATAGCACTTAAATGACTATTTTTACTTCCTATAACTCCCTTCTCCCTCAAAATTCTCCATAATAATTAATTCAATTTGAGGCTAAAAATAACACAAATTTTCACAAAAACAAACTTATATAATTCACAAACAAGTACAAAATCATTTAACACTTAGTTCTGTCTCCAAATAGTCTTAGATGAGAAAATTTTCCTAAGTAAAAAACACTTAACACACATTTACAATTAAATATATAAGTGACACAAACACTAAACACAAGACATAAACACTAACACAATTAAAAATATGACTCCAAACACACAATTCCTAACACTTATCTTAATGCCACTCTTCATTAGAAGGAACAAATTCTTGTCTCTCAGTAGTCTCTCCAGGAATATAGAGTTGATAAAACGGACGGTGGTGACGAGCTCTAATACTATCATCTTCGATCCACTTTTGCTTAAGGAACATCGCTTTATCCGCTTCCTCTACATAACTGGTATAGCTGAATTTCATCTTAAGTTGCCATCCAATATGATCTAGATGAGCATGCAATTCAAGCACCTTAGTCTCTAATATAGATATAGTATTCTTCATCTAGTTGATCTTCTCCGATATCCCTTCAATACTAACGGCTAAAAAATCGTTATACATCTCCTGTGCACTTTCACTAATGGACTTCTTCCTCGTGGCTTCTTCCTTCTTCTTCAAATCCGTCTCCCATGAAGACATTTTCTCTAAATCTCTCTCTTTCTTAAACTTTTAGGGCTAAAAATAATCCAGGGTGAAATTCCTTCACAAACCCCTTCTATTAATAAGTCTAATTCCCCCTCATAGCTTCTAGGCACGATTAGAAACTGTCAAGACACGTTTATTCCAACTAAATTGTAGTTACACCTTCTAGAAATCGAAATTGCACATGTGATTAAATTGACGCACTTAAGCGCTAGATCTGGCGCTTAAGCGCCAGTGCACATTTTTGTACCAGTCAACTTAACGTCCAAATTCTCATTCTAACATGTCTAGGTCACTAAATAAAGTCTAAAAATCATGCACATAATAAACTCAAAAATACTTCCCCAAATTTCTTAATCAGACTCAAAACAACAATCAAAGCAAAAACANCTTCGTTACGTAGTATTCATGGATTCATCATTACACAACATAGCTTGCTGACGACACATAGTAGGAGCGACTGGTGGTGATTGATGATGGTCGGCGGGTAGTGGTCGACAGTTGACAACGGTTACAAAGCCCAAAGTTATCTTCGGGTCTTCAGTCTACAACATCACTCAAATTTAACTCCTTCCCTCCCCCCAAGCGAAGAGACAGGGTCTATTTATAGCCCCCTAGTCAAGGAGCTTTTGTTTATTTGGCAAATAACTAACATAACCACCCAATCAACAACGCACTGCTTCACCTTGATCATAGAAAGTTTGTTGGTGATTTGAGGCCTTAATGATTTCGAATAAGTGATCTTGAGCTCTTTGAATTCCTCTCATCCAGACGCTTGATCTAACTATAGTTATGTGAACTTTAGAGTTCATTTGACCATAAATAGTAAATTTTCAAAATCTTCCAAATGTGCTTAAAATATATGGTGAAAATCCAAACTTTTTGCATAGAAGTAAAGCTCTTACCTCAAGGAACTTGGATCTAGCAAATCTCACTTGATTCCCCAAGAAATCTTCAAATTTCACTTGCCCTAGCCCTCAAAATTACGAACTCGAGTTGGGGAAGACGATAGGAGGCGTTAAAAATGGCATTTTCGGACGAAAAATTCACTTTTAACCTTTTGTGAACCGGTTATCGTGAACCGACGTTTAAGCGCGGGTAAGTGGCTCTTAGGCGCCAGTGCACATTTTTTGAAATTTTTTATTTTAAGTAAAATGCACTATTAGCTTAAGTAAACCACCCCTAAATGGTCACATAGCACTTAAATGACTATTTTTACTTCCTATAACTCCATTCTCTCTCAAAATTTTCCATAATAATTAATTCAATTCGAGGCTAAAAATAACAAAAATTTTCACAAAAACAAACTTATTTTAATTCACAAACAAGTACAAATACATTTAACCCTTAGTTTTCTCTCCAAATAGTCTTGGATGAGAAAATTTTCCTAAGTAAAAAACACTTAACACACATTTACAATTAAACACATAAGTGACACAAACACTAAACACAAGACATAAACACTAACACACTTAAGAACATGACTCCAAACACACAATTCCTAACACTTAGCCACTCTTTATTAGAAGGAACAAATTCTTGTCTCTCAGTAGTCTCTCCAGGAATATAGAGTTGATAAAACGGACGGTGGTGACGAGCTCTAATACTATCATCTTCGATCCACTTTTGCTTAAGGAACATTGCCTTATCCACTTCCTCTACATAACTGGTATGGCTGAATTGCATCTTAAGTTGCCACCCAATATGTTCTAGATGAGCATGCAATTCAAGCACCTTAGTCTCTAATAAAGGTATAGTATTCTCCATCTGGTTGATCTTCTCCGATATCCCTTCAATACTAACGACTAAGAAACCGTTATACATTTCCTGTGCACTTTGACTAATGAACTTCTTCCTCATGGCTTCTTCCTTCTTCTTCAAATCCATCTCCCATGATAAACATTTTCTCTAAATCTCTCTCTTTCTTAGACTTTTAGGGCTAAAAATAATCCGGGGTGAAGTATTCCTTATAAACCCTTTCTATTTATAAGCTTAATTCCCCCTCATAACTTCTAGGCACGACTAGAAACTGCCAAGACACGTTTATTCCAACTAACAGTTATACCTTCTAGAAATCGAAATTTGCACATGTGATTAAATTGTCGTGCTTAAGCGCCGGATCTGGCACTTAAGCGCCAGTGCACATTTTTGCACCAATCAACTTAATGCCGAAATTCTCATTCTAACATGTCTAGGTCACTAAATAAAGTCTAAAAATCATTACTAACACATAATAAACTCAAAAATACTTCCCCAAATTTCTTAATTAGACTCAAAGCAACAATCAAACCAAAAACACACTGATAACTATGAGTTATCTCCCACAAAGCGCTTAGTTTTACGTCGTCAGCCCGACGTAACCAGTGGTCATTTTAGTTGACCCAACATCATTCCATCATTAAATTTATACTGATCCCCTATATAATAAAGTTTCAGTCTATGTCCATTCACTTTAAAATATTTCTCAGAATTAAGATCTTTAATATCCACAGCTTCATAAGGATAAACTTTTATCACAACAAATAGGCCCGTCCACCTGAACTTAAGTTTGCCTAGAAATAATCTTAACCTTGCATTATATAGCAAAACTTGTAGCCCTGACTGAAAATTTTTAGTAAGAATCTTTCAATCATGCTACATTTTCATCTTTTCTTTATAAATCTAGCTGAAAATTTTTAGTAAGAATATTTTGATCATGCCACATTTTCATCTTTTCCTTATAAATCTCAGCACTCTCATAAGATTCATTCATTATCTCCTCAAGCTCATTCAATTGTAACAATCTTTTCTCACCAGCATCTTTTAAAATATAATTTAACTCTTTAATAGCCCAATATGCTTTATGCTCAAGTTCAACTGGTAAATGACAAGCTTTCCCAAATATTAGCCTGTATGGGGACATTCCTATAAGAGTTCTATATGCAGTCCTATAAGCCCACAAAGCATAGTCAACCGACCAATCCATTTTGTTTGGATTCACATATTTTTCGCATAATTCTTTTAATTTCTAGATTGGATAATTCAGCCAAACCACTTGTCTGAGGATGATAAGCATATAAGCCCACAAAGCATAGTCAAGTTTGACTGACCAATCCATTTTTGTTGGATTCACAGATATATAATTCTTTTAATTTCTTGATTGGATAATTCAACCAAACCACTTGTATGAGGATGATAAGCAGTAGCAATCCTATGATTTATAAGATATTTCTTTAATAACTTCTCCATAATGACATTTTGAAATGACTTCCCCTATCAGTAATGATAACTCTCGGCATCCTAAATCTACAAATATGTTCATTTTTAAAAATTTTCCAACACTTTGAGCTTCACATCGAGGTAAAGCAAAAACTTCTATCCATTTGGATACATAGTCCACTGCTAACAAAATATATAAATTTTCAAAAGATGGGGTCCCATGAAATCTAATCCCCAAACATTAAATATTTCAGCTTCTAGCATATAATTGAGGGCATCTCACTTATTCTAAAAATATTGCCTACTCTTTGACATCTATTACAAGTTTTGATATAAGCATTAACATCTCTAAAAGTATTGCCTACTCTTTGACATCTATCACAAGTTTTGATATAAGCATTAACATCTCTAAAAATTTTGTAGGCCATAAAATCCAAATTTAAAATTTTGTATGTTGTTTTATCAACACCAAAATGTCCCCCAAAATCAGAATTATGACATTTTTGGATAATTTCTTATGTTGTTTTATCAACACCAAAATGTCCCCCAAAATCAGAATTATGACATTTTTGGATAATTTCATAAGTTTCTTCTAATGGTACACATCTTTGAATAATCAAATCTTTTCCTTGTTTATATAAATATGGGTCATCCCAAAAATAAGTCTTAGCTTCAGAAATAAAGTTCTTCATTTGTTGGTATGTCATTCCATAGGGTTTAAGATCACTAACAATATAGTTCACAATGTGGCATACCACAGAACATGCCACTCATTTACAGTGAACAATTTTTCATCTAGAAAATGTTCATTAATTTCTTTTTCAAATTAGGGTGGTTTTTCTAATTCAAACTTGGACAAATGATCAACAATTTGATTTTCATTTCCCTTCTGATCTACTATTTCAAAATCAAATTCTTGTAAAAGAGGAATCCATCTTATAAGTCTCGGTTTAAGATCCTTTTTTTTCATTAAGCACTTAATAGCAGAATGAACTGTATGTACTATACAATGAGTTCCAATCAAATATGATCTAAATTTATCAAAGGCATATACTTAAATAACAGAATGATCTGTATCCACTATACAATGAGTTACAATCAAATATGATCTAAATTTATCAAAGGCATATACTATTGCTAATAACTCTTTTTAGTTGTTGTATAATTAATTTGAGTTTCATTAAGAGTTTTACTAGCATAGTAATTAACTTTGAAAATTTTACCATATCTTTGTCCTAAAACAACTCCAATAGCATAATCACTTACATCACACATAAGTTCAAAAGGTTTTCCCAATTTGGTGAAACTATACTTGGTGCAGTGATTAATTTTTCTTTTAATAATTTAAAAGCTTTTAGGCATTCCTCATTAAAATTGAAAATTGCATCTTTCTCCAGTACATGGCATAAAAGCAATCTTAGAAAAGGCCTTAATATAGCACTTGTAGAATCCAACATGTCCTAAAAAACTCCTAATTTCCCTTACATTTGTTGGATAAGGTAAATAGCATGTCCTAAAAAACTCCTAATTTCCCTTACATTTGTTGGATAAGGGAAATTAGCGATCACTTGAATTTTAACTCCTAATTTCCCTTACATTTGTTGGATAAGATAAATTAGCGATCACTTGAATTTTACCAGGATCAGGTCCTCAATATATCACCTGTAGAATCCAGCATGTCCTAAAAAACTCCTAATTTCTCTTACATTTGTTGGATAAGGTAATTAGCGATCACTTTAATTTAGCAGGATCTACTTCCATACCATTTTTCTTGATATTTGATGACCTAATATAATTCCTCCTGCTACCATAAATTGACATTTTTCCTAATTAAGAACTAAATTTTTTATGTCCTAATACAATTCCTCCTACTACCATAAATGGGTTTTTTTCCCAATTAAGGACTAAATTTGTTTCTTCACAGCACTTAAGAACTTTAGATAAATGCTATAAACATGAGTCAAATGAAGTTTCAAACACTAAAAAGTCATCAATAAAGACTTCAATCCCTTTTTTCAATTAAATCACAAAAAATTGCCATCGTACATCTTTCAAATGTAGCAGGGGCATTACATAAACCAAAGGGCATTCTTCTAAAAGCAAAAGTATAATAAGGACTAGTAAATGTTATTTTCTCTTGATTCTCAGGAAATATTTGAATTTGGTGATAACCGATATATCCATCCAGAAAACAAAGTATTTATGCCTAGCTATTCTATCTAGCATTTGATTTAGAAAGGGTAGTGGAAAATGATCTTTCCTAGTGGCAAGATTTAATTTTCTGAATCAATGCATATTCGACACCCTGTAACTTCTCTAGTAGGTATTAACGCATTATGCTCATTCACAGTTACAGTTACTCCTCCTTTCTTAGAAACACAGTGAATTGGACTAACCCATGCACTATCTGAAATAGGGTAGATAATTCCAGCATCCAACCACTTTAAAATTTCTTTCTTAACAACCTCTTTCATAACATGATTTAATCTCCCTTGTGGATCAGCCCTGGGTTTGCAATTTCCTTCCAGATTAATTCTATGCATACAAATTGAAAGACTGATTCCTTTAATATCAACAATTGTCCATCCGAAGGGTTTCTTAAAATTTTTCAGAATTTTCATCAGCTTTTCTTCTTTTTCCTTTGTTAACTTCGAGGAAATTATAATAGGTAAAGTAGAGGAATATCCTAAAAGACATATTTTAAATGTTCAGGAAGTAATTTTAACTCAACTTCTGGAGGTTTTTCAATAGATGGACAAAATGATTTATCTTTGTCTATCGTGTCCAAAATTTTAAAACTTTCTTGAACATAACTTGAAATTTTTGTCTATCGTGTCCAAAATTTCAAAACTTTCTTGAACATAACTTGAATCTTCCTTAAAAAATCTATCATGTCCAAAATTTCAAAACTTTCTTGAACATAACTTGAATCTTCCTTAAAAAGGTTTTTACACATTGATCTAATTCATCTTTTTTCCCGTGTTCCAAAACTTTTTCTTCAGATATTTCTTCATAAGTAGTCTTGAAATGACATTCACTTAGATATCTTATAACATTCATTCTATATCATTCATCATCTTTATTTTTTACAGGGTATTTCATTGATTTTGAAATGTTAAAAGTAACAGTTTGATCATTGACGCACATTGTTAATTTCCCTTTCTACACATCTATCATTGCTCTTTCTGTGGCTATGAAAGGTCTCCCCAAAATGATAGATATCTCTTTATCTTCCTCCATATCTAGCATAATGAAATCAACAAGAATGAAATCCACTTTCACTAGGACATCTTCTATAACTCCTCACTAAGTGCAACAGTCTCATTATCTTCAAACTTCCTTTTTTTGTTGAGAATATCCTTCATAAACTTTACATAGCTTGGCATTTGTTCTAAGGCTTCAAAAAATTGAATATTAATTGTAAGCTTCTTAAATATTTCTAGAAATTTTAAAAATTGCTTATCCAACTTCTTGTCAAAGTCTCTAAGGAAATGGAGGTGGTGGTTTTTCTAAATCAATTTTTGACGGAGAAATAGGTCTTTCAGAATATTTTGGAGCGTCCACTTTTAATTCTTCAATTTCTTCTCTCTCTACTTCAATCTCTTTTTGAACCCTACCTTCCAACTCTCTTCCGCTTTTAAGTTGTACGACTTTAACTTGCTCTTTATTCTGGTCATTTGGATTTGATTTAGTATTACTAAGAAGTGTTCCTTGAGATCTATTACTTAATGAACTTACGATTTGCCCTAGTTGATTCTCAATATTTTTATTTGTAGCTCCTTGACTTTGTAACTGATTACCCATTTGTAACACCACTTCTTCTACAGAAAACTTCTTATCCTTAAATTGTTTATTACTGCTGATTCCTGGAGGATAAGAAGATTTACAATTATTATTCCCTTGGTTGTTTCAATTTCCCAATGGGTTTACTTGCTTGTTTCCCCATTGATGATTATTACCACCTGAATTGTTATTCCAGTTAAAGTTGGGATGGTTCTTCCAACTTGGGTTATAATAATTTGAATATGAGTTATTCTCCTTATTATTTATGGCATTTAAAGTCTCTAATGATGTTTGAGAATCTATCATTTGGCCTAATGAATTCTCTTCAATCATGAAAATTGGTTGAGAAAAATTCATTCCAAATTGGTTTAACTTCCTTGAAATTGCAGCAACTTGATTTGCTTACATAGTAAATGCATTAGTTTCATGAATATTGGCTACTTTCTTTGGATTCACCCTCTCATAAGGCCATTAAAAATTTTTGGTAGCCATCTCTTCAATTAAAGCATAAGCATCATAAAATGGTTTTGACATTAATGAACCACCAGCAGCGACATCGATAATAGATCTAAGAGAACCAATTAAGCAATTATAAAAGGTTTGAATTATTAACCAATCTGGTATAGCATGGTGTGGATACTTTCTTAAGAGTTCTTTAAATCTTTTCCATGCTTCATAAATTTATTCCCCTTCAAACTAACTAAAAGATGTAATATCATTTCTAAGCTTCGCAGTTTTTTATGGTGGAAAATATTTAACAAGCAATTTTTGTACTAAATCACCCTAAGTTCTAATAGATCAAGGTGCTAACAAATTCAACCACTTCTTAGCTTTATCCCTCAGTGAGAAAAAAAAATAACCTAAGTCTTATGGAATCATCTGAAACACCATCGTATTTAAATGTAGCACACAATTCTAAAAAATTGGTAAGATGTAGACCTTCAGTTGGTGATCCCCCAAACTGATTATTTGATACCATCTGGATAATAGGAGGTTTAAGCTCAAATGAATTAGCCACTACAATAGGTTATTGAATACTACAATGAAGTTCATCTACAGTAGGGTTGGCATAATCTCTTAAAGGTCTAAACTCTGATGAATTTCAACATTTTGATTATTTTGGTCTGCCATTTTTGTAATTTTTTTGGATTTTTCAGATGAATTTTAACATTTTAACATTTTGGTTTGCCATTTCTATAATTTTTTTGGATTTTTCAAGATTTTTATTTTTTTTGATTTTTCTGATTTTTCTAATAGTTCTTTATAATTCAGATTGTAGGGCACTAGTCCTTCAGAACCTGAACTACGCATACACTAACATAAAATAAAATAAAATAAAATAAAACATACAAAATAAGATACAATATTTAAAGTTTAAATAAGACTTTCTAAAAATAGAAATTTACTTAGTTTTCTTCCTCGACAACAATGCCAAAAACTTGATCCTGAAGAAAAATAAGAATTTAACTTTTTAATTTATATATATTTATATTGGATACTACTTGCAATATACGTATCATTATCAAATAATATAGGACTTTTTTATTAAGACCTGAATATCGAACCCACAGGGAAGATTATGCAATATGCATTTTTTAGAAAGTTTTCTATTTTTAAAAAGATAATTTCTTAAATTAAAAATAATTTTTGCAGGAATTTAAAATTTAAATATTTTTGGTATTTTTGATATTTTAACAAAACAGTATAAAAATGATTTTTGGAGGAATTTAAAATTTAAATATTTTTGGTATTTTTGATATTTTAACGAAATAATAACAACTTAAAAATATAACTAAAATTTTTGTAGAAGAAAAGTACTTAATATGAAAATATTTTTTTTCTTATCATGAATCAGTAATAAGTATAGGAATTATGTTGTGGAAGTATGCAAATTGTGTTGTGTCAAATAGGAGCAATAATATTCTTTACCCTTACTAGAGATGCTATAAAGAACATTTGCTAATTTTAAGTTTAAATAGTTCTGAAAACTGGTTAGGCAGGGAAGATACTAGCTCTCACTCTAGAGTTCCCTCGATTGCCTCCACCTGGGGGCTAACATTCTCATATCAAAACCTAAAACAATAAACCAAGTTGGGGGTTTTAACCTGTCAATTTAAAGTCCTCTAACTCTACACCCATCAATGAATATTTCTTTATTTATTTGCGCACAATCATATGAACTTAATTCTCATTCATACAACCTCATGTGATTCTTTCCAATTGTTGACTGAGACAATACCATCCCGGTTCCTACATGTTCTCACAACAAATTTTAACATCTGAATTGGCCAAATCAAGATCTAAATGAAGTGCATGGATTTAAATCATCACAACTTCTTCCAACATTAAAGATCAATACTCTCTACAACTTCCATCCAAAACATAATTACTTATCATTTTAAGAAGAATGATAAAGAAAACTACTTAGCTCATCTAAAACTTAATTACTTATCATTTTAAGAAGAAAGATAAAGAAAACTAATCAGACTCCATTGTCAAACTTAATTACTTATCATTTTAAGAAGAAAGATAAAGAAAACTACTCAAAATCTAAAAAACTTAATTACTTATCATTTTAAGAAGAAATATAAATAAAACTACTCAGAATCCATGGGGAAAACAAAACCACACTTTAGTTTAAAAGAAGAAATCATTGTCAAATCAACAACAAGTCTCGATTAAAACCAAAAGTAGTCTAAAATAGAAAGATAAAAACTTATCTCAAGTCCTCCACCAAACTCTTGAAGTTCCTTTGAATCTCTTCTCTACAATCACTCAAAACAAAATAAGAAAAACAATAAAGTAAATAAAAAGTCCTTCTTAAAAATCTCTCCGAACTAACTCCCCAGAGAAAAACTTTCAAAACTTGCCAATATTTTCAGGACTCATTTCTAAGTCCTCTCTTCTTTCTTTTATACTTCTCCAAAAGGTGCCTTGGGATTTCTTCAAAATGTGTCTTGATTCGATGTATTTGCCCAAGAGACACATCCTTTCATGATAATTTTCGTCCAAGGTGGTTACAACCACCTATTAAGCCAATGAGTGCCTCAAAAACCTCTTCTAAATTCGTAAAATCTAATTTCACGCGTCTAGTAACTACAACTAGCGCTTAAGCGCGGGGTCTCGGTGTTTAGGCACGATCTTCTCTGTTTAACAGGCGCTTAAGCACCGAATCTAGTGCTTAGGCGCCAAAATTCTTTTACACAATTTTTCACCTTTTTGCTCCAAATTTGATCCTTTTTCACTCCTTTAAGCATTTTTTTTTCATTTTTTACTTGTATCTGCAAGAAAAACACAAAAATACCTTCCATTAAAAAGTAATATCTCAAAAAGAGGTATAAAAACATGTCTAAAAATACTATATAATTTAGGTGTATCATTACCGCAACACCCACACTACATCTATGATGAATACTAAGAGTCTCATATCATCATCCGAGAGGAAGTGAAGGTTGGCTAGGAAGCCGAGCAATAAATCTAAATCATTGAATGACAAGATGTTCTCATAAAAGGACCGACTAGAATGTCGTGTGATCCGAGAAGCATTGAAGTTGGATGGCTGAGAAGCAAAAACTGGAGATGTCGTCCATGGGGAATGCACTGAATTCTTATATCTACTTTGGACAGTAAGTGCAGAGGCCATAGAGGCTTAAACCTGAAGTAACCAAGGTGTTAGAACCTTGAATGCCTACGCTATGTTCATGAGGACTGTCATCGGATCTTATGCCACTCTTTGAACAAGTAGGTAAGTTGACGAAGGAGACCAGAAATAAAGCTAATACGTCAAACAATGTGATGATTTGAAAGGACCGCCTAGAGCGTCGTGTGGTCTGAGAAGCATCGAAGAAGGTGACTATAGAGCCAAAAATGTCAAAAGACAAGATGTCCTCGTAACAGAGCAGACTCTAAGGTCATAGGGCTCGAGGCACATCGTAGGAGGTGGCTATGGAGCCAAAGCGTTGTCATGAGATGAGACACCCTCATGAAAGAACCGATTAGAATGTCATAAGGTTCAAGAGCCATCATATGCTAGATGGACAAAGCAGTCTAGCAATCCGAGATGGATCGATAAGGCCGAGCAAAGCGGTCCTCACCGTACGCGACATCACGGTACTGTCAGATATCAGAATATCACGACTGAACACAAATTGGTTGACCAAATGAAGTAGTATAAACCAATACATCATGTCCCTTAACGAGGTGATGAAAATAAACCAAGTCAAACATGGTGCCGAAGGGGGTCAAATGAACATAGCGATCCAACCTCATAGTACCTTGTGAATCTGAGTGGGGTAACTCTTGCTGGAGAGTTTTAAGGGTGTGAGAATACCCAGCTTAAGCATGGACTAATTAGAATGGCATAGGGCTTGGATTAGTATGACATGCAATCTGACATGTTGATCAGAATCAACCAAGTCGAATATTAAAAAGGCCAAGAGGTAGGTATTCTGCCTATGCATGTAAAATGATACATGAGATATGTATCATGACCCTGCATTAAGAGAGCAAGTATACGAATGCATAGCCTAAGGTAACATGCTTGGATTGTAGTCGAACATCTAAGTGTCCCAAAAAAACATGGATCGGTGGTAAAGCTGATACAACATGTTGCTCGACTTGGCGGTCGGAACCAACCAAAGCGATCGAGACAAAGACATGGTTACATGACTAGGATGGTCTAACCATAAGAGTGCTTCTATAAGCACGAGCAAAGCAACTTTCACTGAGGATCCATGGATTGATCATTACACCGATACAACATGGCATTCGACATGGCAGACAGAACCGACCGAGGTAGTTGAGAAAAATAATGGGGTTATATGACCTACAATGGTCTAACCACCAGGGTGCATCATGAGCACTAGTGATATAACTCTCATTAGGGAGTTTTGCGGTTGTGAGAATACCCAACTTAAGCATGGACTAATGGAGCTAGCATGGAGCTTAGATTAGTATGACATGCAACTATACATGGTGAGTAGAATCAACCAGGTCAAGGGAATCGCTGAAGAGGCGATCTCAAAATGTACCATGGAACACTCACGCTGGGGATACCTTCTAGGTTCCACCAATGAATTTTAGGGATTTTAGCATCTCATTCTGATGTGGTGAACAAACTCAAACCAAATAGAAGAGGCATCAAAAAAGGTGTTGGATGCGAAGTGCAATCCAACCTCGTAACACTTATGCATGGTCTCAACAAAGTGACCCTCAATGGGGATTTCAGGTGATCCCTTTCTGGGAATTTTGTATGACCCTTGCTGGAGATTCTTTTCTACGGGCATAAAAATACCCGTCATATGCATGGACTAATCGAGGCTACATAGTGCTCGAATTAATGTGACATGCACTTCGAGATGGTGAGTAAAGTCAACAAAATCAGTTAAAATATCATAGAGGTATCGAGGAGGGTTGTTGTATAGATGTCCAACCTCAGGGGGTTTTTAATAAACCACGATTAAGCGTAGACCTCGATGGGTATTTCCTCCAGAACAAGCAAAGTATTCCTTATCAAGGAAAACAACACAATATGACAGGGCATTGAGGACCCGACTAGGCACGCATCAGCTATGTGAGTGAGCATTCTAACTGATACAACATGCCTACTGGCAAAATAATGAATTACTCAAGTTAGGTGGAACAAATGGTCCAACCCACATGGCATATCCTAGCCAGGAGTCTATTAAGTGAAACTCTCACTGGGGACTCCTAAAAATGACAGGGTAATTTCTATCAAAAGGGTAGCACGAAGTAATCAGACCCAACAATTGGATGAAAACATTGGCTCATCTCAGAAAAGCGTCCCCCAATGGGGATTCCTCAAATGCTTACAAAGTAGCTCTTACATGAGGAAAAAAAAGGTAGCGCAATGATACACCTAAAATATATAGTATTTTTTAGACACATTTTTATACCTATTTTTGAGATATTGCGCTTTAATGCAAGATATTTATGTATTTTTCTTTCAGGTACAAGTAAAAAAGGTAAAAATGCTAAAAGGAGTGAAAAAGGATCAAATTTGGAGCAAAGAGGTGAAAATTGTGCTAAAGTGTTTTGGCGCCTAAGCGCCAAATCCGTTGCTTAAGTGCTGGTTAAATAGAGAAGGCCATGTCTAAGTGCCAGAGGCCCTGCGCTTAAGCGCTAGAAGCAGTTATTTGACAGTTTTCTTCATTTTACTAAATTTTGAAGTGGCATTTTAGGCATCTATTGGTTTAAGAGGGTGGTTATGACCACTAAGAACGAAAATATTATTAAAAGACTTGTGAAAGGAGGCACCCTTTGGAGAATACATTGAATTTAGACATATTTTAAAGAGTTATCAAGGCACCTCTTGGAGATTTATAAAAGAAGGAAGTTTTTACATTTGAAGTGGGTGCTTGAAGAGGGAGAGAGTGCTGGAATCCTGAGAAGAAGATCATGGAGAATCTTGAGGAGAGATTCAGGAACCACAAAATTTACTTTTTCCTTTTTTTTAGTTTTATTTTGAGAGTTGAGAGTGTTGTAAAAGAGAAGAGATTCAAAGGAACTTCAAGAGTTTGGTGGAGGATTTGAGATTAAAGTGTTGTAAAAGAGAAGAGATTCAAAGGAACTTCAAGAGTTTGGTGGAGGATTTGAGATAAGTTTTTATCTTTTTTTTTAACTACTTTTGGTTTTAATCGAGACTTCTTGTTGGTTTGACAATGATTTCTACTTTTAAACTGAAGTGTATTAAACTACTTTTAGTTTTAATCAAGACTTCTTGTTGGTTTGACAATGATTTCTACTTTCTAAACTACTTTTGGTTTTAATCGAGACTTCTTGTTGGTTTGACAATGATTTCTACTTTTAAATTAAAGATTTTAATCGGGATACTTGTTGGTTTGACAATGATTTCTACTTTTAAACTAAAGTGTGGTTTTGCTTTCTCCATGAATTCTGAGAAGTTTTCTTTATCTTTCTTCTTAAAATGATAATTAATTAAAGTTTGGATGGAAGTCGTGGAGAGTATTGATCTTTAATGTTAGAAGAAGTTGTGATGATTTAAATCCATAAACTCCATTTACTTCTTTTTTTGGCCAATCCAGATGCTAAAATTTATTGTGAGAACATGTAAGAACCGGGCTGATATTATCTCAGTCAACAATTGGAAAGAATCACATAAAAATAAATAAGGAAATAATCATTGAAGGGTGTAGAGTTAAAGTACTTTAAAGTGACAGATTAAAGCCCCCAACTTGATTTATTGTTTGAGGTTCTGATATGAGATGTTAGCCCCTAGGTGGAGGGAATCGAGGGAACTCTAGAGTGAGAAATGGTGTTCTAATGCTTAGTCGGTCTTCAGAACTATTCAAACTTTAAATTAGCCAATGTTCTTTATAGCATCTCTAGTATGGTATCTTCCCTACCTATCTGGTCTTTAGAACTATTCAAACTTTAAATTAGCCAATGTTCTTTATAGCATCTCTAGTAAGGTCGGTCTTCAAAACTATTCAAACTTTAAATTAGCCAATATTCTTTATAGCATCTCTAGTAAGGGCCTAGCCTGTCTTCAGAACTATTCAAACTTTAAATTAGCCAATGTTCTTTATATCATCTCTAGTAAGGGCCTAGCCTGTCTTCAGAACTATTCAAACTTTAAATTAGCCAATGTTCTTTATATCATCTCTAGTAAGGGTTCTGCCTAGCCGATCTTCAGAACTATTCAAACTTTAAATTAGCCAATGTTCTTTATAGCAACTCTAGTAAGGGTAAAGAATGTAATTACTTCTATTTGGCACAACACAATTCACATACTTCCACAACAAAATTCTTATACTTATTACTTATTCATGATAAGGAGAAAGATATTTTTCAAATTTAGTACTTTTCTTTTACATAAACTCAAGTTATCTTTTTAAATTGTTATTGTTATGTCAATATATCAAAAATACAAAAAAGATTTGAATTTTAATACTGTGAAAATATTTGAAGTTTAAGTANAGCAGTCAAGATCACACAACCTGTAAAAGGGGATCCTATCAAACACCTAACTGTTAAGAAAAGAAAAAAAACCAAAAAAAACTAAAAATCGTGAAAAATCTAAAATAAATTACAGAAATGGCAAACCAAAACAAGCAAAATGCTGAAATTCATCAAGAGTTTAGACCTTTATGAGATTATGTCAACCCTGCAATAGAAGAACTTCATTGTAGTATTCAAAAACCTACTGTAGTGGCTAATTCATTTGAGCTTAAAACTGCTATTATCCAAATGGTATCAAATAATCAGTTTGGAGGATCACCAATTGAGGATCCAAATTTACACCTTGCCAATTTTCTAAAATTATGCGCTACATTTAAATATGATGGTATATCAGATGATGCCATAAGACTTAGGTTATTTCCTTTCTCTTTGCGGGATAAAGCTAAGATGTGGTTAAATTCATTAGCACCTAGATCTATCAGAACTTGGGGTGATTTAGCAAAAAAATTCATTAATAAATATTTTCCCCCATAAAAAACAATGAAGCTTAGAAATGATATTACATCTTTTAATCAGTTTGAAGGGGAATCTATTTATGAAGCGAAGCTTAGAAATGATATTACATCTTTTAATCAATTTGAAGGGGAATCTATTTATGAAGCATGAGAACGATTTAAATAACTCTTAAGGAAGTGTCCACACCATGCTATACCATATTAGTTAATAATTCAAACTTTTTATAATGGATTAGTTGGATCTCTTAGATCTATTATCGATGCCACTGCTGGTGGTTCATTGATGTCAAGACCATTTCATGATGCCTATGCTTTAATTGAAGAAATGGCTACCAATTAATTTCAATGGCCTTCTGAGGGGTGAATCTAAAGAAAGTAGCCAATATTCATGAATCTGATGCATTTACTATGTTAGCAAATCAAGTTGCTGAATTTCAAGAAAGTTAGACCAATTTGGAATGAATTTTTCTCATTCACTAGGCCAAATGGTAGATTCTCAAGCATCTTTAAGAATTTTGAATGTCATAAATAACAAGCAGAATAAATCATATTCAAATTATTATACCCCAGGTTGGAAGAACCATCCCAACATTAATTGGAATAACACTACGGGTGGTAATAATCAACAATGGGGGAACAATCAAGGAAACCCATTGGGAAATTGGAACAACCAAGAGAATAATAATTATAGATCTACTTATCCTTCAGGTTTTAATTGTAATACACAATTTAAGGAGAAGAAGTTATCTATAGAAGAAGTGGTGTTACAAATAAGAAATCAGTTACAAAGTCAAGGAGCTATAATTAGAAATATTGAGAATCAACTTAGACAAATCGCAAATTCATTAAGTAATAGATCCCAAGGAACACTTCCTAGAAATACTAAAACAAATCTGAAAGACCAAAATAAAGAGCAAGTAAAACTCGTTCAACTTAGAAGCATAAGAGAGTTGGAAGGTAAGATTCAAAAAGAAACTTAAGTAGAGAGAGAAGAAATTGAAGAATCAAAAGAGGACGCTCCAAAAGATTTTGAAAGTCCTATTTCTCCACTTAAAGTTAACTTAAAAAAACCACCACCTCCATTTCCTCAGAGACTTCATCAACAGAAGTTGGATAAACAATTTTTAAAATTTCTGGAGATTTTTAAGAAGCTTTCAATTAATATTCCATTTGCTAAAACCTTAGAACAAATGCCAAGCTATGTAAAGTTTATGAAGGATATTCTCAACATAAAAAGGAAGTTTGAAGATAATGGGACTGTTGCACTTAGTGATGAGTGCAGTGTTATAATTCAAAAGGAACTTGCTAAAAAACTTAAAGATCCTGGTAGCTTTACAATTCCCTGTGCAATAGGAGATAGATTTTATGGGAAAGATTTATGTGATTTAGGTGCAAGCATTAACCTTATGTCATTATCAATATTTCAAAGATTGGGATTAGGAGAAATAACCCCTACTACTGTAACTCTGCAGTTAGCAGATCGTTCAATAACCTAACTTAAAGGAGTTATAGAAGATGTCCTAGTGAAAGTGGATCAATATATCTTTCCCATTGATTTCATTGTGCTAGATATGGAGGAAGATAAAGAGATACCTATCATTTTAGGGAGACCTTTCCTAGCCATAGGAAGAGCAATGATAGATGTGCAAAAAAGGGAATTAACAATGCACGTCAATGATTAAATTGTTACTTCTAACATTTCAAAATCAATGAAATATTCTACAAAAGGTAAAGATGTTGAATATAGAATGGATGTTACAAGTATCTGAGCGAACGTCATTTCAAGACTACTTATGAAGAAAAATCTAAAGAAAAAGATTTGGAGCACGAGCAAGAAGAGGAATTAGATCAATGTGAAAACCTTTTTAAGGAAGATTCAAGTTATGTTCAAGAAAGTTTTGAAATTTTGGACACGGTAGACAAAGATAAATCCTTTTGTCTATCTATTGAAAAACCTTCATAACTTGAGTTGAAATTACTTCATGAATATTTAAAATATGCCTTTTTAGGAGATCACTCTACTTTACCTGTTATAATTTCCTCAAAGTTAACAAAGGAAGAAGAAGAAAGGCTGATGAAAATTTTGAAAAATTTTAAGAAAGCCTTCGGATAGATAATTGCTGATATTGAAGGAATCAGTCCTTCAATTTGTATGCATAAAATTAATTTGGAAGAAAACTGCAAACCTAGGGCTGATCCACAAAGGAGATTAAATCTTGTTACAAAAAAAGTTGTTAAGAAAGAAATTTTAAAGTGGTTAGATGCTGAAATTATCTACCTTATTTCAGATAGTGCATCGGTTAGTCCAATTCAATGTGTTCCTAAGAAAGGAGGAGTAACTGTAACTATGAATGAGCATAATGAATTAATACGTACTAGACAAGTTATAGGGTGGCAAATATGCATTGATTATAGAAAATTAAATCTTGTCACTAGGAAAGATCATTTTTCACTACCCTATTCTAGATCAAATGCTGGATTGACTAGATGGGCATAAATACTTTTATTTTCTAAATGGATATACTGGTTATCACCAAATTCAAATAGATCAAATGCTGGATAAACTAGCTAGGCATAAATACTATTGTTTTCTGGATGGATATATAGGTTATCACCAAATTCAAATATCTCTCGAGGAACAAGAGAAAACAACATTTACCAGTCCTTATGGTACTTTTTATTTTAGAAGAATATCCTTTGGTTTATGTAATGCCCCTGCTACATTTCAAAGATGTATTGTGGTAATTCTTTGTGATTTAATTAAAAAAGGGATTAAAGTCTTTATGGATGACTTTTTAGTATTTGGAACTTCATTTGACTCATGTTTAGAACATTTATCTAAAGTTCTTAAGCGCAGTGAAGAAACAAATTTAGTCCTTAACTGGGAAAAATGTCAATTTATGGTAGTAGGAGGAATTATATTAGGTCATCAAATATCAAAAAATGGTATGGATGTAGATCCTGCTAAAATTCAAGTGATCGCTAATTTACCTTATCCAACAAATGAAAGGGAAATTAAGAGTTTTTTAGGACATGCTAGATTCTACACACGATATATTTAGGACTTTTCTAAGATTACTAAGCCTTTATGCCATTTATTGGAGAAAAATGCAATTTTCAATTTTGATGAGGAATGCTTAAAAGCTTTTAAATTAGTAAAACAAAAATTAATCACTGCACTAATTATAGTTTCACCAAATTAGGAAAAACCTTTTGAACTTATGTGTGATGCAAGTGATTATGCTATTGGAACTGTTTTAGGACAAAGATATGATAAAATTTTTAAAGTAATTTACTATGCTAGTAAAACTCTTAATGAAACTCAAATTAATTATACAACAACTGAAAAAGAGTTAATAGCAATAGTATATGTCTTTGATAAATTTAGATCATATTTGATTGGAACTCATTATATAGTGCATACAAATCATTCTGTTATTACGTACTTAATGAAAAAAAAGGATACTAAACCGAGACTTATTAGATGGATTCTTCTTTTAAGAGAATTTGATTTTGAAATAGTAGATCAAAAGGAACTGAAAATCAAATTATTGATCATTTGTCCAGGCTTGAATTAGAAAAACAACTCTATTTTGAAAAAGAAATTAATGAACATTTTTCAGATGAAAAATTGTTCACTGTAAATGAGTGGTGTGTTCCGTGGTATGTCGACATTGTGAACTATATTGTTAGTGATCTTAAACCCTATGGAATGACATACCAATAAATGAGGAAATTTATTTCTGAAGCTAAGACTTATTTTTAGGATGACCCATATTTATATAAATAAGGAAAAGATCTGATCATTCAAAGATGTGTACCATTAGAAGAAACTTATGAAATTATCCAAAAATTTCATAATTCTGATTTTGGGGGGACATTTTGGTGTTGATAAAACAACATACAAAATTTTATAATCTGGATTTTTATGGCCTACAATTTTTAGAGATGTTAATGCTTATATCAAAACTTGTGATAGATGTCAAAGAGTAGCAATACTTCTAGAAGAAATGAGATGCCCCTCAATTATATGCTAGAAGTTGAAATATTTGAGGTTTGGGCTAAAATAAATGAGACGCCCCTCAATTATATGCTAGAAGTTGAAATATTTGATGTTTGGGCATTAGATTTCATAGGACCATTTATACCATCTTTCGAAAATTTATAAATTCTGTTAACAGTGGACTATGTATCCAAGTGGGTATAAGCTGTTGCTTTACCTCCATGTGTTGCTCAAAGTGTTGTAAAATTTTTGAAAACAAACATATTTTGTAGATTTGGGATGCCGAGAGTTATCATTACTGATGAGGAAAGTCATTTCAGAAATCCATAATGGAGAATTTATTAAAGAAATATCATATAAATCATAGAATTGCTACTGCTTATCATCCTCATTATCAAAGAAATATCATTTAAATCATAGGATTGCTACTGTTTATCATCCTTAAACAAGTGGTTTGGCTGATCTATTCAATCAGGAAATTAAAAGAATTATGGAAAATTTTGTGAATCCAACAAAAATAGATTGTTCAGTTAAACTTGACTATGTTTTGTGGGCTTATAGGACTGCATATAGAACTCCTTAAGAATGTCTCCATATAGGCTAATATTTAGGAAAGCTTGTCACTTATCAATTGAACTTGAGCATAAAGAATATTGGGCTATTAAAGAGTTCAATTATAATTTAAAAGATGCTGGTGAGAAAATATTTTTACAATTAAATAAGCTTGAAGAGATAAGGAATGAATCTTAAGAGAGTGCTAAGATTTATAAAGAAAAGATGAAAATGTGGCATAATCGAAAGATTCGTACTAAAATTTTAAGCAAGTGCGACAAATTTTGCTATATAATGTATGGTTAAGATTATTTCCAGACAAACTTAAGTCCAGGTGGGTGGGCCCATTTGTTGTGATAAAAGTTTATCCTTATGGAGCTGTGGATATTAAAGATCCTAATCAGGTAAACTTAAGTCCATGTGGATGGGCCCATTTGTTGTGATAAAAGTTTATCCTTATGGAGCTGTGGATATTAAAGATCCTAATTATAAGAAAATTTTTAAAGTGAATAGACACAGACTAAAACATTATTACATAGGGGATCAGCATAAATATAGTGATGGAATGATGTTGGTTCAACCATAATGAGCACTGGTTACGTCGGGCTGACAACGTAAAACCAAGAGCTTTGTGGGAGGCAACCTATAATTATCAGTGTGTTTTTGCTTTGATTGTTGTTTTGAGTCTGATTAAGAAATTTAGGGTAGTATTTTTGACTTTATTATGTGCTAGTAATGATTTTTAGACTTTATTTAGTAACCTAGATATGTTAGAATAAGAATTTAGACATTAAGTTGACTGGTGCAAAAATGTGCATTAGCGCTTAACCGCCAGATCCGACGCTTAAGCGCGGCAGTTTAATCACATGTGCAAATTTCAATTTCTAGAAGGTATAACAACAATTTAGTTGGAATAAACGTGTCTCAGCAGTTTCTAGTGGTGCCTAGAAGTTATGAGGGGGAATTAGGCCTATAAATAGGAGGGGTTCGTGAAGGAATTTCCCCTGGATTATTTTTAGCCCTAAGAGTCTAAGAAAGCCAGAGATTTAGAGAAAATATCTTCATGGGAGATGGATTTGAAGAAGAAGGTAGAAGCCATGAAGAAGAAGTTCATTAGTCAAAGTACACAGGAGATGTATAACGGTTTCTTAGCCGTTAGTATTGAATGGATATCAGAGAAGATCAACCAGATGGAGAATACTATATCTGTATTAGAGACTATGGTGCTTGAATTGCATGCTCATCTAGAACATAGTTGGTGAAAACTTAAGATGCAATTCATCCATATCAAATATATAGAGGAAACAGATAAGGTGATGTTCCTTAAGCAAAAATGGATCAAAGATGGTAGTATTAGAGCTCGTCACCACCGTCCATTTTATCAACTCTATATTCTTGGAGAGACTACTGAAAGACAAGAACTCATTCCTTCTAATGAAGGTGGCATTAATTTAAATGTTAACAATTATGTGTTTGAAGTCATATTTTTTAAGTGTGTTAGTGTTTATGTCTTGTGTTTACTGTTTGTGTCACTTAAGTGTATAATTGTGAAATGTGTGTTAAGTGTTTTGTACTTAGGAAAATTTTCTCATCCAATACTATTTGGAGAAAGAACTGAGTGTTAAATGTCTTTGTGAATTAATATAAGTTTGTTTTTATGAAAATCTGTGTTATTTTTTTACCCTCAAATTGAATTAATTATTATGGAGAATTTTGAGAGAGAAGGGAGTTATAAGATGTAAAAATAGTCATTTAAGTGATATGAGGCCATTTAGGGGTGGTTTACTTAGGTTAATTGTACATTTTACTTAAATTTAAAAATTTCAAAAATTATGCACTGGCGCCTAAGCGCCACATCTCGCGCTTAAGCGCGAGCCAACCCGAGAGGCAGGCACCTAAGCTCCACTTACCCTTGTTTAAGCACCGGTTCATGAAAACCGGTTCGTGAACGGTTAAAAGTGAATTTTAAGTCCTAAAATACCATTTTTTACACCTTCTATCATCTTCCCCAACTCAAAGTCGTGATTTTGAAGGCTAGGGCAAGTAGAATTTGAAGATTTCTTGGTGGAATTGAGTGAGATTTGCTAGATCCAAGATCCTTAAGGTAAGAACTTTACTTCTATGAGAAAATTTTAGATTTTCACCATATATTTTGAGCACATTTGGAAGATTTCAAAAATTTACTATTCATGGTGAAAAGTGAAGAAAAATCTATGGAAATTGCTTGGGAAGTTTAGTTAGTGCTTTTAGAAGTTTAGTTTAGTGATTTAAACTTGATTTTTAAAGTTATTTTTGGAATTTATCAAATTTATAGAATGGCACCAAGAATGAAAAGGAGTAGAGGAAAGAGCCCATTAGATTCGAGCAAGTTTGTCAGTTCGAAAGCTCGGGATCAATATATTGACGCTTTGTAGTATCGAAAATTGATTTAGGAACAATGTTTCAAGAGTCCAGGTGGAGAGGTAGAAGACCTTATAGTCCGCTGACAATGGGAACAGTTCTGTTGTTTCTCTGCCGTCGCAGTGATTTCTATTGTGAGGGAGTTTTATGCAAATCTCCAAGAGGCTGGAGATGATTGAGTTATGGTTAGAAGGAAGTTGGTACCTTTTACTCCAGAGGTAATCAACTTGTTTTACTATTTATCACCGGAGACTTTACATTTTTATGCAGATTATAGCCCTAGTGAAGCAGAATTAGATGAGATTATTTCATATTTGACTATTTGGAGAGGGCTTTGTAAGATAACCAATGAGAGGAGAGTAAATTTTCCAACTTCAAAGTTATGTGCACCTTTAGAAGCCTGACACTATTTCATTTCTACTCATCTGCTTCTAACCAATCATCTCAGTGAAGTGACCAGAGAGAGAGAGAGAGAGCAACGTTGAATTACTGTATTTAGGAGGGAAAGCCCATCAACATAGGGGCTTTGATCTATCACACTATCATCAGTTCAGCTGTTGCTGCTACTACTGCAGGTATGGGATTTGCTTCCTTGATATTTTCATTATGCGAGCAGGCTGGAGTGAAGTATGATAGTTGGGAGGAAGTTCTGTTACCTCTAAAGCCCATCATGAAGGTGAATGTGAAGACTTATTCTGAGCATTAAATTTTTGGCTGGAGAAGTTATGGATTAGAGACATCTGCTGCATCTACCTCTGCTGCATCTTCATCACGACCATCTACTTCTGGTGCTTCTACATCTAGAGGTGATATCAAGACTCGGGATGAGTTATTGCAGAAGATGATGGACAATATCAATTTTATCGCTGATAAGGTACAAAATTTAGAGTGTTTTGCAGATCATACTAATAGTTATAATAGAAGGAAGAGTGATTATGAAGATAAATTCCACTCATCTTTGGAAAGCCTGATTAGAGGTGAACCAGAAGTGCAATTTCCTCCATATCCTTGATATCCTGATTATGAGCCTGTAGAAAAATACTACAGCTGTGATTCTAAGGATGAAGAGTAGAGCCGAGAGATTCATTTTATGGTTGTAATATGATGCGAACTATGTGGTCCGAGCCTGCTACATTTGCATCTATGTGTTGTTTTGGGACTATGTTTTATATTGTGTTTTGAATTTTTATGTTTTGTTGTTATTGTGATTATTGTGTTAGATAGTATTTTGTTTTTAAAATTTTAGGGTAGTAGCTGTTGTTTTGTGTTTAATACTGTGATTAGTTAGTTTAGAACTTAACTTAATTTCACATCTGTTATAAAGTAGAAAATCTTGCTAACTTAGATCTTAAACTTGAAATTCAGAAACTGCTGCCCTATATTTTTCTTTTATCATGTTATTGTGTTGTTTTCTTCTTCTTATATACCCACTGTTTAGAAGTCTATTAAATCTCTACATGTTAAACTAAAATGAAAATATAGAAAATTTGATCAAAAAGTAATTTTACTCCTCTCTTTTGTTTTATACTTTTATAATTAGGATGTTAAAATTCTTGTTAGCATGTTATTTTTAAATTTTCATTCCTGCTTATATATATCTAATGCTAAACTGTTTAATCTGTTAAAANAAAAATTTACTATTCATGGTGAAAAGTGAAGAAAAATCTATGGAAATTGCTTGGGAAGTTTAGTTAGTGCTTTTAGAAGTTTAGTTTAGTGATTTAAACTTGATTTTTAAAGTTATTTTTGGAATTTATCAAATTTATAGAATGGCACCAAGAATGAAAAGGAGTAGAGGAAAGAGCCCATTAGATTCGAGCAAGTTTGTCAGTTCGAAAGCTCGGGATCAATATATTGACGCTTTGTAGTATCGAAAATTGATTTAGGAACAATGTTTCAAGAGTCCAGGTGGAGAGGTAGAAGACCTTATAGTCCGCTGACAATGGGAACAGTTCTGTTGTTTCTCTGCCGTCGCAGTGATTTCTATTGTGAGGGAGTTTTATGCAAATCTCCAAGAGGCTGGAGATGATTGAGTTATGGTTAGAAGGAAGTTGGTACCTTTTACTCCAGAGGTAATCAACTTGTTTTACTATTTATCACCGGAGACTTTACATTTTTATGCAGATTATAGCCCTAGTGAAGCAGAATTAGATGAGATTATTTCATATTTGACTATTTGGAGAGGGCTTTGTAAGATAACCAATGAGAGGAGAGTAAATTTTCCAACTTCAAAGTTATGTGCACCTTTAGAAGCCTGACACTATTTCATTTCTACTCATCTGCTTCTAACCAATCATCTCAGTGAAGTGACCAGAGAGAGAGAGAGAGAGCAACGTTGAATTACTGTATTTAGGAGGGAAAGCCCATCAACATAGGGGCTTTGATCTATCACACTATCATCAGTTCAGCTGTTGCTGCTACTACTGCAGGTATGAGATTTGCTTCTTTGATATTTTCATTATGCGAGCAGGCTGGAGTGAAGTATGATAGTTGGGAGGAAGTTTTGTTACCTCTAAAGCCCATCATGAAGGTGAATGTGAAGACTTATTCTGAGCATTAAATTTTTGGCTGGAGAAGTTATGGATTAGAGACATCTGCTGCATCTACCTCTGCTGCATCTTCATCACGACCATCTACTTCTGGTNTTCATTTACTATTTATTTTTTCTAAATTGGACTACTATATTTCTAAATCTAAATTTTAGTTACTCCTAAAGAAACTCATATACATATCATATATATTTGGTTTTTAAAGATTGAAGTGTCACTCAAGTAACATTTTAAGTTTGGGCGATTTTGATACACCTAAAATATATAGTGTTTTAAGACATATTTTTATACCTATTTTTGAGATATTGCGCTTTAATGGAAGGTATTTTTATGTTTTTCTTGCAGATACAAGTAAAAATGGAAAAAATGCTTAAAGGAGTGAAAAAAGATCAAGGTGAAAAATTGTGCAAAGAGATTGGCGCCTAAGCGCCAGATACGGCGCTTAAGCGTCGATTAAATAGAGAAGGCCACGCCTAAGCACTGAGACACCGCGCTTAAACGCTAGTGGCAGTTACTAGACGAGTAAAATCGGTTTTCACGAATTTCGAATATGTTTTGAGGCACCCATTGGCTTAATAGGTTGATGTAACCACCATGGACGAAAATTATCATGAAAGGATGCATCTCTTGGGCAAATACATTGAATTATTTTGAAGATATCCCAAGGCACCTCTTGGAAAACTATAAAAGAAAGAAGAGAGGACTTAGAAGGAGATCCAAGGTACCTTTTGGAAAACTATAAAAGAAAGAAGAGAGGACTTAGAAAAAAGTCATAAAAATATTGATAAGTTTTGAAAGTTCTTTTCTGGGGAGTATGTTCGGAGAGATTTTCAGGAACCACATTTTATTTACTTTATCCTTTTTGTTATTTTATTTTGAGTGATTTTAAAAGAGAAGAGATTCAAAGGAACTTCAAGAGTTTGGTAGAGGACTTAAGATAAGTTTTTATCTTTTTGTTTTGGACTACTTTTGGTTTTAATCAAAACTTGTTGTTGGTTTGACAATGATTGCTTCTTTTAAATTAAAGTGTGGTTTTGTTTTCTTCATGGATTCTGAGTAGTTTTCTTTATCTTTCTTTTTAAAATGATAAGTAATTAAGTTTTGGATGGAATCATGGAGAATATTGATCTTTAATGTTGGAAGAAGTTGTGATGACTTAAATCCATGCACTTCATTTACTTCTTGATTTGGCCAATCCAGATGTTAAAATTTGTTGTGAGAACATGTAAGAACCGGGCTAGTATTGTCTCAGTCAACAATTGAAAAGAATCACATGAGGTTGTATGAATGAGAATGTAGTTTATATGATTGAGTGCAAATAAATAGGGAAATATTTATTGATAGGTGTAGAGTTAGAGGACTTTAAAGTGACAGGTTAAAGCCCCCAACTTGGTTTATTAATTTAGGTTCTGATACGAGAATGTTAGCCCCCAGGTGGAGGGAATTGAGGGAACTCTAGAGTGAGAGCTAGTATCTTCCCTGCCTAGCCGGTCTTCAGAACTATTCAAACTTTAAATTAACCAATGTTCTTTATAGCATCTCTAGTAAGGGTGCACAACACAATTTGCATACTTTCACAACAGAATTCCTATACTTATTACTGATTCGAAAAAAGAAGAAAGATATTTTCATATTAAATACTTTTCTTCTACAAAAACTTTAGTTATCTTTTCTGTTTCGTTAAAATATTAAAAAAAATATTTTAATTTTAAATTCCTTCAAAAATCATTTTTAGTTTAAGTAACTATCTTTTTAAAAATTAGAAAAACTTTCTAAAAAGTGCATATTGCATAATCTTCCTTATGGGTTTGATATTCAGGTCTTAATCAAAAAGTCCTATCTTACTTGATAACGATACGTATACTTACGTAGTATCCCAATATAAATATATATAAATAAAAAGTTAAATTCTTATTTTTCTTCAGAATCAAGTTTTTGATTTTGTTGCAAAAAAAATATAAGTGAAAAATACAATCAGAACTACTGTTATACTATGTATAAGCATTAAGTATTCAGGGATCAAGTTTTTGGCGCCATTACCGGGGATTAAAATCTTCAATTAGAGGTGTCAACTTCATAAATCCTTACATATACAAAATATCAGGATCACATAACAAATTGATCTAGTATGAGGAGCTCTCATGTAGGCATCCTAGAGTGATGACCAGATATTCCATGCAAATTATGAGATTTTGCAAAATTCAGGTCCAGGTGGGATTTTCCCTAAGTGCTTTTCCCTAGCTCTTGTCCTTTAATTCTTTTCACCCTTAGCATAAGTAGGCATCGCATTCGTATCCGGGTGTCAAGGAAATTTTTTCATTTTGGAGATATTTTTAAATCCATTATTGATTTATCAGTCATCCCAATGTTACTTAAACAATTCTCTGAAAAAAATATCCTAAGGATCTTATCAGGAGAATTTCAAGATCAGAAAGTTCTTTATATTAATGTTTCTGATTTTTCCACTCACCTCAAGCTTCTTCTCAAGAGTGTTGAGTGATTTTTTTTTCTTTCTTTTTTTAAGCCTTTCACTTTTTTTTTTGTTTTCCTGAGAATGACTATTTTTTGTGAGCTTATTTTTGTTATAAAGCATTTTCTTCTAACTCAAAAATCTCCTGAATAAAGATTCTTAGGATTTTATGACTCGTTACTTGTTAAGCTTCCATCGGTCTAGCTGAATGGAAAAGTAAGAGATCTAAATAGTCTCTGAAACTACTCACATCTCAAAGACACCCATCTAATCATTCTAAGGTGTTCTCAGGACTTAGGTGAAATTTCATTAAGGAAAGTGATTCGGTCATTATGACTTAGTTTGAATCCCCCAAACCATGAGGATTTTCAAATCCTAATAAGGTGCATACATGGTCTGGTTCAAGCTTATCCTCAGAATTTATCCTAGATTCAACCACAAGTATCATCAAAGAAGAACCCAAGGCAAGATCAACTAAGGGGTGTGATTCCTTTTGGAACCATCTCAACGACCTCCAGAAATTGGAGTTGGAGCATCTAGAAATGCAGAGATATCTTGGTTAAATAAGTAGGATCTAACTGGTAACATCGGATATCGAGGTATCTTGGCGAGTCATGGACTGATTATAGAGCAGAATGCTCTGATCAGTTCAAAATGACTTTTGATAAGGTGATAAAAATCAATCATGTCAAACAAAACATATCCATGGAGTTGGACATGGGAGATGTATCAATTTTGCAATGATGCTCTCTCACCAAGAACAGACTAAAAAGTCAATAAGGTTATAGATATGTGAGGCACCAAATCCTAGTCAGGTTCAGAGCAACCGACTAAATAAAATGGTTAGATATGTAGAATGGTCTTAGCAACAAAAAGCACTCATCTAGATCTTAGTCAAAAGGCATACTTGCTCAAATTAAATGAGGCTCTTTCAAATAGTCTGAGAGATGTGTATCCTAACTAAATATGGATCGATCAGGACTAACAAGGTAGTCTAATCGATACAACATTTCATCAACAAATAGGTTTTAGGGTGTCCCCCAATTGGAGTATAGAACATCCATATTAGCCTTGCTTAATAGATGAAAAGAGATAGGATAAAATAGTTTTCAAAGAAAAAGCAAGTAAACCCCTCGACGTTAAATGTAGAAAGTCATTCAACATGCAACGTCAGAAAATCAAGAAACATGATGGTAGGACTTTGCCTAACCCACAGGGTATTCACCGAAGTAGGGTGATCAACTTCTATCCTCAAATAAAGTGATAATCGACGGGGGGTGCGCCCTGGATCTCCCTTTATGAACGTAGGACAAATTCATCTTTATCAATGAAAAGGAAGCAATAAAACTTTCCTTAGCTCAAGGAAAGAGTGGGCACATCAAATATGGGCAAAAGTCACTACAACAGGATCATAATGATACCTGACACAACATCTAGTACAGTGGCACTAAGAACCACACCAAGTGTCCCATGCAACACCTAGGTGGGTCTCATGGCATGCACGACAAAAAAAAATATCTCGGCCTCATAATGGACCGATAGGTGAACCTCGGTCTCCTACTAAGAGAGCCTACATGTAAGAAGAATAAAGAAGTTTGTTTGGACATCTGAAGAATCAGGATAAGGAACTTCTTTTAAGGAAGAGGACCCTGTCCTCATAGAGGAGAAATTGGAATCCCAATAGGTATAGAGACCTGTAGTTAAGTCAGCTGCTATAGTTGCAGTAGTTTGTTCCTATTCCTCTGGACGCCCTTGCCTAATGTAGGGACAGGAGAGACCTCAGAGAAACCCAGAACGATGGGGGCTGGGACGGTCGTCAAACCAGTGAAAAATTTTCTCTTAAAGAGGAAGTTGCTCCTACAATCTTCTTGGTCAGTGAACTCGTGGTAGCAACGACAACACAGACTACAAGGTGAAAATAACCTGTGCCTTGAGGAGGAACAAACCTTCAAGCAAACCTGACTGGAGCGTCATCCATACAACCAGACAGAGGTGAGAAATGATTCTCAAATGTCGGGATCTCAGCACTATCCCATGCTAAAAAAAAAATGTGTCATGGCAAGGTCCTGGTCTACATCGCCAAAGGACAAAAAGTTGTTTCTCAATTGATAGGATTTAGCATCATCCCGGTCTGTAATCAAAGAGAGCCATGGTGGGGACATACTACGCCACCAGGGGACGGTACAGTATAAGGTAACTCTAACACTCTCCAATAATGCAACATCCGCGAGAATGAAAATCCTTGAAATACGGAAGGACTACAAAAGAGGCTAGGAAATGGGAAAGACCATTGTAACGCATTGCCATCTGGTACTAACCTCTTCCTCGGAGGAAAAGCAACACCGATACGAGTTGCTACAATGAAAGGAGTGTCGCATGCACAACTCCTCCTTTTCAAAGGAGGACATATAACAAACATCCAACAGGGACGTGGTCCGCACAACTGGGGATAGTAGCAAAATGACTCATAATTCAGAATTTAAAGGCACCTCCTAAACTAGAATCGGGAAAAGGTATAGAAACCTGAAGCAAAACATGCTGCTAAATTCACAGCAATCTATTCCTAGTCCTCCTGGTCTTCCTACCTAATCGAGGGACAGGTGGATCCTCATGGGAACTGGAATAGAAAGACAGAATCAGGACTGAAATCACACCGGTGACAGTAATGGTAGACCTACTGCTAGCAAAATACTCACCTGCCTATGGCAGAGAGATCTATGAGAACACAGAGGTACGAGTATAGAAAAGATTGTCATGTGCTACGGTGCATCGCTATCAAGCATCGATCTCTTTTTGCAAGAGAAGATGGCGCGACGCAAGCTACTGCAACAAAAATAACTCAATATGCACGATTCCCCTTTTGAGGAGGAGGTTACAGAGCAAACGCCTATAGAAACAACTCAATATGCACATCTCCCCTTTTAAGGGAGAGGGCACATAACAAATGCCTCAAAGAGCATAAAATGACTCAATATGCATGTCTCCCCTTTTAAAGGGGAGGGCACATAGCACACAACTGAGATGGTGTAGGATCACGTATGGTAATACCATAGAAGTGCTTGAAGGAAATGAAAAGTATGACACCTTCAGAAGCACAGAAAATGCTCTGAGAGAAGGGAAAGAGTTCCCTCAGCAGTAGTGATCGCATCCATCTTCCTGCTCTTTTGCATCACGGAGCAAAAAGGGATAATGATTAAAAACAAGAAAAGGTTTCGAAACCAATCATAAGGTACAGCGACATTGATACTTACGATAATGCAGTAACCGAATTATCAAGGGTGAGATATGGACGGAATGTATCGAGTTGCTACCCCTAGCAACTGACACATGGATTGAAAACCAAGGTCTCACAAAAAAGCTCAACTGTGACTCGAAGTAAAAAAACTAGGTAACGATAATATGAGCGAAACTCCTAGTATGGAGAGAGGTTATAACCCTAGAAAGGGAAACTCAAAGTATGGAGGGAGAGACTCATCACCAGCGGAGTCGTCATTCTATTTTCGTTTGTTTTTTTCTCTTTTATTTTAGGAGTTGTCAGCTTGTCGATCTTCATATACTTTCTTTTTCCGAATAAATCTCTTTTCTGAGTCATATGAATGACTAAAAGAAGGGAGGAACAAAAAAGGAGAGACATACGACAAAGCAACAAACAAGAAAAAACACAAAAAGTGGAGAGCCTACGTGCGGTAATCCTCACAAGGATAGGTTAAGAATGTCCGCACAAACTAAATTGGGCGAAAGCACCTTGAATAAATTTCCTCGAAAGAATGCTTACGTAAACTGCCCAAAACCAGAGAGTCAGGTGTTGGTGCCTGTTATGGGTTCAAGAGCACTCCCAAGGGGACGTATCCCACTTGGTTAATTACATCTTGGGGGTACCCAAGAAATACTCTCGATAAAAGGAGTTTTGCATGGATTATCGTGAACCTGGGGCAATAAGTACTCAAAGGAAGGTTATTCTGTGTGGAAATAATCTTGATGTTTCAAAGCATACGCTAAGCCATCGGGTAGAGAATGAGTGTCTCACATCTCGAATGGGTAGCGGCTCATCGGCACATGGGGCCCACAAAATAAATTAAATCATCTTCACGGGGATATCCCAACACGTCAAAACACATCCGAGCCAAAGGGCAGAGGACAAATCGTCGTATCCCAATGGGCGATAGCTTATCGGCATCAGACCGTCAAGGTGATATCAACAAAGTCAATGAGTGATAGGGCTCAAAGGGGCTGAACAAGAGGAAGGTATAGTGATCTTAAAAGGTAGAAGTAACTGGGTCGGGGTACCACAGACCCGTCATACACAACTACTAGGATCCTAAGTCTACCCGGTCGTGAAGGTAGTCGACCCAACACGGCCTGAACTCCCCGGTCAGCAATCTTGAATTACGTCGTCCACAAGAGATCTCGGTAGCCCTAAGGTCAAAGGAAGGAAACTCTATCCTATGACTAAAACATGAAGCTCCAAGAGTAGGGACTTATACCTGCCAAAATGGCAAGGACGCCTCAAGAAAGAAAAGAAAGTGGAGGTTCAGCTACAAAGCTGGAAATGCTCCAAACAAAAGGACTCATACCCCGTCTGGGTCTGGGAGCCTTCTAAAACCCTATGCGTGCTAGACAACCACCTATATAAAGGTATGTTGGGCTAGTCAGGTTGGAGAAACACGGGGACTCCTCCTCTGGACATACAAATATGAATGTAGTTATCTAGAGCGGTCCTTAAGTATTGTGGAGACCCTATTAATATATGCATGAAAGTAAATGTTGCAATTTTTAAATCTTGAATATTTTAATCCTAAATTTTAATTATCTCAACTATTTTATTTAGGATTTTTATGACAGAAAGAATTAAAATTTTAGGGTCCTTAATGAGTCTAAATTATATCATAAAATCCCAGATCACAGAAAGAAACAAGAAAAACACATACAAGTGCAAGCATGTAACTTGATACAAAAAAATGCCAAACAAGTCAAATAAAAAATAATAAACATACCGGTGTCGCTAAGTCGACAACATATTCTAAAAAAGAAAAAGGTGATCGGACTCTGCATATGCATGCCCGGTCTTAATTATATGCATCAATATAAAATGCAGAATTAAGATACGTGGCATGAGCATCTGCTTGTGGTCCCCTCCACGTGGTTCTCGCGCTAACATCTCGGAACCCATGCCCGTATCTTATTTCTACTACATGACTCTCTTAGACTCTATAAGTACATAGTAAATAGAAAAATACTCAAATCTACATTAAAATAAGTGTTAGCGGGAAAGCTCACATGCAAATAATGTATCATGAGACATGCCTTAAAAATGAGTGAGCTAATAGTACCTGCAAGCAAAAGGGTCATAAATCATTACTTGCTCTCCCCATAGTGGTACCTGTGTGTGTGCATATAAATAGGCATGGCTCCCTGTAGAAGAATGCCCTAACAGAGAACAATAGAAAGATACATATGCAACCTAACATAACAACCATACATATGCAACATGCAGTCACATCATAAGCACAATGCCCTAATAGAGAACAATAGAAAGATACATATGCCCTAACATAACAACCATACATATGCAACATGCAGTCACATCATAAGCACAATGTAAAAGAAAGATACTCTGCTGGGGCAACCAATCCAACAGAGAACAATAGCCAGACATCAAAAGACTACCTAACACCCTGAATCCTAGCCTAGCACACAATTTAACAAAAAGTGCGTCTGTCGGTGCTATTTTGGTTTGGAGGAGTTGCCCGTAAGAAGATGTTGGTCACCGAAATCGAAATCTCATTGCCCGCTTCGGAAGGACGTTGAAGTGTAAAAAAGTATGCAATCAAACTGACCCCATATTTTTTATAGTTTAAATGAAAGAGCGTTGTACCTCAAACTCTGTATCTATCCCGAAGGATAAACACAAGACTTGAGGATGAGGCTCGATCAAAAAAGTATAACATCCATTTGGTCTGCGAAACCTTTATATTTGCTGACAAGTTCCCCTATTTAATATAAAGAATTAAATAGGATTTATATTAAACTGGGTTCGGACATGCTTCTTATAAGGGCAAGCCCCTATAGTTAATTACATCTTAAGTGACCAAAATCACCTAAGAAGACTCTCGATAAAAATCAAGAAATATTATCTTCAAAGAGTTTCAAAGGGTAGGACTTTTTAATAAGATTGGACGTAGAGGTGTGAAAGGGGATTGGTTTAAATTTGGAACATTTTATTGTAGAATCCAAAGGAGGAAGAACTAGGGGATGTCATGGATCCAGAGGAGAACCCCAGTGACTTCCCAAGCTATCCTAATGTTTGGTTTTAGTTTTGAGGAGAAAAAATTTAAGTGGTTCATCCTGCCAATTTTATTAGTTAGGGCTTACATTCGTGTGAAATGATCACACAAATAGCTTGGAAGATGTGAGGATTTAGGTCGTGACAAACGACAACCTCAGAATCCTACAACGAGTTAGGGCCTATATATAACAGGGTTGTACAAAAGCCTAAATATAAGGTGAGAATTTACCTCGAAGTCCTATGGCTTTGTTGTTTAAGTCTAAGGAAGGAAGGTTGGTTTAGTTGAGGAAGACAGGTTTTGCTGTTGAAGATGGTTGTGCTGCCCACCATGCTAGCTCCAAGCTCCCTGCTATGACGAGTTTGAGTTTTCTAGTGTGTCAAGTTATAAGGTGAAATCAGGTGGCCCTATAGTTAAAGTTCTTTAAATTTTATGGGGGCATATTAAAGTTGATTAGAGTGACACCGGTTAGGATCCCACGGTTCCCTCATTCCGACACCACTATTTTCTATTGGATTCACTTAGTCTAAATGAACTTACTAAACTCAAATTAATGAGTTCCATAATTTCATTTAGACTGTGAGAAACCTCGTTAGCAACCGTAGGTTACCTCCTCCAAGGAATTCCCGATCATCCGATAGAGACATCTTAATACAATTATAGTTTTTGTGTGATGTTTGTGATTAAATTTTGAGTTGTTTTATATTTTGAATGTTGTGGCAGTGAATTTTATCTTGGTTGATTTTTGTTTTGGTTTTGGTTTTAGTTTTGTGACTATCCTGATAGTTTTAGTTTTCATGCAGGGTGGTGTCGTTATTAGCATGCAAATTTGCAGGTATAAAAATATATTATGAAGAACACAATATGAAAGTACAAGAAAGACAACGCTGAAAATTGTGGCGACTCTTCTCGTTCCACCACCTGAAACTTAAAATACATGTCAGGGCAATTTATATAGAGGTAAAAGGTAAGGTTTTGGTAGTTTTCCTAACTCTATGTCATATCTTGGTGGGTCCTTAGGAGTTTAATTAGGGATGATGTTGTCAAGCAAAACATATTAAGTTGAGTAGATCTCTGAGGTATCCAACAAATCTAGAGAAAGAAGCAGATCCGTGCTACTCTCTCGCTGCCTGGTGGAAAATCCTGAGTTCTTTTAAACCTATTATGTTGCTTAATAAGTAATTCTGTAAATATCCTTAATGCTCAGTGAACATTGATGTCTCAATTATCCCTAAGAATAGGTTAATTATCACTTGTGATTCAATTTAAGAATTATGTGGGTGAAGACCCTTAAAGAGGCAAGTTAGTGTTGTTGGAACACTTAGCCAAATTTTAACCCTAATTGGGCTTGTAGTGTTTGAAAGATGTTTTAATTTTCAATGATATTTACTTTTCTAATCCTTATTTAAATGAAACTTGATTTAGGTTAAGTCACTACCCTTAAGACTTAGGTGAGTGACTTAATTAGCTTTGAAAAGGTTAATCTTTAGGTGGTCATGATTCATGATTTGAATCTTATTTGAAAATCAAAGTAAGGGCATTAAATTGATTAATTATTGACTTCAAAAGTCATACCTCTAAGTCCTGGGTTCATTTTATTTTAATAAACTTTCAAATTTTACTAATTTAGAAATTTATTATGTTTTTCAATTAAAAAAGTGAGATTGGTTTCTACCAATTACCCCCTTGTGTTTCAAACATCAAATAAATTGATTAAGATCAGAGGTTACCCATTTCCCTCCTTGAAATTAACCTAAAGGTTAATTAAGGCTAATTTCCAAAATTCACATTTTCCCCTAAGGCTCTATCACTTCATAATTTGTCAAATTCAATTTAAATGACTTTCAAATTTTTATCCTACATCATTCATGGGTCAATTGAGACATCAGAGGAGAGAATGTGATTTTTGAAAATTTAATTTAATTTATATAATTATTTTCGTGCAAAAATAGGATTTTTCAAAGAAAATTCTTAACTTGACCAAGGTAAATTCTAATCCTTTGAAATTTTTATTAGAGGTAAGCCTAGACTAGAGTAGACTTTGGACCAAATCTCATGATTTTTTGAATTTTATTTGAATTTGAAGAATTATTTTAAGTTCTGTGGTATTTATTAAATATAAAATATTTTAAAGGGAGAAAATTAAGTTTTGTATTTTTCAAAAGTCTCCCTGTAGTTACAGAGCTCAAAGAAGAAGTTTTTACATTTTTTTGAATTTTATTTGATTTATTGAAATTATTTTAATGAAAACTCATTTTTAGCCTTTAAAAATTATTTTTATGCTTTAAAATACAATATCTTTATTTAGAAAACTAGAAAAAATATTCTAATTGTTCCTAAGTTCTTAGGAAGCAATTTAGAACATTTCCATGTGTTTTATTATTTTTGTGATTTTCAGGGATTTTTAATTATTTAAATATTAAAAATAGGCTAAAAATCAAATTTTTATTTTAAATACCATTTTATTTTTATAAAATATCTCTGATCACAGAGAACTCAAAAAATAAGATTTTGTAAATTTTTTAGTTTTATTATTATTTTTAGAAAAATTATTTAAATGTCAAAAATGATGTTTATCTTTAAAAATCAATTTAAGTTATCAAATATACTCAAAATGTTTTGAAATTTTTATGAAGAGTTCTCTGGATCAGAAACCACAGTGAAGATTAAAAATCAAGTTATTTAAATGTTTATATTTTCCTAAATTAATTATCTTAATGATTTAGGGTTTGTGAAAATTAGGTGTATTTTAAATGACTTGACCCCACAAATTATTTCCAAAAGCTTCTCTGGTCATGGTAGACCTTCCAAAATTTTCTTGGAATTTTCTAATTAACATGCTAATTTTCATGATTATTTTAAGAAAATAATGCACATAAACTTGAAAAATGTAGATCTTTGTCTAGGAACTTCTTCTGACTTTGGAAAAATCAGAGGATATTTTCCTTAATAGAGGCTACAATATGCCAAATTTTCAACCTAAGGGATGTGTTAATATGCATGGAGAATCAAATGATTCAAAATAGTGTTTAATTAATTAAAAATAAAATATGCATCAAATGGACTTGAAATTTATTCCACATTGTTCTCCTCTGTCACTGAGTAAGAGGGTATTTTTATTTTATTTTTGTGATTTTCCTACACAAAGATATGAATTTTTTGAGTTAGGAGTATTTAAATAAATAGGAAAAAGCCATATTTATCTATTTAAATAGCACGTGCTGACTGGATCCTAGGCAGCTCCGAAGGCACGCGTGGCGCGCTCTAGTTGGATGTCGTTGTCCATGTAGCTGCTGACTGGGCCCACTGTTTATGTCCCGAAGTGTTGTCCGGCTTGATCTCTTCCTTCCATCTGATACACGCGCGATTAGGCGGCTCCCCGTCATCATCCCCGATAGAGTGATCCCGTGATCGTCTACACTAAAACCTTAAGATCTCAGCCTAGACTCAACCAAATCACTTTGGGTTTGATCTTATGGACTCGTCTAAGTGAGACAAACACATTCATATGGTAATCAAGCAATCAAATTAACTTTAAGCGAATAGAGAATCAAAATAAGCTCGGGAGGAGGTGAGGTTTTATACCTTTGCTCCGAGAAGTGAAGCTTTAATCAGAGGGTCTTGACATGTTTTTTGGGGTCCAAGGGGGGTAAGGATTGAGTTTCTGGCCTTGGTATAAAGACTAAGTGTGGATTCAACCAAGCTCGAATTTGGGTGTTGGTCTAGAGCTATGGTAGAGGCTCTGTGGATGGGGGATTTGATGGGGATTTAGATTCTTTCACTATTGTGAAGGTGTGGGTGAAGTTAATTTGAGTTTGGTGGACTGTGGAGGTGTATTGGGTTCTGTCTTGGTTTCCAACAAGGTTTCAAGCTCAAAATTCAGCTCCGGCACTTGGAATTGGTGGGGGAAAATAGTTGGAATGCAATGAGGGGATCTTAGGGAAGCTGTGTGATAAGTTTGGAGAGGTCTCTCTAAGAAAATTTCAGCACACCTCCCATGGCCGTGGAGGTGAGTTTTTATAAAAAGGGCCATGGGGTGGCTCTCAGGGCACAAGTTTGGGTGCATTGTGGTGCTTAGGTGGAAAGCAGAGGAGCTCCATCAATTAATTTGGCTGAGCTGGCCTCTAGGTTTGATTTGGGTGAGGTGCCATTGGGGTGGCTCTCAATTTTGAACTTTTCTGGCCACTAGGCTGGCCGGCCGACCAAGGGGAGGTGGCTAGGAGCTCAGGGAACCCAGGGGAATATGTCACAGCAATTTAGTGCATTAATATCTAATTTTGGTAAGGATATCTTAAGCACATGCATTTTTGGAAATAAGATCCCTTAATTTGGGGGACCTTTGGTCCATGGCTTGATTTAGGCTAAGCATGTTCATTTTTGGAAATAAGATCCCTTAATTTGGGGGACCTTTGGTCCATGGCTTGATTTAGGTGGTTTCATGGTGTTTGGACTGGTCACAGGTATAATGGCTGTGGGGGAGTTAATTTGGTGGCTTTAAGGTGGTTAGGTCACATTTAGTGCATGGGTCCAAGTGGGTGGAAAACGTTGGTCCATGGCTTGATTTAGGTGGTTTCATGGTGTTTGGACTGGTCACTAGGTCCAACTAATATGGCTTGATTTAGGTGGTTTCATGGTGTTTAGACTGGTCACTAGGTCCAACTAATGGCTGTGATGGCTTGATTTAGGTGGTTTCATGGTGTTTGTACTGGTCACTAGGTCCAACTAATGGCTGTGGTGGAGTTAATTTAGGTGATTTCATGGTATTTGGACTGGTCACTAAGTCCAACTAATGGCTGTGGTGGAGTTAATTTGGTGACTTTAGGGTGGTTAGGTCACATTTAGTATATGACCAATGGCTGTGGTGGAGTTAGTTTGGTGGCTTTAAGGTGGTTAGGTCACATTTAGTGCATGGGTCAATGTGGGTTCAAGTGATCAAAACATAGGTTTGGGCTAGGTTATCCATGTAAATTGACCCAAATAAATGTTTCATTTGGTGTAGATAATCATAAGGAACAACTTTGGTAAAGGATGGAAGTGGTTTTGAGCTCAATTGAAGGGTCAATTTGAGGGAATTTTGAATTTTAGTTTTTGGTCATGTTGGGCTAGGCTTGGGTCTAGCTTGGGTTAGCCTTGGGCTAGGTACAAATTGATTATTGTAAATGGTTGGTTGTTGGGCTAGGCTTAGGTCTAGCTTGGGTTAACCTTGGGCTAAGTCCAAATTGATTATTTTAAATGGTCAATAGGGACCCCATGAAAAGTTTTCAATATGAATTGGATGTCAATTTGGAGGTTAAGGATATCAATTGGGTGAAATTTGGGGACATAGCCAATTTGGGGCTAAATTTGGGAATTTTGGATTTAGGCCAAAATCAAATAGATTTGAGGCTCAACATGCAAATGGATGGTTGATTTTGATGTATAGAAAATTCATAAAGATTTACAACATTAATTGAGGCCAATTGCTGATGGTTGATTTTGATGTATAGGAATGTTATAAAGATTTTTTAACATTAATTGAGGCCAATTGTCAATTTGGGGCTAAATTTGGAAATTTTGGATTTAGGCCAAAATCAAATGGATATGAGGCTTCACCAAGGTCAATTGATGGTTGTAAATGTATAAGAATGTTATAAAGATTTCAACATTAATTGGGGCCAATTGACTAGGCTATGGGTTCAATTTGGTAAGATTAGGTCATATGGTTAAAATTGAGGTTTTGATCCAAATCAAAATCGGGCTCAAATCATGAGCCAATTAAGCTTGGGTTTAGTTTATTTTGGCCATTTAAAAAGTTAATTTGAGTTTAGGATTGGATTTTTGGTCAATTGAGATCAAATTGATGGATATTTGAGTTAAATTTGGGGAAATTTGGGCCCTTGAAGGTAAATTTGGGGGTTTTGGTTAAAGATGGTCAAATTGGCCAAATAGGATCATGTAGTAGTTGAGAAAAATGAAATTGGGAATATTTGAGATTTTTTGGGAATTTTTGAAATTTTTAGAATTTTGGGCTATGGAGGGGTATTTTGGTAAGTTGGGGGTGTTTAGGGGCAAAAGGGCCAAGATGGGTATTTTTTATTGGATTGGGTAACTAATCACCCTAAATGAGCCATGGACCAAAAGAAATCCCATTTTGTGTCCTCTATGTAGTGGTCTTAGTTAAATCATAGCCTTAGGGCTGGTAGGTTTAGGGGACCATCTACATGAGTATCTCAAAAAGATCAAGGGACCTAGGCTAGAAATTTGAGTTTAGGGTTGTGAGTGATTTCGGTCTAGATGAGTGTAGTGAGTGCCCTAGCTCCAGACCAACACCCAGTGTCAAACCTAAGGTCCAACAGTCCTAAGGGTGACTCATCTTGAGTTTCCTTTATAGTGACCCCACCTACTAAGTACTTAGAGGTTAGGATCAATATGTGAAACTTCAAGTTGAGTAAAGAAGAGGGTAGTATTTATAATGGTGAGTGTTCCATATCTAATTTTCTAATAATAGTCAATAGGAAAGTCCTATGGATAGACCTTAGGCTACTAAAGAGAAAAAACTGAACCTCAACCAAAAGTGAGGTCAACTGTGTCAACCTAGTATCTAAATGCGGGTTAGGCCTGGGTATAGTATTACTTTGACGGGGCCATCATACTGGCCCCATCCTAAAGATCCAAAGGATCTAAAGGTTGTCACGAGGAGTGGTGACTTGAGTTAGATCTATTAAATCTTTGGCACAGTCATATTTGTGTCAATCACGATGACTTAACTCGCATTGCTCTCTGGGATCAACCCAACAAGCAATGCTTGTTAAGGCATCACGATCGACACAGGGTCACTCTCCTAATGAGCCTGGCTTGCTATCCACACAAACCTACAAATGCAAGTGCAGACAGTCAAATGACAGAAGTAACGAGTGTATCGTGGGGCAGTGACTCAGGAGAAAGTGGGCATACTGCGTAGTCAGCGACCCAAACAAATTGGTGTGCCTTGGAGACAGCGGCCTGAAGAAAGGTATGCCGAGGTGGTAGTGACCAAAAGTGATGGGCGTGTCATAGTGGCAGTGGCCCGAAGAAGGTGTGACGAGGCGGTAGTGACCGAAAGAGATGGGCATACTGTGGCGGCAGCGGCCTGAGGAAGTGTAACACAAGCAAATGATAATGATCATGCAAGCTAACATATGTAAGATGCAACATGCAAGCAGGCAAGCATGTGATATAATGTAAAAGCAAAAAACATGCAAATAATCAGTAGACCGGTCAATCAAACCAAAGGGATTGGTCAACCATGCCAGAGTGGTCGGACAAACCAAAGTGAGATGCCCACCTGGCCGGGGCGGTCGATCGGAGCGAAGTGAAATGCTCATTGGGTCAAGGTGGCCAATCGGAGCGAACTAAGATGCCCACTGTGTCGGGGCAGCCGATCGGAGTGAAGTGAAATGCTTACCTAGTTAGGGCAGCCGGTTGAAGCGAAGTGAAATGCTCACCGGGCTGGGGCGGCCGGTTGGAGCAAAGTGAAATGCAATATGCACCAACCAAAAATGCAATATGCATCAAACCAACATGCAAATAGTAAACTGGGCTCCCGCTAACGACCTCATCTGGGAAACCTAATGTTTGGACCCTTGGAAGTGCGGTACCGCCGCCTCTTGCTTTGACGAGGAAATTTGTGGAGTTTCTCCCCGGCTCTCAGAGGGGGAAACTCTCCACGGTGTTGCGAAATGGACTAGATACAAAGTTTTTCCATTTTTTGAACTCCTACAGACTTTTCAAAGTGAGCCAGCTACAAAGCTTATCTCATTTTACCAAGTTCGGCCTCCCAGCTTCTCTAAGTAAAGCTGGGGAACCCAAAGAAAGGGGAGTGAGGGACTTCAACCCATCAAGACTTATGCTAAGGCTCACAACAAAGGGGAGATACTTAGCTCTGTGGAGGGTGTTTGCTACACAAGGGAAATCTTAACCTAAAGGCTAGCTCTAGGAAATCCAACGATCCATCTCACAGGCACGTTGATGCGCCGACCCACGCCGGCGCACGCACGCCATGTGGGCGATCAAACCCACACGCCTAGACACCACTAAAACCTAGGGCCAGCTAGGAGTTAGAAAATCTCACCACCGTGATGATTGCAGATGCATTTTCTTTGCTTGCTCCAAGCTCGCTGACATCCAATCCATGCTCCAGTGTGCCTCGTAGAACATGCACAGGAAAACAAAAAGACCCAATGATGGCAGGAGTCAGTGAGGTATGCAAAGTATTTGAAAATAATGAATTTCAGCAAATGAAAAAATAACCAAAATATACCTTCAAGAAGAGGTCGCTCGACACTGTCGAAAGAGGAGAACAAAGACAGCAAGGTTGCTAGCGACAAGAAAAGGACAGGTTGGTTTATCACTAGCTCGACGTCGACAGAGAGATAAGACGGTCAAATGTCATCGGCGAGGAGGGGAGGCCGGAAAGTGGCTGACCAAAAGGAAGAAGATCTCCCAAAAATGGTTGAGGTAGGCTGCAAATGGCAGAGCCCGACAGTGAAGGAAACCTCGACGAGTCGCTAGGGGAACTCCGACAAGTGGAAAAACACTCCGGCGACATGGGTGGTGTCGAGTCTCATCAGTGAAAAGGAGAGTCCGGCAAGGTTGGAGGGAGACCAGTTTCAAGACAGCTGTGGAAAGCTTTGCGAGCACCAGAGAGGTTAGAATTGCCAGCGAGGGAAGAGATGGCCGACCGGTGGGCTTTAGACCCAACAGGGAAAAATTTGAGCAGGGAAGAGAGCGATGAGCTCTGCTGGGTGTTGCTTGGCTTGCGCCGATGAGGCTCACTGACCAAAGAGAGAGGGGTTTGAAGATTTTTAGAATTGGCGGCACTGGAGGCTAGGGCTCGCGATCAATTTGGCGCTGGAAGAGGGATGCGATCCGGTGAGGTTGTCCGCCGGCAGGGGAAGGCAGCGCGAGTGATTTGGCGGCGAAGGGAGTTCGGCCGAGAGGAGCTAGGGCATGCGATTGGGGCTCTGGCGGCTGGTTTCTTGCGATCCGGTTAGAGGGAGGATAGGTGTGAGATATATTAGATAATATATAATATATATTATTTTATTTTATAATAATTATTATTATTATATTATTATAATTATCATTCGTGTATTCTTCACCCGTACAAGTCCTCGTGCCAAAGTGGACGTCCTTCTTGGCTAAAATAAACATTCGGGATGCACTAGCATGGTCCGTTTTGTTGTTCGGGGTCATTTGGACCACTTTTTTGATAATCAGGCCCAAAACAACAATTTGCACATTCTTACCCCGCAGATAAAATCATGGCATAACGAACGTCCTCCCTAAGTGGAATCGATGCTTCGAACTCACTCGTGTGGTTCATTTTGTCTTCCAGGGTCATTTGAACGAGCTCACTGGTGATGGGGCCAATTCGAGCCAATTTTGTGTGTTATACGACGAATAACATTTGTTGACCCAATTGGAGCCATCCGAAGAACAAAATGTTGACCGGCCTTCGCTTAAGCAAAAGCCAAAGCCCAGCATAATGACCCTGGCTACGTGCCTCTCAACACGTGCCGAAAGGTCCTGGTGAGTGTTTGAACTACCGGATATTACCGACGAACCGTAAGCTATCCCAAGTCATGCAGGTGGATACTATACACTCATGACATCAAAAATTGATGCCAACACCTAGCTCCAAAATCGTAAATGACTTGAGGAAGAAGATGAAGCGAGGTGCAAAAAATGGTGTTTTCAGATCAATTTTTCACTTAAAGCTATTTGCAAACCGGTTTTCATGAACTGGTGCTTAAGCACAAATGGCTCAGCGCTTAGGCATCTGTAGCTCGGTTTAGAAAGTGCTCAAGCACGGGTCTTAGCACTTAGGCACCAGTGCACAAATTTTGATTTTTTTGATTTAAGTGAAATGCACTCCTAGCCTAAGTCAACCAACCCTACATGGTCTCATAACACTTTATATAATATTTCCTTCCCTCTTAACTCTTCTTTTACTCAAGATACACCAATCCTAACTAATTTGATTCAACACACAATAACACGAAATTTCACAAAAACAAAACACTTATATTAATTCATGAACGATTTCAAATATTTTCAAATACATAAGTTATCAATCCAAATAGACTTGGATGAGAAAATTCCCAATACAAATACAAGACAATTATCACATAATAACATACTAAACACACTTAACATTAAATAAAGAGTAAACACACAAACACTAAACTACGAACTTAATTCCATTCTCCAGTTGGTGGAATGAATCCCGACCTCTCATTAGTCTCTCCTTCAGCATTTGGAATGTATATCTGAAAGAACGGATGATGATTAATAACTCTAGTTGAATCTTCTTCGATCCACTTGTTCTTCAAATACATAGCCTTGTTCGCTTCTTCTATAAAACTGGTATGACTAAACTGCATCTTAAGTTGCCATCCCATATGATCCATATGTGCATTAACTTCTATCAATTTTGCATCAATTGAAGCCACCTCAGCCTCAATTTTAGTGATTTTCTCTGTTATCCCTTCGATACTAACGATGAAGAAACCGTTATATAACTCTTGTGCACTCTAACTAATAAACTTCTTTCTCATTGCAACCTCCTTCTTCTTCAAACCACTCTCCCAAGATGATATTTTTCAAAATCTCTTTATTTCACTTAGTATTTAGGGTTAGAATTGAATTGTGACAAAAATCCATACATAACCCTTCTATTTATAGGCTCCAAACTCTTCTTATAACCCTAGGCATGTCTTAGAACTGTCTCCGACGTCTAAGCCAACCAAATCTAGGTTAATGCTTCTCAAAACTGAAACTCCCACATTTTTTATAACTATCGCGCTTAAGTGCCAATGCTCAATTTAACACAGGTTAACTTAACATCCAATTACTCGCTCTAACATTTCTAATCCATCTTTAAGGGTCTTAGAATAATCACTAACTTAATATATATTCAAAAATACTACTATAATTTTCTTAATCACACACAATAATACAACAATAAAAACAAACATACAGATAACTATGGGTTGCCTCCCAGAGAGCGCTTGGTTTTACGTTGTCAGCCCAACGTAACCAGTGCTTATTATGGTTAACCTAACTTTATAAAATTATTTAATTTAAGTTGGTCACCTTAAAAGTAGGATTCAGCCTGTGACCATTCACCTTAAATATTTTGTCAGTTTTAGGATTTTTTATATCCACAGCTCCATAGGGATAAACTTTCATCACAATAAATGGGCCCATCCACCTTGACTTAAGTTTGCCTGGAAATAATCTCAATCTTGCATTGTAAAGTAAAATTTGTTGCCCTGGCTAAAATTTTTTAGTAAGAATCCTCTGATCATGCCACATCTTCATCTTTTTCTTTGTAAATCCTAGCACTTTCATAAGATTCATTCCTTATCTCTTCAAGCTCATTCAATTACAATAACCTTTTCTCACCAGCATCTTTTAAATTGTAATTAAACTCTTTAATTGGCTAATATGCTTTATTCTTAAGTTCAACTGGTAAGTGACAAGTTTTCCAAATATTAGCCTGTATGGGGACATTCTTATAGGAGTTATGTATGCAATTTTATAAGCCCACAAAGCATATTCAAGTTTGACTGACCAATCCATTTTGGTTGGATTCACAAATTTTTTCTATATTCTTTTAATTTCACAATTGGATAATTTAGCCAAACCGCTTGTCTATTATATGGTTTATATGATATTTCCTTAATAACTTCTTCATTATTACATTTCTGAAATGACTTCCCCCGTCAGTTATGATTACTCTCGGTATCCCAAATCTATAAAATATATTCATTCTTAAAAACTTTGCAACACTTTGGCATCACATCGAGGTAAATCAATAGCTTCTATCCATTTGGATACATAGTCTATTGTTATTAATATATATAAATTTCTAAAAGATGGTAGAAATTGTCCTATGAAATCTAATCCCCAAATATCAAATATCTGAACTTCTAACACATAATTGAGGGCTTCTCATTCCTCCTATAAACATTGCCTACTCGTTGAAATCGATCACAAGTTTTGATATAAGCATTTACATCTCTAAAGATTGCAGGCCAATAAAATCCAGATTGTAAAATTTTGTATGTTGTTTATCGACATCAAAATATCCCCCAGAATTAGAATTATGACATTTTTGGATAATTTCATAAGTTTCTTCTAAAAGCACATATCTTCAAATAATTAGATCATTTCCTTGTTTATATAAAAATGGGTCATCCCAAAAATAAGTACTTAGCTTCATATAAGAATTTCCTCTTCTATTGGTATGTCATTCCATAAGGTAAAATATCACTAACAATGAAATTCACAATGTCGGCATACCATGGAACATACCACTCATTAACATTGAATAAATCTTCATCTGGAGAATTTTCATTAATCTCTTTTTCAAAATTAAGTGGTTTTTCTAATACAAGTCTGAACAAATGATCAGCAATTTGATTCTCAGCTCCCTTCCTATCTACAATTTCAAAGTCAAATTCTTGCAAAAGAAGAACTGATCTTATTAATCTTGGTTTTGCATCGTTCTTTTTCATTAAATACTTAATAGTAGAATGATCTGCATGCAAAATACATTTAGTTCCAATTAAGTGTGATCTAAATTTATCAAAAGCATATACTACTGATAATAACTCTTTCTCAGTGTTGGTTTAATTAATTTGAGCTTCATTAAAAGTTCTACTAGCATAGTAGATAACTTTGAAAAATTTAAAATCTTTTAAGCACTCTTTATCAAAATTAAAAATTACAAATTTTTCAAGTAAATGACATAGAGGCTTAGCAATTTTTGAAATGTCTTTAATATACTGCCAGTAGAATCCAGCATGCCCTAAAAACTTCTAATTTCCTTCACACTTGTTGGGTGAGGTAAATTAGTGATTACTTGAATTTTTGCAAGGTCTACTTACAAACCATTTTCCGAAATTTGATGTCCCAAAATTATTCCTCGTGTTAACATAAATTGGCATTTTTCCTAATTAAGGACTAAATTTGTTTTTTCATAACGCTTAAGAACTTTTAATAAATGTTCTAAACATGATTCAAATGAAGTTCCAAACACTGAAAAATCATCCATAAAAACTTCAATCTCTTTTTCAATTAAATCACAAAAAATAGACATCATACATCTTTAAAATGTAGCAGTGCATTACATAAACCAAAGGACATTCTTATAAAAGCAAATGTACCATAAGGATTGGTAAAATTTTTTTTCTCTTAATCCTCAGGAGCTATTTATATTTGGTGATAACCAGTATATCCATCCAGAAAACAAAAGTATTTATGCCTAGCTAGTCTATCCGACATTTGATCTAGAAAGGGTAGTGGAAAATGATCTTTCCTAATGACAAGATTTATGTTTCTATAATCAATGCATATTCACCATCCTGTGACTTGCCTTGTTGATATCAACTCATTATGTTCATTTAAAGTCACAGTCACTCCTCCTTTCTTAGGAACGCGTTGAATTGGACTAACTCATGCACTATCTGAAATAGGGTAGATAATTCCAGCATTTAACCACTTTATAATTTCTTTCTTAACAACTTCTTTCATAATAGGATTCAATCTCATTTGACGATCAACCCTGGGTTTACAGTTCTCTTTCATATGAATTCTATGCATACAAATTGAAGGATTGATTCCTCTTATATTAGCAATTGTCCATCCAAAGGCTTTTTTACAACTCTTTAAAATTTTCATCAAACTCTCTACTTCTTCTGGAGTTAATTTTTAGGAAATTATAACAGTTAATGTAGAGTAATCACCTAAAAAGACGTACTTCAAATGTTTAGGAAGCAACTTCAACTCAAGCTCAGGAGGTTTTTCAATTGATGGACAAAAATATGTATCTTCTTCTATTGTGTCCAGAACTTCGAAACTTTCTTGAACATAATTTGAATCTTCCTTATATAAATCTTTATATTGATCTAATTCCTCTTCTTGGTAGTGTTCCAACTCTTTAACTTTAGATTTTTCTTCATTAGTTGCTTTGAAATGGTATTCACTTAATATCTTATCACATCCATTCTATAACATTCATTATCTTAACCTTTTGCAAGATATTCATTGATTTGGAAATATTAAATGTAACAATTTCTAAATTTTTTAAAAATTGCTTATCCAACTTTATTTTCAAAGCCTCTGAGGAAATGGAGGTGGTGGTTTTTCCAAATCAACTGTAAGTGGAGAAATAGGTCTATCTAAACCTTTTGGAGCATCCTCTTTTGGTTCTTCAATCTCTTCTCTCTCTACTTTAGTCTCTTTTTTAACTCTACCTTCCAATTCTCTTCTGCTTCTGAGTTAAATGGCTTTTACTTGCTCTTTATTCTAGTCTTTCAGATTTACTTCTGTATTACTAGGAAGTGTTTTTTGGGAACTATTACTTAATGAATTTGTTACTTGTCTCAATCGATTCTCAATATTTCTAATTGTAGCTCATTGACTTTGTAATTGATTTCCCATTTGTAACATCACTTCTTCTATCGACAACTTCTTCTCCTTAAATTGTGGATTACTATAAAACCTATAGGATATGTAGGTCTATATGTACTATTCCCTTGGTTTTTCCAATTTCCCGATGGGTTTACTTGATTGTTCCCCCATTGATGATTACTACCACCCGAAGTATTATTTTAGTTAAAATTGGGATGGTTCTTCCAACCTGTGTTACAATAATTTGAATATGTGTTATTCTACTTGTTGTTTCTGGCATTCAAAGTCTCTAATGATGCTTGAGAATCTATTATTTGTCCTAATGAATTCTCTTCAATCATGGAAGTTGGTTTCATTCCAATTTGGTTTAACTTCTTTGAAATTACAACAACTTGATTTGCTAACATGGCAAAAGCATCAGTTTCATTAATATTGGCTACTTTCTTAAGATTTACCCTTTCAAAAGGCTATTAAAAATTATTTGTAGCCATTTATTCAATTAAATCATAATCGTCATGAAATGGTTTTGACATCAATGAACCATCAGCAGCCGCATTATAATAGATCTAAGAGATCCATCTAATCCATTGTAAAATGTTTGAATTATTATCCAATCTGGTATAGCATGTTGTAGACACTGTCTTAAGAGTTATTTAAATCATTCTCATGCTTCATAAATAGATTCTCCTTCAAACGAGCAAAAATATGTATTATCATTTCTAAGCTTCACAGTTTTTTTATGGTGAAAAATATTTAGCAAAGAATTTCTGCTCTAAATCACTCCAAGTTTTGATAGATCTAGGTGATAACGAAATGTAACCATATATTAGCTTTACCCCTCAGTGAGAAAATAAAGAATCTAAGTCTAATAACATCATCTGATACACCATCAAATTTTAATGTAACACAAAATTCTAGCAAATTGGCAAGATGTAAATTTGGATCTTCAGTTGATGCTCCCCTAAACTGATTATTTGATACCATTTTGATAATATCAGGTTTTAAGTTCAAATGAATTGCCACTACAGTGGGTTATTGAATACTACAATGAAGTTCGTCCACCGTATGGTTTGCATAATCTCTTAAATGCTATATTCTTCAACATTTTGATTATTTTGATTTTTCATTTCTTGAAAATTTCAGTATTTTTTAATTTTTTAATTTTTCTAATAGTACTTTCTAATTCAAAATCGTAAAGCACAAGTCCTCTGGAACTTGAACTACACATACATTACTATAAAATACATATAAAATAAAAGCACACAAACAAGAACTTAATATATAAAAACAACACTACAATATTCCTATAAAAAATCCTAATGTTTAAATAAGACTTTATCAAAATAGAAATTTTTGTTTTCTAAAAAAACTCTTTTTGTAAATTTTGCAATTTTTTGTACTTTAACTCTCCCCAGCAACGACGCTAAAAACTTGATGTCGATTCTTTGGTCTAGATGTAAAATGCGATGTATGTGATTATATGTTTAATTTCCTTAATAATTATTCTTAATTTGCAACAAAGTCAAAAATTTTATCCAATGCAATGCTAAGTAAGTTTTTCACTATGAAATAAATTAGAATACAATTATAATATTTAAATATGGGATACTACGCAAGTATATGTATCGTTATCAAGTAATATAGGACTTTTTTATTAAGTCCCGAATATTGAACCCACTGGGAGATTAACAATGTGCACTTTAGGAAACTAAAAATTTTATATGACAAAAATTTACTTCACAAAATATTTTTACTTAAACTTAAGAGACTATAATAGAAATGAAAATTTGATTCTTTTTGTAATTTTTTATTTATGATAATAAATTAAGCAACTAAATAATTTAAATAAATATTTGCAAGATGAAGGCTATATAAATAAAATATCTTTTACTTTATCATGAATCAGTAATAATAATAAAAATTTTGTAGTGGAAGTATGCCAAATAGGAGCAATAATCTATAGTTTGAATAGTCTTGAAGACCGGTTAAGTAGGGAAGATACTAGCTCTCACTCTAGAGTTCCCTTTTCTCCCTCCACCTGGGGGCTAACATCTCATATCAAAACCTAAAAGTATAAATTAAATTGGGGGTTTTAGCCTTTCACTCTAAAGTCCTCTAATTTTACACCCTTGAAAAGTTTATTTCCCTATTTATTTGCATTCAACCCCTTAAACTACATTCTCATTCATGAAGTCAATATGTGATTCTAACCATTTGTTGCTGAGACAATACCATCTCGGATCTTGCATGTTCTCACAATATGTATTAACATCTTAATTGGCCAAATCAAGAAGTAAATGAAGTGCAAGGTTTCAAATCATCACAACTTTCTTGGAAATGGTTCCAGCATCCAACCACTTTAAATTTCTTTCTTTACAACATCTTTCATGATAGGGTTTAGTCTCCTTTGAGGATCTGCTCTAGGCTTGTGATTATTTTCCATTAAAATTCTATGTATACAAATTAAAGGGATGATACCTTTAATATCCGCTAACATCCATCCAAAGGCTTTCTTATAATTTCTTAAAGTTTCCATTAATTTTTCTTCTTAATCTTCACTTGAGACTTAGGATATTATAACAGGTAATGTTGATGAGTTCCCTAGATAAACATATCTTATATGGTTAAGGAGCACCTTCATCTCAAGTTTAGAAGTTTCTTTAATTGAATGAATAAGAGGTTTACTATTCTCAATAGTTTCTAAAATGTCAAAACTTTCATAAATATAATATGAATGCTCAGTGATTATCTCAGTAGATTTATCTTGAAAATCAATGTCATTTTCATACCCCAGTTCTTGTTGTCCTATTTTAACTTCACAACTTTCTTGAAAATGGTTATTACTCAACACATGACAAACAATACATACCTTGGGTTGCCTCCCAATAAGCACTTGATTTAACATCATCAACCTGACGAATCCAGATACTTACTCAGGTTGAACCAACATTAAGACCTCATCAATTATAGGCATTTCTCTAGCTATGTAGGTTTTAAGTCTTTTTCCATTCACTTTAAAGGCCCTACCACTTTTAAGATCCTTAATATCAATAGATCTAAAAAGATACACTTGAATAATAGTAAATGGCCCAGACCACGTAGACTTATGTTTTTTGAGAAATAATTTCAATCTTTTATTATATAGTAAGGCTTCCTGTCCAGGTTTAGAATTTTTTCTAAGAATCTTCCGATCATGCCAATTTTTCATCTTTTCTTTAAAATTTTTCACATTTTCCTAAGATTCTTGCCTAATTTCCTTGACTTCATTTAACTGTAATAATCACTTCTCACCAGCTTCTTCCAAGTTATAATTAAATTCTTTAATAACCCAATAAGCACTATGTTCCAATTTCACTAGTAAGTGATAAGTTTTTTCAAAAATGTGTCGATATGGAGACATTCCTATAGGAGTTTTGTAAGTAGTTCTATAAGCATATAATACAACATCTAGTCTTAAACACTAATCCTTTCTACTAGGATTGACAATTTTTTCTAAAATCATTTTGATTTCTCTGTTAAATAGTTCTGCTAAATCACTATTTTGAGGATGATAATCTAAGGATATTTTAGGCTTTAGCAACTTGTGTCTCAATTTTCTTTTCTTAAAATTACTTCCTCCATCACTAATGATCACTCTAGGCATGTCAAATCTACTGAAGATTTTTTTCTTTAGAATTTAGCTAGACTTTGCGCATTGAATTTTGGAAGAGCTACTGCCTTAATCCATTTTGAGACATAAACTATAACTATCGTAATATATAGACTTCCAAAAGATGGTACAAATGGTCCCACTAAATCTAAACCCCAAATAGCAAATATCTCAATCTCCACAGTAAAATTCTGAGGCATTTTACCTCTCTTAAATATATTGCCTACTCTCTGGCAATTGCCAGAGAGTAGGAAATATATCTAAAAGAGATGAAATGCCCCAAGTTTTTAATTTGCCAGAGAGTATGCAATATATCTGAGGGAGGTAAAATGCACAAAAATTTTACTTTGGAGATTGAGATTTTTGATATTTGGAGTTTAGATTTTATGGGACCATTTGTACTATCTTTTGGAAGTTTATATACATATTTATGTATGTATGTATGTATGTGTGTGTGTGTGTGTGTGTGTGTGTGTGTGTGTGTGTGTGTGTGTGTGTGTGTGTGTGTGTGTGTG
>JXCR01025848.1:95100-107655 GCA_002079205.1 Phalaenopsis hybrid cultivar
ACCTCACGATTTTAATTTTCTTTCCACATTGATTCTCCACTTCAGCCTTAGAGATTTTAAAGGCATCCAAAGCTTCGTCCTTAGAATGAAGTACGTAGAGATATATATACCGTGAATAATGACAGCGACTTTATATATGCTTAAAAATACAAGAAATTGATGCTGCTTCTAGAAGATTTAAATCCCCAGCAACGGTGTCAAAAACTTGACAGCTGTTATAAATTTGATAAAGATGTGTATAAGATATTCAATAATTACGAAGTCTCATATATCAACGCAAGTATACGTATCGCTCAAGTAATATAGGGCTCTAATGGAGTCCTGGATATCGATCCCATAGGNTCCAACGGACCGCAATGCCCGTAACGTCGCTCCCACCATCAAGTTCGGAGCTGGATTTGAAGACCTCGAGGTTATCCTCGGGAAAGCCCCATTCGTGGTAATGAAGATCGCTGCTCTAGAAGTACAAGAGCCATCTGCAGAATTCAGTTTAAACTGCCTTCAGGACTTCCCTGCCTACAAGAAGGCTAAATCTACTGTCATCAAGCCTGTTATCTCTGCTACTGCTAAGGGAAAAGAAGTGACGGTCGTTGAAGATTTGACTGAAGGATTAACTATTCAGCCACCTGTGTTTGAGATTGGGTCAAGCTCAAGGACTGTACCACTGACTCGAACTCAAAGGAGGAACCAGAATATAAGAGTTTAGAGGGCCATCAAAGCCCAGACTCGTGAGAGCACACCCGTTGAGGGAAAGCCTCATCAAGTTGAAGAGGTATTATCGGAAATGTATCCACTCCTACGAGGGAGTAGATTCCATCCCCTAACAGATACTGATGGATATGAGAGTATCCTGAAGATTGCTGTCGCATTACCATCACTTCATGGACATGGTGAGGAGGGAAAGAAATTCATCCCCAACACCCGAGTTAGTGCAGTCTTCAGAAGGCTTGCTTCTAAAGAAGGATGTTTTGTTAGTGAATTACTTAAACGAGTGGGACATGCAATTTCTCCTCATATGAAAAATGAAATTTTGAAGGATGTTAAGTCCGCTAGAAAATCTCATAAGTCAAATATAAAGTCACCTACCTGTGTTCGCGTCTGGCTCCGTTTGGGAAACTGAGTTGATACTGCTATAGTCACCACCGATCATACCACCACCAGGACCGCAGGTTACCGACCGATTAAGTCAAGACTGGGTCCGAGAAGTTTACCAGTCATTCCTGCAATCACGGAAAGAAAGACAAGATGATTACGTGACACTACAGCCGGTTTACACAAGGGGGAGCATACCTTCCCTCGACATACCGATGTCTCTACTAAGACGTTCCATCCTCAGACATCATCATCAAAGAAGAAGAGGGTATGGGCACCTAAGGTCACTGCACCGATACAGTTAAGTGAGCCTGCAAGATAGGAAGTAAAACCAGTGCCTGAAATATCTGACATCGTTGCTACAATAACCAGTGAGATGGAGGAACAAGTAGAGGATTTCCATCAAGGTCCTCCAGATCTTAAAAGCAATCAAGGAATCGATAATTAAGGAAAAAGTTAAGAAACTCAGGATCGAGATTTTTGAATTAGCTCGAGAGCATGGAGTTTCCGTCAATAGTAACAATGAAGATTTTGATTACAGTGATTACTTGGAGGAAGATTTCATGGATGTCCATGTGATCAAAACCAGGGTGATTACTTGGAGGAGGATTTCATGGATGTCCATGTGATCGAAACCAGAGCTACCACATCTGTGGCGAGGATCAACCTCACACGGAAGAGAACGTTGTAGATGAGCTGCATAGGGTTATCCTCCTCAGGGATGAGCAAGTTGTTCTACTGGAGAAAAATGTAGATGAGCTACATAGGGTTATCCTCCTAAGGGATGAGCAAGTTGTTCTACTGGAGAGAAAAGAATAGAAGAGATGACTGCAGCTATGACCACCATGGCCACCATTCAGGGGCAATCACAAGCACCCTGATTGGCTTCTCCAGAGATGAATCAGCCAGAAATCATACACATCGCATAGGAAAGAAGGGAGGCTACTTCGACAGACAAAGAAGAACAACCAAAGAAGGATTCTCTATCAGGTGTCATGCCAGAAAAAGATTTCAAGCAAATGGTTAAACAAGTGCGGGAGGCCTTAGCCCAGTCCAAGGGTGGTGCATCAATTTTAAAGGGTAGACCTTACCCAGAGGATTTCGATGCCGTCCCTTTCCCCAAGGGTTTTGTGGCCCCAAACTTCAAGATATTCGATGGGACTGGAAATCCCAGACAGCACATAGCACATTTTCGAGCCAATTGTGGCAACACGAGGAATAGTGAAGCTCTACTCTGCCAGCAGTTCGTCAGCAGCTTGTTAGGGATTGCTTTAGACTGGTATGCTGACTTGCCCAACGGGTCAGTTAAAATATTTTTTGAGTTGGAACAGTTATTTGTGAAAAGATTTGTTGGGGCACAACATCATGTGTCTCTTGGAGAGCTCATGATGGAGAAGCAGAAGCCTTGTGAAACCTTGGCAGACTATATTTTGAGGTGGAGAAACCTTACCATGAAATGTGAACCTCAGCTACAGGAACATCAAGCGATTGAGATTCTACTCAACAGCATTCATGGGCCAGTAGCTTTCATGCTTAACGGACTCACCATCAAATCCTTCGAGAAGCTACTCAGTAAAGCCACAGTCTTCAAGAAGAAATGAAGCACATTGGAGCCACATGAAAAGGCTAAGGTGATCAGAGTGTTCAAAAAGAAATCAGGGGTATTCACAACTGTCAATAAAGGAAAGTTGCCGATAAAGATATATGCAGGAGATCATCGTCAGTCTTCATCACAGTACTCTCAGAAACAGAGCAGTCAATCCAACCAACGCCCGTCTCAGGAGGGATCACCTCGAACAGTGGGTAAAAGAGTATCCCTGTTAGAGCGACAGAAAGTTGTTTATTCCTTCAAAGATGAAGCTGTACCTAAAATATTCAAAAGCTTGATGAAGAAACCAGAATTCAAACTACCTGATCCAAAGAAACCCGAAGAGGTGGATAAGAAGAATGAACCAAATTATTGCCCATACCACCGGTTACTTGGACACACTATAGACAAGTGTTTCGTCTTTAAATACTGGCTCAAGAAGAACCTCAAGGAAGAGAATATAACAACTCCGAAGGAGTATTTGAGAGAACCTCAAAAAGGTTCCATAAACATGATTTCAGCTGAGTCAATCTCCCCAATTGATCCATATGTCGGAACAAATGGATGGAGTACAACTTGGGATCAACTCAAGATGGTCCTCAATCAAATACAGGATTCATTGAAACAAGCTTCTAAGAACACTGAAGAAGGATGGAATGAGGTATGGATCAGATCATCCAAGAAGATACTGAACAAGCTTTAGTCTGCATCAAAACAAGCCTCCATTCAGAGTCTGCAGCATACCGAGCCCGAGATGAAGATTTCACCAGAAAATTCATCATCGTCAAGGACGAAGAGCAAGAAAAAAAAAGCGTCACTGCCAAGATTGATAGCACGGGGGGTAGGATAGGGGCTGCCTCTACTAGATTGGTTATCTCAGATTCGGGGAAGAAAGTCCTCGAACCCTTGACTTTGTATGGTTATCTTATTTCCCTCCGGGGCCTTATGAATATAATAGTTGTGATTTCGGCTATATTTTGACTATTTCTGGTAATAATGTGACTGATTATAACCAAGCTAGTTGCGATCTCAATCCCCAAAATGATCCTCAAATCGTACTTGAGTCCAATGAACTTATTGTCAAGGCCGAAGAAGAACCAATGATATCGCTTACGATCGCACCGATAACGAAGAGCCAACTTTCGAGCGTCATGGTACACCACTCGCCATCAACTTAGATCTTTCCGACGAGGAGGAAAAGACACTGGAAGATTCAACAATGATATCTAAATAAGAAGAAATCACAGAAGTCAACTTAAGGAGCGAAAAGGTCTTACCATCAAGAACAGCTCCAAAAGACAAAGGAAAACCGATAATGACCAGAGAAGAGATACCCCCACCTCCGCCAGTGGAAGAACCACATAATCAAGACAAAATCAGAGGATTATACAAAGTAGACTACAACGTGCTAGCTCATCTTAGGAAGTTGCCTGCCTGACTAAGCATCTACGACGTTATGATCTTGTCAAAGGAGATGAGAGAATCTCTGGTTACAGCTTTGCTGGATCCAAAAATTTGCTTAGCTCAGTTGGCTAGCACATCCTCAGATGAAGTTTGTTTATTGAGAGAACACTCAGGGGCAAGCTTTACGGATGAAGACTTGCAGCTCGGTACTGCCAACCACAACCGTCTGCTCTACATCTCCGTCAACATTGACAGATTTGTGTTATCCAGAGTTTTAGTGGATCCTGGAGCATCTCTTAACTTGATGAGTCTACGGACGTTAGCATATTTGGACTTTGATGTTCAGGAACTCATCCCCGATAAGATGATGTTAAAAGGATTCAACCAAAAGGGAGAAAGAGCCCTTGGATCAATTTCATTACTTATGAAAGTTGGAGAACTCGTAACAATAGTTAAATTTCATATCATCGACACCGAGACCTCTTTTAATGCTCTATTGGGTCGACCAAGGATTCACGAGCACAATATGGTTCCATCATCTCTTCACCAATGCATCAAATACCGCAAAGATGGTCAAGAAAATTGCATCAAGGGAGACCTACAACGATTTTCAGTGCATGAACTTGGTTTTCATGAAGATGCTGCCTGCTACGCGCCTCCAAAGAAGACTATCTTCTCGCGTGAAATTTTGACAAACAAAGATAAAGATTCAGAAGGATCACAAAAAGAAGGCCATACAACTCCGCTTCAACAACCTTCTACCACTCCCTTACAACGAGTTTGTGGAGGTTCTTCTAGTCCACGCACTCGAGGTCGAGGCCGGGGATGCAGACGAGGAAAGATCAATTTAATTACTGAACGGACTAGGCCAACTATCAACATTGGTGATGAAGATAATTCTAAAGATGAGGTAATGATGACAAAGCAGAAGAAACCTCAGTACGAGATATCCCTAGAGGATACAGAGAGGAATGATGTGAAACAATGTATGATCAGATAAACCATTATGTGGATACTATGACCCTCACTTCGATTCTCCCTCAAAAGGTTGAGAGTTTAGAGGTCAAGGAAGTCCGTAGTGTTTGTTCAAAGCCGATCAAATTTTACCGTGCATCTACCTCTACTGAGCTTGAAAAACAAGTAAATTTGGATGTTGATTCTAATGAATTAATGAAATTACCTTTTGGTTACTTCTCACCTTGTGTTCAAAAGTTAATTCAACAGGGACACTTACCAAAACAAATGCCAAAAGATAAATTTCAACTTTTTGAAAAACTATGGAATGTTAAAAGTCAAACTCCCAATTCAAAAGAAGGTCTCAGATTTGGTACAGTTGGACCAGTTGATGATTCTGGATTTTGCATGGTTGTTACTAATGAGTCAGAAGAGGATTGTCTCGATATAGAGGATGAATTTGCTGATCAACCAGTAGAAGTTGCTCCGCCAGAATTTGAGGAAGAAATTAAATCTACTGTGGATGAATTGAAAGAGATTAACCTCAGGAGAAGAACGACCCCGACCTACATTTATAAGTTCTCTACTTGATGACGAAGAATCTGCAGAACTGGTCAAACTATTAGCAGAATTCAAAGATTGCTTGCATGGAGCTATGATGAAATATCAGGGCTTCCAGCAGAGGTTGCAGTCCATAAACTTGGGGTGGACAAGAATGTAACCATAGTAAAACAAGCTCCAAGGAGAGTGCACCTTGAAATAGAACAACAAGTCATCGCCGAGGTGAAGAAGTTGATAGACACAAACTTTGTTAAAGAGGAGCAGTACCCCACGTGGTTAGCCAATATTGTATCGGTTAAAAAGAAAAATGGACAGATCTGCGTTTGTGTCGACTTTAGAGATTTGAACAAGGCATGTCCAAAAGATGGGTTTCCACTACCTATACTGGAGATGATGGTGGACATCGCTTCCACACATGAGATTTTCTCCTTCATGGAAGGATCATCGGAATATAACCAAATTAAGATGGCTCCCGAGGATACATCGCTTACAGCTTTCAGAACACCGATTGGGATTTTCTGCTACACAGTGATGTCGTTCGGCCTAAAGAACGTCGGAGCAACATATCAGTGTGTAATGACGAAGATTTTTGACGACCTCATTCACAATCAAGTAGAATGCAACGTGGATGATTTTTTCATCAAAAGTAAATAAAAAATAGATCATTTGTATGATTTGAGGATTATGTTTGAACGGTTAGGATGATAAGACCTTAAAATGAATCCCTTAAAGTGCGCCTTTGGCGTCACCTCCGGGAAATTTCTAGGATTCATTGTCCGTCATTGGGAATCGAGATCAACCCCGATAAGATTAAAGCTATCTTGGAAATGCCTCCCCCTAAAACCTTGAAATAGCTATGTTACTTCCATGGGAAGTTGGCATATCTGAGATGCTTTATTTCTAATCTCTCAGGTAGGTGTCAGCCTTTCTCAGCATTAATTAAAAAGGAGGCCAAATTTATTTGGGAAGATAAATGCCAGCGGGCCTTTGAGGACGTTAAACAATATTGAATGACACCTCCTGTTTTGGCAGCCCCTATCCCAAGGAAACCATTGATACTTTACACCACGGCTTTAGATGACTCTCTTAGAGCCCTCTTAGCCTAAATCAATGAGGATGGAAAAGAAAATGCACTCTACTACTTGAGTCGTCATCTAATACCGACAGAGATAGGGTATCCACCTATTGAGAAGCATTGTCTGACATTAATTTTTGCTGCCCAAATGCTTAGACATTACATGTTTTCTCATAAGATTACTCTGATTTCGAATGTCAATCCCTTGCAATATTTGATGACCCGACCAACACTCTCTGGACGTTTAGTAAGATGGTCAATAATTATATTGCAATTTGATATAACTGTTGTTCCCCTCCGTACTATCAAGGGACAGATTTTAGCAGACTTTCTCGCTGCACACCCACTGTCAGATGGGTCCTCTCTCGACGATGAGTTACCAGAAGAGCAAATACTACAAATCGAATTTTCTAGTGCGCAGTGCTGAGAAATGTACAAAATGGTGCTTCGTCAGCCAGGAAAGACAAGGGATCAGACACAGTTATACCAGGCAAAGCAGGGATTGGTTTGATCTTTATTATGCCAGATAAGGGCATGATGAGGTTCCCATACCACCTGACAAAGCCGTGCACTAACAATGAAGCAGAATATGAAGCTTTAATCACCGTATTTGAGTTGGCAATCTCAATGGATATAACAAACATTGTCATTTATGGTGACTCTCAACTTGTCATCCAACAATTTCGATGGATATAACGAACATTGCCATTTATGGTGACTCTCAACTTGTCATCCAGCAAGTCAGACAATACAAAATTTTGAAACCATGATTAGCAGAATACCATCAGTACGCGATGAAGCTCCTGGATCAGATTCCTGAGGTGACTTTCTACCGGATTCCTCGGGGAGATAATGCCCATGCCGACGCTCTAGCAAAACTCGCTAAGGAAATGGCGTGTCCCCTGGAGGATTCCATTGAAATCACGGTGCAAGGAAGACAAGTCTTATCTCGAAACGACTTCGAAACTCTATGCAAACTTGGAATAGAAGAAACAATAAATACAGTTGCAGACATCAACAAAAATTAGCGCAAGCCATTAATAGAATATTTGCATACTGGGAAGCTACCAGAGGACAAGTCTGAGGCACACCACATCACTAGAAGGGCCATGTCTTACGCCATGGTGGGAAATGTTCTCTACAGAAGATCATTCGATCAAATGTGGCTACGGTGTTTGAGCAGAGCCGAGGCACAGAATATTGTCAAAGAAGTACATGCTGGACTGTGTGACGCTCACTAGTCGGGACCAAAAATGAAAATGATGATCACAAGACTCGGATATTATTGGCCAGCAATGGTGTCCGATTGCATGGATACAGCCAGAAGATGTCAGCAGTATCAAGTGCATTGGGTGGTCTTACACCAGCCTCCGAATGTGCTACACCCAACTGTTGCCTCGTGGCCATTTGAGTGTTGGAGCACATACATAATAGGTCCAATTGAGCCTCCATCTTCTAAAGGACACAGATTTATACTTACCGTTACAGGTTACTTCTCCAAATGGGTAGAGTCAGTACCGTTATGTTAGGTTACAACACATCACGTCCTTCAATTTTTCAAAGGCCAAATCGTCTACCGTTTTGGAGTACCGCGAAGAATAATCTCTGACAATGGGATAGCTTTTAAAAGTATAAAGAACAATAATTTCGTGAGAAGACATGGGATAGATTAGAGATACTCTACAATTTACTGTCCCAGAGCAAATGGTCTGGCTGAAGCTTTCAACAAGACACTGGTACAGATTTTGAAGAAAACAACTGGATGAAAATAAAAGGGATTGACACAACAAATTGTTAGAAGCCTTGTGGGCCTACCGGACGACTTTCAGGACTCCCACTCAGTGTCCACCTTATATGCTCATGGCCTTATGGCCTTTGGATGATTTTCAGGACTCCCACTCAGTGTACACCTTATATGCTCGTATACGGGACCGAGGACGTGCTACCGCTAGAGATCCAGACACCATCTCTCAGAGTCGCCGTTGCAACCGAGGCTGTGCTACCACTAGAAATCCAGAAACCATCTCTCAGACTCGCCTTTGTCAACCAAGTCACAATGGAAGAAAGCACAAGACTCAGACTTGAAGAACTAGAAAGTCTTGAGGGAAAATGATTGGAAGCACAACAACATTTGGAGCTCTACCAAGCAAAGATGGTACAAGCCTAAGAAAAATTGGTTCGCCCAAGGACATTCAAAATCGTTGACCTCGTGCTTGTGCTCAAAAGACCTATTCTTGCTCGACGGAAAATAGGTGGAAAATTCAAGCCAACTTGGGAGAGACCATTTAACATTGAGAAGGTTTATACAGGAGGAGCCTACCAGTTAGTGGACTTCCGTGGTGAAAGACTCATGTTACCGATAATGGACGATACCTAAAAACCTATTACGCAGCTTGATGTCGCCTGCCTCCACTTGCTTCTGCTTGCTTTGAAACTTTGAAACTTTGATTGTTTTAGGGTTATCTATCTGGCCATATGTCTATGACCGAGTCCAAATTTTGTAATTAACCTCAATATAATGAAAACTTTGAGAAAATTTTTGAACTTCACACATTCTCTTTTCTACTTTTGAATTTAAATACCCTATTAAATCAAACAAAACACAAATGAAAAATAATCATAAATGAGTGAATAACAAAACAAATTTCTTTTTAAAACCAACCTATTAAAATTAAAACTTTAAAAACGCATTTTGAAAAATTAAATTGTGATAAACACAACAAGAAAAAAAAAATAAATCTGCTGAGTGGATACTTCCGTTTTCGGAATTTCCTACTCTTTGTGCACGCAGCACAACCATCGTTATCTACATTAACTCTCTGCACATCCTCACAGAATTTCACGTTCTGCACATAACTCCACAAAAATTTACAAATCTCCTTCAATAAGATCAACCTTTTTCACATGATACATTTTTATAAATTCAACGCTACTATCATTTCCGAATCAGTCCTACATTTCTGATTCATTGCATTCGAGGTCGGTCCTTACATCTGACACCCTCTTTTGAGAATTGACCTACATTTCAATTCTCATTTCGGAATCAGTCCTACATTTCTGATTCATTGCATTCGAGGTCGGTCCTTACATTCTGACACCCTCTTAGGAAAATTGACCTACATTCCAATTCTCATTTCAGAATTCGTCCTACATTTCTGATTCATTGCATTCGAGGCCGGTCCTTACATTCTGACACCCTCTTTTGAGAATTGACCTACATTTCAGTTCTCATTTCCGAATCAGTCCTACATTTCTAATTCATTGCCTTTGAGGTCGGTCCTTACATTCTGACACCCTCTTTTGAGAATTAACCTACATTTTAATTCTCATTTCTGAATCAGTCCTACATTTCTGATTCATTGCATTTGAGGTCGGTCCTTACACGACACCCTCTTTTGAGAATTGACCAACATTTCAATTCTCATTTTCGAATTAGTCCTACATTTCTGATTCATTGCATTCAAGGTCGGTCCTTACATTCCAACACCCTCTTTTGAGAATTGACCTACATTTCAATTCTCATTTCCGAATCAATCCTACATTTCTGATTCTTTACATTTTGAGGTCGGGCTTTATATTCCGACACTCTCTTTTGAGAATTGACCTACATTTCTATATTTTGAGAATTGACCTACATTTCAATTCTCACTTCCGAATCAGTCCTAAATTCTGATTCTTCGCGTTTGAGGTCGGTCCTTACATTTCGACACCCTCTTTTGAGAATTGACCTACATTTTGATTCTCATTTCTGAATCAGTCCTACATTTCTAATTCATTACATTTGAGGTCGGTGCTTACATTCCGACGCCCTCTTTTGAGAATTGACCTATATTTCAATTCTCATTTATGAATCAGTCCTACATTTCTGATTCATTACATTTGAGGTCAGCCCTTACACTCATACCCTCTCTCTCTCTCTTTTTGAATTGATATCTGAATTTAATTCCCACCTCGGGTTCAACACTTACATTCTGACTCCCATCCTTTGGAAATATTTGAAATTTCTTAACTCAAAGTCCACTCTCCAATCCTTAGCGAGAGTCCCTACTTCTCGACTTGATTAAGCACAAACCTGCTAATTCCCCAGTGGAAACAAATCACAAACACAACTCTACACATACTTCTGGGTCTATTGACTTAGGAGTTTCTATTGATTTTTTTGATCTTGTCGGTCAACGCTAATACGCTCGGTGTGCTTGCCCAGTACACCCCACCTATTCGGGGTCCATTTGTTGACCTCAATTTGGTTGAGGTTTACTTTTTTTCCTCTTTAGTAGCCTAGGGTCTAGCCATAGGACTTTTCCTTTTGACTATTCCTAGAAAACTAGACATGGAAACCCTCACCATTAGAAATTCCAAACTCTTCTCCACTCAAATTGAAAGTTCGACATGTTGGTCTCAACCTCTAGCATTTAGTTGGTGGGATCACTATGGGGGAAACTTAAGATGAGTCACCCTTAAGACTGTTGGACCCTAAGGTTAACATTGGGTGTTGGTCTGGAACTAAGCACCCACAATCACTCACAACCCTGAAATTCTAGCCTAGATCCCTTGATCTTTTGGGATACTTATATAGATGGTCCCCTAAACCTACTAGCCTGAGGACTATGGTTTAGCTAAGACCACTATGCAGATGACCCAAAATAGGGTTTCCATTGGTCCATGACTTATTGGTGATGGTTGGCACCTCAAATCTACCAAAATACCCATCTTGGCCTTTTACCCCTAAAACACTCCCAAATTACCAAAATACCCCTCCATAGCTCAAAATCCCAAAAATTCCAAAAATTCCCATAAAATTCTAATAAATCATAAATATCCCCAATTTCATTTCTCTCAAATATCACATGACTCAATTTGGCCAATTTGACCATCTTTAACCAAAACCCCCAAATTTGCCTTTAAGGGCCCAAATTCCCAAATCCAATTCAAATGTCCATCAATTTGTTTTAAATTGACTTTAATTTCAATACTAAACTCAAATTTACTTTTGATATGACCAAAATAAATCAAATCCAAGCTCAATTGGTCCATGATTTGAGCCCAATTTTGATTTGGGTCAAAACCCAATTTTGACCATATGACCTAATCTCACCAAATTGAACCCATAGCCTAGTAAATTAGCCTAATTAAAGTTGAAAAATATTTACAACATTCCTATACATCAAAATCAACTATCAATTGGCCTTGGGGAATTATCAAATCCATTTGATTTTGGCCTAAATCCAAAATTCCCAAATTTAGCCCCAAATTGGCTAAGTCCCCAAATTTCACCCAATTGATTGCCTTAACCTCCAAATTGGCATCCAATTCAAGTTGAAAACTCTTAATGAGATCCCTATTGACCATTTAAAATAATAAATTTGGACTTAGCTCAAGGCTAACCCAAGCTAGACCCAAGCCTAGCCCAACATGACCAAATTGATTGAAGTTCAAATCTTCAAATTGACCCTTCAATTGGACTCAAAACCACTTCCATCCTTCAACAAAGTTATTCCTTATGATCATCTACACCAAATTCAACAATTATATGGGCCAATTGACATGGCTAACCTTGCCCAATCCCAAGTTTTGGTCATTTGCACTCACTTGGACCCATGCACCAAATGTGACCTAACCACCCTAAAGCCACCAAATTAACTCCACCACAGCCATTAGTTGGACTTAGTGACCAGTCCAAACACCATGAAATCATCTAAACCAAGCCTTGGACCAAAGTTCCCCTAAATTTAGGGATCTTATTTCCAAAAATGCACATGTTGAAGATATCGTTGGCAAATCAAAGCACATTTACAGTAAATTATTGTGATGGATTCCTCTGGGTTCCCTGAGCTCCTAGCCACCTCCCCATGGCTGGCCAGCCAGCCTAGTGGCTGGGAAA
>JXCR01025848.1:117600-128072 GCA_002079205.1 Phalaenopsis hybrid cultivar
TAAGATTAAAGCTATCTTGGAAATGCCTCCCCCTAAAACCTTGAAACAGCTACGTTCCTTCCAGGGGAAGTTGGCATATCTGAGACGCTTTATTTCTAATCTCTCAGGTAGGTGTCAGCCTTTCTCGGCATTAATTAAAAAGGACGCCAAATTTATTTGGGAAGAGAAATGCCAGCGGACCTTTGAGGACGTTAAAAAATATTTAATGCCACCTCCTGTTTTGGCAGCTCCTATCCCAGGGAAACCGTTGATACTTTATACCGCGGCTTTGGATGACTCTCTTGGAGCCCTCTTAGCCCAAGTCAGTGAGGAGGGAAAAAAAAATGCGCTCTACTACTTGAGTCGTTGTCTAATACCGACGGAGATAAGGTATCCACCTATTGAGAAGCATTGTCTGACACTAATTTTCGTCGCTCAAAAGCTTAGACATTACATGCTTTCTCATAAGATCACCCTAATTTCAAAAGTTAATCCATTGCAATATTTGATGACCCGACCAACACTCTCCGAAAGTTTAGCGAGATGGTCAATGATCTTATTGCAATTTCATATAACTTTTGTGCCCCTCCAAGTTATCAAGGGATAGATTTTAACAGATTTTCTCGCTGCACACCCACTGCCAACCGGTTCCTCTCTCAATGACGAGTTACCAGACGAGCAAATACTATATATGGAATTTTCCAGTGCGCAGCGCTGGGAAATGTACTTTCATGGTGCTTCGTCAACCAGGAAAGACAAAGGATCAGGCACAGTTATACCGGGCAAGGCAAGGATCAGTTTGATCTTTATTACACCAGATAAGGGTATGTTAAGGTTTTCGTACCACCTGACGGAGCCATGTACCAACAATGAAGCAGAATATGAAGCTTTAATATCAAATTGGAGTTGGTGATTTCAATGGATATAACGAACATTGTCATTTATGGTGACTCTCAACTTGGGCATTGGCAATTTCAATGGATATAACGAACATTGCCATTTATGGTGACTCTCAACTTGTCATCCAACAATTTCGATGGATATAACGAACATTGCCATTTATGGTGACTCTCAACTTGTCATCCAGCAAGCCAGACAATACAGAATTCTGAAACCAAGACTAGCAGAGTACCATCAGTACACGATGAAGCTCCTAGAGCAGATTCCTGAGGTGACTTTTTATAGGATTCCTTGGGGAGATAATGCTCATGCCGACGCTTTAGCAAAACTCACTAAGGATATGGCGTGTCCCCCGGAGGATTCCATCAAAGTCACGATGCAAGGAAGACGAGTCTTGTCTTAAAGCGACTTCAAAACTCTACACAAACTTGGAAAAGAAGAAACAATAAATACAGTTGCGGACATCAACAAAGATTGGCGTAAGCCATTAATAGAATATTTTCATACTAGAAAGCTGTCAGAGGACAAGTCTGAGGAACACCACATCACAAAAAGGACCATGTCTTACGCCCTCATGGGAAATGTTCTCTACAGAAGATCGTTCGACCAAATGTGGCTGTGGCATTTGAGCAGAGTCTAGGCACAGAATATTGTCAAAGAAGTACATGTCGGATTGTGTGACGCTCACCAGTCGGGACAAAAAATGAAAATGATGATTAAAACACTCGAATATTATTGGCTAGCAATGATGTCTGATTGCATGGATACAGTCAGAAGATGTCACCAATGCCAGGTGCATGGGGTGGTCTTACACCAGCCTCCAAATGTGCTACACCCAACTNACGAACTACCAGTTCAAAAGAAGGTCTCGGATTTAGTACAGTTGGACCAGTCGATGATTCTGAATTTTGCATGGTTGTTACTAGTAAGTCAGAAGAGGATTATCTCGATATAGAGGATGACTCTACTGATCAACCAATAGAAGATGCTCCGCCAGAATTTGAGGAAGAAATTAAATCCACTATCGATGAATTGAAAGAGATTAACCTCAGGACTGAAGAACANCCTTCAATTTCTCAAAAGCCAAATCGTCTAACGTTTTTGAGTACCGCGAAGAATAATCTCTGAAAATGGGACAGCTTTTAAAAGTACGAAGATCAACAATTTTGTCAGAAGACATGGGATAGATTGGAGATACTCTACAATTTACTATCCTCAGAACAAATGGTCTGGGCTGCTTCAACAAGACACTGGTATAGATTTTGAAGAAAACAACTGGATGAAAATAAAAGGGATTGGCATAAAAAACTGTTATAAGCTTTGTGGGCCTACTGGATGACTTTCAGGACTCCCACTCAGTGTACACCTTATATGCTTGTGTACGGGACCGAGGGCGTGCTACCACTAGAAATCTAGACACCATCTCTCAGAGTCGCCATTGCCAACCAACTCACAACGAAAGAAAGCGCAAAACTCAGACTTGAAGAACTGGAAAGTCTCGAGGGAAAATGATTGGAAGCACAGCAACATTTGGAGCTCTACCAGGCAAGGATGGTACAAGCCCATGATAAATTGGTCCGCCCAAGGACATTCAAAATTGGTGACCTCGTGCTTGTGCTCAAAAGACATATTCTTGCTCGCCGCAAAATAGGTGGAAAATTTGAGCCAACTTGGGAGGTACCATTTGTCGTTGAGAAAGTTTATACAGGGGGAGCTTACCAGTTATTGGACTTCCGGGGTGAAAGACCCATGTTACCGATAAATGGATGATAGCTGAAAACCTATCAAGCGGCCTGATGTCGCCTGCCTCCGTTTGCCTCTGCTTGCTTTGAAATTTGAAAACTTGATTGTTTTAGGGTTATCTATATGGCCATATGTCTATGACCGGGTCCAAATTTTGTAATTAACCTCAATATAATGAAAATTATCAGAAATTTTTTAACCTCACACGTTCTCTTTTCTACTTTTGGATTTAAAAATTCCATTAAATTAAAACAAAACTCACACATAAAATGAGTAATATTTTTTATGAAAAAAAACTAAAATTTACTTTAATAAATACTCTGTTTTGTTCTTGTTCATACCAAACTTCGGCCCACTGACATTTCTTTCTGTCGTCTGCAGAAAAATGTCAGAACAGAGGCTGATCTTTGCCTTCCGGGACGGCTGGAACCTTGCACTGAATGAAGAGATGACGCCACAAGGAGGTGTCATAGATTTTGACATGGATTTCAACCAGATTGATATGGACTACGACAGTCCTCTAATGGACGTAGTTAGCAATGAAGAAAAGAAGGGACTACCCTCACTGTTGAGAGTGACCACTCAAGACGACGTGTCACGTAAAGGTAAAAACGTGATAGCGGAACAAGATCCGATGGAGGGGCCTAGTCTACTGCCCTCCATGATAGCTACTCCAGCAAGAGCTTAATTAGCCACCCACAGTGAACAACTACCAAATACTCCACTCCGCAGGACGCAACGCAGAAATGCAAGCCGAAAGAAACAAAGAGCCTTTCTGCGACAGGAACGCAAACGCCAAATAAACGTGAGCGGTTTTCTTACCCCCATTCCTGAGGGACATATCTACGATTCAGAGTTGAGAGAGACTTCTGCCAGCCTGCCCACTACAGATGAAGAGTCAGGATTTTTGATATAATCAGATGTGCCCCCGGTCCCAGATATCTTGTGCAGAAGTTGCCCAACATGCAACGTTGAGATACCAGCCAGGACATCAGTCACGGGCGCATTTGTAGAATGCCCGAACTGCAACGTTCTATATCTATAGCATTTCAGTACCTTAGAAGAATACACTGCAAGCACCAATGAGTTTCAGACTCCAGATTCCGTGGCAAATGAGCCGTATGTCCCACTGGGGACGGATCAACGCGCACCATGGAGCCCAGGATCATACATCTTGCTTGAGGCTGAATCTCATATTCCGGATCGGTCAGCCCGGTTTGGATTCCCACTGAGGCCCGGAGGAAGGAACGTCCTAGGCAGCTGTCAGCTCTCGATATGGTAGAATATTACAAAATAAGCAAAGTAAACAAAAGAGAATTCGAGTTCTATGAGGAAGTTCAGGGAAAGTTTATCAACATATTGGAGGGCCTGAAACTATATACCAGGGTTTTCTTTGAAACTGATGAAAGAAGCATTATGGACTGCATCTTCGATTTAAGAGATAGAGTTCGAGGGGGCCTTCTCATGGAAAGAACGTATTCCGAGCCGAAGAAGTGGATGCGGGGAAAGGGAAGAATCACCATCCAGTGCGACTGTTGCTACAATTTTACAAACGACAGACAGGGGAATCCGCCTGAGATCCTCAGATACGACCAAGTGGATCCATTCCCCCCGATGATAAAGTGGATGATAAAGAGAATGGTTAAGTGGAATATCCTACTCACCACTTGCATTCCTAACAGTTGCATCATCAACATTTATGAAGAAGGTGGCTGCATTCCCTCGCACATTGACCATCATGACTTTGTGAGGCCTTTCTACACGGTCTCATTCATGAGTAAGAGCAATATTTTGTTTGTTAAAGAAATTGATGTAATTGGCCCTGGTAAATTCAGAGCTGTGGAAATTCCTCTCTCAGTTGGTTCAGTACTTGTTCTCAAGGGCAACGGTGCAAACGTGACCAAGCACTGCATTCCAGGAGTACGACACCGTAGGGTGTCCGTGACCTTCCGTAAAATGGATGACAGTAAGATACCATATGGATTCCAGCAAGACCCGGAGTTGGAGGAACTGTTTCCTTATGAGCTTGAGAAGGTTGTACCTCTGAATACATGCACAGGGAACTCTTAACCTGGAGCATGACTCAGAAGGTCTGCTTGATCAAGAGCTCGATATACCAAGCGCATTCACTTGCTTTCTTTTAACAAGCATGACATGTATCTGATGTAATCAGTCTATGATGTACTCATATCTTGAGATGGCTCTCAATGCATTTCTGCATGTATTACATGATGTATCTTTTGAGGCGTTGCCTATATTTGATCTGTAGCATCTTTATTGAGGCAGATTAATAGAAATTTCTCTCAAGTTGTGCCTTTTTGTCAATTGCCTTTTTGTGCGATGGATGAAAGCCGCGAACCTTGCGATTGTTCAGAGATCAAATGAACAAAGAACGAAACGACAAATCTTCAATAATAAATGAAACACGAATAAAAGACAATCATAAATGAGTGAATAACAAAACAAATTTCTTTTTAAATCAACCAATTAAAATTAAAACTTTAAAAACGCATTTTGAAAAATTAAATTGTCATAAAAATAACAAGAAAATAAAACAAACATGTTGAGCGGATACTTCCGTTTTCGGAATTTCCTACTCTTTGTGCGCGCAGGACAACCATCGTTATCTATGCTAACTCTTTGCACATCCTCGCAAAATTTCACATCCTGCACATAACTCCACAAAGCTCTACAAATCTTCTTCAAAATCAACCTTCTCACATAATACACTACTGCAAATTCAACACCACAAGCTCTTTGTAAATTTCATATCACATCTTCAAATCAGTACCTAAATCCTGATTCTCACATTTCAAGGTTGATACCTAAATTTTGACTCTCTCCCGGAATTGATACTTACATTTCAATTCTCACACCTTTAAATTGATACTTACATTTCAATTCTCACATCTTTGAATTGATACTTACATTTCAGCTCTCATATCTTTGAATTGATACCTACATTTCAATTCTCACATCTTCGAATTGATACTTACATTTCAGTTCTCTCATCTTCAAATCAGTACCTAAATCCTGATTCTCACATCTTTGAATTGATACTTACATTTCAATTCTCACATCTTTGAATTGATACGTAAATTTCAATTCTCATATCTTTTAATTGATATGTAAATTTTAATTCTCATATCTTTGAATTGATGTCTACATTTCAATTGTCATATCTTTGAATTGATGCCTACATTTCAGTTCTCATATCTTTGAATTGATGCCTACATTGTAATTCTCATATCTTTGAATTGATGCCTACATTTCAATTCTCATATCTTCGAATTGATGCCTACATTTCAATTCTCATATCTTTGAATTGATGCCTACATTTCAATTCTCATATCTTCAAATTGATGCCTACATTTCAATTCTCATATTCTCCAATTGATCCCTACATTTCAATTCTCATATCCTCGAATTGATCCCTACATTTCAATTCTCATACCCTCGAATTGATCCCTACATTTCAATTCTCATACCCTCTAATTGATCCCTACATTTCAATTCTCATACCCTCTAATTGATCCCTACATTTCAATTCTCATATCTTTGAATTGATCCCTACATTTCAATTCTCATATCTTCGAATTGATCCCTACATTTCATTTCTCATATCTTTGAATTGATCCCTACATCTACATTTCAATTCTCATATCTTTGAATTGATGCGTACATTTCAATTCTCATATCTTCAAATTGATACTTACATTTCAATTGTCATATCTTTGAATTAATACCTACATTTCAATTCTCATATCTTTGAATTGACCTACATTTCAATTCTCATTTCTGAATCAGTCCTACANTAGATTTTTGAAAAATCAATTGTGATAAAAATAACAAGAAAATAAAACAAACTTGTTGAGTGGATACTTTCATTTTCGGAATTTCCTACTCTTTGTGCGCGCAACACAACCATCATTACCTACATTAACCATTTGCACATCCTCGCAAAATTTCACATTCTGCGCAAAAACTCCACAAAACTCCACAAATCTTCTCCAAAATCAACCTTCTCATATAACTCACTACTATAAATTCAACATCACAAGCTCTTGGTAAATTTCATATCACATCTTCAAATGAGTACCTAAATCCTGATTCTCACATCTTTGAATTGATACTGACATTTCAATTCTCTCATGTCTTCGAATTGATACTTACATTTCAATTCTTATATCTTTGAATATACCTACATTTCAATCCATATCTTTGAATTGATACCTACATTATTGTCGTGTCTTCAAATTGATACTTACATTTCAATTCTCTCATCTTTGAATTGATACTTACATTTCAATTATTATATCTTTGAATTGATACTTACATTTCAATTCTCATATCTTTAAATTGATACTTACATTTCAATTCTCATATCTTTGAATTCATACATACATTTCAATTCTTTCATCTTTGAATTGATATTTACATTTCAATTCTCACATTTCAAGATTGATACTTAAATTTTGACTCTCTCCTTAAAATTGATACCAAAATTTCTCGTTTCCGAATCATTCCTATATTTTTGATTCTTTACGTTTGAGGTCGGTCCTTACATTCCGACACCTTCTTTTGAGAATTGACCTACATTTCAATTCTCTTTTCTGAATCAGTCCTAAATTTTTGATTCTTTACATTTAAAGTCGGTCCTTACATTCTGACGCTCTCTTTTGAGAATTGACTTACATTTCAATTCTCGTTTCCGAATCAATCCTACATTTCTGATTCTTTACATTCGAGGTCGGTCCTTACATTCCGACACTCTCTTTTGACAATTGACCAACATTTTAATTCTCATTTTCGAATCAGTCCTACATTTTTGATTCATTACATTCGAGGTCTGCCCTTACACTCCGACTCTCTCTCCCTCAATCTCTCTCTTTTCGAGTTGATATTTGGATTTCAAGTCCCACCTTGGGGTCAACACTTACATGTTGACTCCCATCCTTTGGAAATATTTGAAATTTCATAATTCCAAGTTCACTCTCTGATCCCCAGCGAGAGTCCCTACTTAATTTCAACCAAATGATCATCTGCTAATTCCCTGGCAGAAACAAATCACACACACAACTCTATGCATACTTCTTGGTCTGTTGACTTAGGAGTTTGTACTGGTTTTTGTTGATCTCGTCGGTCAACTCCAATACGCGTGGTGTGCTTGCCCAGCACACCACACCTATTGGGGGTCCATTTGTTGACCTCCATTTTTGTTGAGGTTTAGATTTTCCTCTTTAGTAGCATAGGGTCTAGCCATAAGACTTTTCCTGTTGAATATTCCTAGAAAACTAGACATGGAACCCTCACCATTAGAAATTCCAAACCCTTCTCTTCTCAACTTGAAGTTCCACATATTGGTCCTAACCTCTAAATACTTAGTAGGTGGGGTCACTGTGGGGGAAACTCAAGATGAGTCACCCTTAGGATTGCTGGACCTTAAGGTTGACCTTGGGTGTTGTTCTGGAGCTAAGGCACTCAATACACTTATCTACACCCACATTCACTTACAACCATGAACCTAAATTTCTAGCCTAGATCCCTTGATCTTTTGGGATACTGATGTAGATGGTCCCCTAAACCTACTAACCCTAGGGCTATGGTTTAGCTAAGACCACTATGTAGAGGACCCAAAATGGATTTTCCATTGGTCCACGGCTTATTGTGATGATTGGTACCTCAACTCTACCAAAATACCCATCTTGGTCTTTTGCCCCTAAAACACCCCCAAATTACCAAAATACTCCTCTTAAGCCCAAAATCCCAAAAATTCCAAAAATTACCAGAAAATCCCAATAAATCCCAAATAATCCCAATTTCATTTGTCTCAACTACCACATAAGCCAATTTGGCCAATTTGACCATCTTTAACCAAAATCCCCAAATTGCCCTTTAAAAACCCAAATTTCCCCAAATCCAACTCAAATGCCCACCGATTTGATCTCAATTGACCCCAATTCCAATCCTAAACCCGAATTCACTATTGATATCACCAAACCAAACCAAATACAAGCTCAATTGGTCCATGATTTGAACCCAATTTTGATTTGGGTAAAAACCCTAATTTTGACCATATGACCTAATCTCACCAAATTGAACCCATTGCCTAATCAATTTGCCTCAATTGATGTTGAAAAATCTTTATAACATTCATATACATCAAAATCAATCACCAATTTACCTTGGTGAAGCCTCAAATCCATTTGATTTTTGCATAAATCCCAAATTCCCAAATTTAGCCCAAAATTGGCTAAGTCCCCAAATTTCACCCAATTGATTGCCTTAACGTCCAAATTGGCATCCAATTCATGTTGAAAACTTTTCATGGGGCCCCTATTGACCATTTATAACAATCAATTTGGACTTAGCCCAAGGCTAACCCAAGCTAGACCCAAGCATAGCCCAACATGACCAAATTGATTAAAGTTCAAAATTCCCTCAAATTGGCCCTTCAATTGGACTGAAAACCACTTCCATCCTTCACCAAAGTTGTTCATTATGATCATCTACACCAAATGAAACAATCAACTTGACCAATTGACATAGCTAGCCTAACCTCAACCCAAGTTTTGGTCNTGATCAAGCCCAAAGTGATTTGATTGAATCTAGGCCAAGATCTAAAGGTTTTAGTGTGGACGGGCACAGGATCATTCTATCGGGGATGATGACGGGGAGCCGTTCAATCAAGCGTGTATCAAATGGATGGGGGAGATCGTGCCGGACAACACTTCAGGACGTGAACCGTGGGCCGAGTCAGCAGCTACGTAGATGACGACATCTAACCAGAGCGCGCCACTCATGCCTTCGGAGCTGCCTAGGATCTCGTCAGCACGCGCTGTTGAAATAGATAAATAGGGCTTTTTCCTATTTATTTAAATACCCTTAGCTTGGAAAATATATAACTTTGTGTAGAAAAATAAAAAAAATAAAATAAAAATACCTTCTTGCTCAGTGAACAGAGGAAAATAATGTGGAATAATTTTCAAGTCCATTNATAGCCTCCCTTCTCAGAGCAAAGGTATAAAACTCCTCCTCCTCCCGAGCTTATTTTGATTTTTCATTTATTTAAGCTTGATTTCATGGTACCTTAGCCGTATGGATGTGTTTGTCTCACTTAGACGAGTCCATAGGATCAAGCCCGAAGTGATTTGGTTGAGTCTAGGCCGAGAATTTTAGTGTGGACGGGCACGGGATCATTCTATCGGGGATGATGACGGGGAGTCGTTCGATCAAGCATGTATCAAATGGATGGGGGAAATCGCGTCGGACAGCACTTCAGGACGTGAACCACGGGCCGAGTCAGCAGCTACGTGGACGGCGGCGTCCAACCAGAGCGCGCCACGCATGCCTTCGAAGCTGCCTAGGATTTAGTCAGCACGCGCTGTTTAAATAGATAAATAGGGTTCTTTCCTATTTATTTAAGTACCCTTAACTTGGAAAATACATAACTTTGTGTAGAAAAATCACCAAAATAAAATAAAAATACCCTCTTGCTCAGTGAACACAGAAGAATAATGTGGAATAATTTTCAAGTCCATTTGGAGCATATTTTATTTTTAATTAATTAAACACTATTTTAAATCATTTGATTCTCCATGCATATTGACACATCACATTGGCTTGAAATTTTGACATGTTGTAGCCTCTATAAGGGGGAATATTCTCTAATTTTTCCAAAGTCAGAGGAGGTTCCTATATAGAGATTCATATTGTTCAAGTTATTTCACATCCTTTCCTTAAAATAATCATGGAAATTAGCATATTGGTTATTAAATCCTAAGAAAATTTTGGAAGGTCTACCATGACCAGAGAAACCTTTAAAAATAACTTCATGGGTCAAGTCATTT
>JXCR01025848.1:144943-220450 GCA_002079205.1 Phalaenopsis hybrid cultivar
GTTTTAAATGAAATTATGGAACTCATTAAGTTGGGTTTAGTAAGTTCATTTGGGCTAAGTGAATCCAATANAATCAGACATAGAGGTGCGCAAGGGGATTGGTTCACATTTGGAACATTTTTTATTGTAGAATCCAAAAGAAGAAGGACTAGGGGATGTCATTGATCCAGAGGAGAACCTCGGTGACTTCCCAAGCTATCCTAATGTTTGGCTTCAATTTTGAGGAGAAATATTTAGATGTTTCATCCTACCAATTTTATTAGTTAGGGCTTACATTCGTATGAAATGATCACACGAATAGCCTGGAAGATGTGAGGATTTATGTCGTGACAAACGACAACCTCGGAGTCCTAAGACGAGTTACGGCTTATACTGTATAGTAGGGCTATGCAAAGGCCTAAAGATAAGGTGAGGATTTACGTTGCATAAGCAAGCATCAAAGTCCTATGGCTTTGTTGTTTAAGTCTAAGGAAGAAAGATTGGGTTAGCTGGGGAAGAAGGGGCTATACGAAGGCCTAAAGATAAGGTGAGGATTTACGTTGCATAAGCAAGCAACCTCAAAGTGGTTTAAGTCTAAGGAAGGAAGATTGGTTTAGCTGAGGAAGACAGGTTTTGCTGTTGAAGATGAGTTAGGGCTTATATTGTATAGCAGGGCTACACAAAGGCCTAAAGATAAGGTGAGGATTTATGTTGCATAAGCAAGCAACCTTGAAGTCCTATGTATTTATTGTTTAAGTCTAAGGAAGGAAGATTGGTTTAGCTGGGGAAGACAGGTTTTTCTATTGAAGAACTGTTTAAGTCTAAGGAAGGAAGATTGGTTTAGCTGGGGAAGAAAGGTTTTGCTGTTGAAGATATCTAAGGAAGGAAGATTGGTTTAGCTGGGGAAGATAGGTTTTGCTATTGAAGATGGTCGTGCTGCCCACCATGCTAGCTCCAAGCTCTTAAGGAAGGAAGATTGATTTAGCTGAGGAAGACAGCTTTTTTTGCTGTTGAAGATGGCCGTGCTGCCCACCATACTAGTTCCAAGCTCTTGCCGCGACGAGTTTGAATTATCTAGTGTATCAAGTTATAATATTAAGTCAGGTGGCCCTATGGTTGAAGTTCTGTAAATTTTATGAGGTCATATTAAAGTTGATTAGAGCGACACCGGTTAGGATCCTACGGTTCCCCTCGTTTCGGCATCACTATTTTCTATTGCATTCACTTAGAACAAATGAACTTACTAAACCCAACTTAATGAGTTCCATAATTTCATCTAAACCGTGGGAAGCCTCGTTAGCAANTGAGTTATACATAAATATTATGGTAATTTTATAGAATATTTTTTAGATTACAGATGGCTCCTAAATTGAAGAGAGGTAGAGAAAAACCTAGCTTTGATAGTGAGAGATTATCTTGTTCTAATGCCCATGATAGATATGGAGATTTGTAATAACTTAAATGGATTTTAGAACGATGTTTTCTTCATTTTGGGGGAACTATTGAATATTTGATTGCTGAATAATAGTGGAAGAATTTTTGCTACTTCACTGTCATTGCTATGATTTCAGTAGAAAATGAGTTCTATGTAAATCTTTCTGATGAATTTGATCATTTGGTTTATGTTTGTGTTCAATATGTGGATATTAGCCAAATTAGGATCAATCACATTTTTCAACTGCATAGTGTTTCTACCTGCTTTTATTTTGAATTCAGTCCTTCTGGTACTGAACTAGATGAGATCATGGGATTCCTGACTAATGGAAATGGTGTTTGTAAGGTAAAGAATGGATGGCGGCAAAATTTTTTTTTCAAAGTTAAATGTTCATTCTCGTGCTTGCATTATTATTTTTGGTAAATCTGTTCCAACTAACTATTTTAGTGAGGTAAAAAGAGAAAGAGCCACATTGAACTTTTGCATTTAGGTGAACAAACCTATTGACATTGGCATTATTTTTACAATATGATTATATCTGCTATAGAAGGAACTACTGATGGTATGTGTTTTCCTTCTCTTTTTTCCACCATGTGCATTCAATCTGGAGTTAAGTATGAGACATGGGAAGAAAATTTACCAACCCATATACATATTAGAAAAAAGAATTTAGAAATTTATTGAAAACATAAAGTTCCTAGATCTAAGAGTAGAGGTTCTGTTATTCCTTCTACATCAGCTTCTTGACCTTCTATATCTATTACATCTTCATTAGATACTGTAACGGAGCAAATATTTATACAACAAGGTGATATTTTAACTTTACAGGATCAGGTGAAGGATTTAGAAGCACATCTGGACCACAATGATGAGTATATGCAGAGGATAGTAGAATTTTATATTGCTTATCATGAGGCTATAGAGAGATGCATGAGGGGTGATCATTCAATGAAATTTTTCAGATGCCCTAGTTTTACACCATATCAGAGTGGAGAAATGGATGAAGATACAAATCTTGGTGTTGGTGAGGAAGATGATTAGTTGGTTTTTTTTCTTTTCTTTTTAGTTATTGTTTGTGGATTTTATCTATTTTTAGTTATTATTGGAGTGTTATGATTGAACTTCATTTAGTATGGAGGTGNCTCTTCCTCCTTTGGATTCTACAATAAAATGTTCCAAATTTGAACCAATCCCTTTTCACACCTCTACGTCTGATTTCGTTGAAGAGTCCTACCCTTTGAAATTCCTTGAAGATATTATTTCTTGATTTTTATCGAGAGTCTTCTTAGGTGACTTTGGTAATTTAAGATGTAATTAACTATAGGGCTTACCCTTATAGGAAGCATGTCTGAACCCATCTTAATATAAACCCTATTTAATCATTTATATTAAATAGAGGAACTTGTCGGCAAATACAAAGGTTTCGCAGACTAAATGGACGTCATACTTTCCTTAGTTTATTTGATCGAGCCTCGTCCTCAATTCTTGTGTTTATCCTTCGGGTTAGATACATGATTTGAGGTACAGTGCCCTTTCATTTTAAACTATGAAAAATATGGGGTCAATTTAATTTCATACTTCAATGTCCTTTCGAAGTGGGCGATGGAATTTGGATTCCAGCGACCGACAGCTTCTTACGGGCAACCCCACAAACCAACCCGAAATAACACCGAAAAACGCCTTCGTCGTCATCGTCAAGTGCTGGAAGTAAACCGCAGCTTGAAACCGAAATAAAAAGGGATAGCGCTAAAACCCTTCGTCTATGATGGCAAAATGCAGAGACTCATTGTCGTCGTTGAGTGCGTGAAGTTCGTCTTTGAGTGTGAGAAGTTTGTCGTTGAGCACCAGAGAAAATATTTACGACCGAAGGAATCAAACTGGGGTTTCGGGCGAAACCCTAGCAGATGAAAGAATATGTAGGCATTTTGATTCTATGGAATATATATATACATATATATATGTTGGTTCCTACTGTTGCTCTGCTAGGATTTAGGGGTTCATGGATTCTTGGCTTATTACTTGGGTAATACTTCGCAAGTTGTCTTGCCATTGGTGCTGGTTGATTTCATGGGTCTTTGGTTGATGTTCTTCAACTTTCACAAGTTCTCACTTTTTTTTAATTTACTCTCTGTGGCTATTGTTCCATTGGTGGCACGGGATTTCCTCTCTACTTTACTTTTCACCGTTCTGTTGTCGGCTTTGCTGGCTTTGGATTTTGCTTCTTTTCTGCTCTTTATCCATGGATTTAGCGGTTGCTAACCCTAACTATGTGGGGAAAGGTTCCTATGTGGAAGTTGTTGGTCGGGATGGTGGTTTTACCCTTGGGGATAAGCTTCTCTTCCCTCAACTTTACCATGATGTCATGGCTGGTCGAACAAATTGCAGTATCATCAACAAAGGAACTTCAAAGGTAGGTTTTCCTGCTTTGTTCTTTTCTGAAGATGAGATGGTCTTCTTAATTGATATTTACAAATTTACTTTAGTGGTAAAATTATAACTTAGGCATCATCGAATGGAAGTCATCAGAAGAGCCATTGATGATTTCATATTAGTAGGCAGCTGGAAAGTTGGATTTTTTTCTGGTAGGCACATCGTGATTCATTTATCAATTGAAGAGGACTATGCTCAAATTTTCTAAAAAAAATGCATTTCTATAGGGGATGTTTAAATGAGAATCCTTAAATGGTCTATGGAATTTGATCCCACTAAAGAAGCCCCCATCATTCCTATTTGGTTTAAACTCTCAGGGTTGAAATTACCTTTTTTCAACCAACAAGTGTTATATTCTATTTATGATCAACTTGGTAGACTATTATAATTGGATATTTCCACTTTTAATCTTACTAGACCCGAGCTTGCAAGAATATTGGTAGAAAGGGACATAACTCACCTGACATAGATAGAATTTGGTTGGGTATAGAATATAATGGCTATTGGAAGTCTATTTTCATGGTGCAAAGGTCATTATATTGCTATCATTGTAGGATGTTTGGTCACCAAGAAGAAATGCTATAAATTATATCATGATCAGAGACCTGCTAAAGGAGGTTCAGGTACCTTTATTGGTGATACGACTAAAATATGATCAATTTTTCATATACTTTTAATGTCTATATTTGGTAATTTTCAATGATATTACACTTTAAAGGAAGGTATTTTGTATATTTTTTGTTTCAGGTATAGGAAATGGAGTTTTGGAGAAAAAGAAGCAAAAACGGTGCAATTTGGAGCAAAAACGAGAAAGAAAGAAAATTCTGTCTTGACACATTTCAAAATGTCTTTTTATGCTTAATCACCTTTACACTTATCACATATTTTTAAATGAAATTACACTTTAAATAAAGGTTATTTTTACTTCAATTTTGTAGATATATCTGTTAGGAACGAAACGCAACTGAAATAAGGTGAAATAGAGCTAAAACGAAGCCAAAAGAAGCAAAATGGTGGAGTTACATAGGGTGGGGCCAATGGTGGCAGAGTGCAGAGAGCGACATGAAAATGGTTTCAACGGTGCCCAAAATGATTATGTCCTCATATAAATTGAATTTGGATGCTTTTTGGAAGGTTTCTTGAGACAACTCTTGGGAAATTCATCCCTACACTATAATAGAGTAATTTTATGTCAGAAAAAGTGTGTTTTGAGTGGAAAAATGTGGAGAGTGTTTAGAGATCTTAGAATAGGATTAAAAGTGTAGATTTCTACCTTTTTGGAGAGATTGGTGAGGGGATTTTGAAAGAATCTTTAAGGGAATTTTTTAGCATTGCATGGATCAGTAGGAGAATTTGTGGGAGATATTTTCATCTTTCTTTCAAGGGGAAAAACTAAGTATTGTATTTTTCATTATCTTATAATTTTGTAAGCACTTATCTAGTGGATATTGCTTTAATGAAATGAAGTTTTCCATTGTGCTTTATTTGTGTTTTGTGATGTGTTTTTCTTACTCTTTCTTCTTATTAAGAAATAGTGGCATAAGAGAAGTATGCCATTATTTTCGTTTTACTTTTCTTTTGTAATGAGTAGGATTCATGTTTAGGATTTTGGCGTGCATGCTAGTAGAAGTTTTAATTATAAATGTGATAGTTTTTACTTGCACTTCATTTACATTACAATAAAGGTCTGTTGTAGCGTTAAAATTTTTTGTAATTGTATTAAGACCCGCGAGGGTGGTGTAATTCTCAACAAAGTGGAACCACATTCAAATTCCAATGATGGTGAAGTTTATGAAGTTGGATGCAAATAAATAGGGAAATAAACTTTGATGGGCGTAGAATTGGAGATTCTAGGGTGACAGGCTAAAATCCCCTATTTGGTCATAGTGTTTGGAAACTAAAGTAAGAGTTATCATTCAGGAGAAGGAAAGTAAGAGCTCTAGAGTGAGAGCCAACATCCTCCTAGCCTAACCATGGATTTAGGGACTAAACTTAGAATTAGCCAATATTCTTTATAGCACTTGAAGGAGGGTAAAGAATAGGATTGCTCCTATTTGGCACATACAATATTTAATACATCAAATTCCTTCACATTATCCAATTCACTACATAAGAATAGTAGTTTTTAACATCTCTAAATTTTCCAAACCAATTCATCCAAAATATGGTTATCTTTAGAATTAAAATTTGCATTTTGGAATAGTTATTATCATTAAATTTAACATTTACATTTAGGAGTAGTTTCTAGATAAAACACCATTTTAATCAACATTCCAATCTAAGGCCTGGTAGTAGTAGACTAGAAATTTGACTAAGGACCTCTTACCTTGCTTCCCTGTGGGATCGATAAACGGGACTCCATTAGAGCCCTATATTACTTGAGTGATACATATACTTGCATTTACATCATTGTGACTATATAGAATATATAAAATTAATCAAAAAAAATAAAGATCGCATCAAGTTTTTGGTGCTATTACCGGGGATTAAAATCTTCAAGTAGTGGTGTCAACTTCATGAAGCATAGTATATAAAAAAATCGCATCTAGTTTTTGGTGCAATTGTCGGGAAGCTTCGGTAAGAACTTTAGGAGAATTTTAGTTGAAGTAATTAGGCTTAGATTTAGAAAAATTGTAGTGTCATAAAAACTATTTTTTTGTAAAAAGTGTTTTTTGTATAAAAATTGTTGTGAAAAAAAATATATTTGGGTGAAAAACAAGGCATTTATGATAATGTTTTGTTGTGTTTAATTGTTAATGTATTGTTTGTTGTGTTGTGTATGCAAGATACAAGATCTGCAGGACTTGTTCCTTACGATCCCAAGTTAGAAAAAAGAAAAAAATCAAAAAAACAAAAAGGACTTGAAAAACTAAAAATGGAAATGGAAAACATTCAAAATAATAACTTGAAAAATCATCATAAATTATTGAGGGATTATGTATATCTTATGACAGTTGAAATTCACTCAAGTATACAAACACCTATCGTAGAAGCTGACTCATTTGAACTAAATCTTATGATTATCCAACTGGTGCAGAACAATCAGTTTTGGAAAACTCCTTCGGAGGATCCCAATTTACACTTATCAAGTTTTCTAGAACTTCGTGCTACATTTCATTATAACGGCATGTTAGATGATGTTGTTAGAATAAGGATTTTTCCTTTCTCACTAAGGGATAAGGCTAAGATGTGGTTATACTCATTAGCATCTGGCTCTATTAAAAATTGAGAAAAGTTAACTAAAAATTTCTAGCTAATTATTTTCTACCTTCAAGGACTATTAAACATAGAAATGATATTATCTCATTTTGTCAGTATAAAGGGGAATCAATATACAAAGCCTGGGAAATATTTAAGGAATTCCTAAGAAAGTATCCACACCATGCTCTGCCCGATTGGTTAATGATTCAAAATTTTTACAATGGGTTAGTAGGATCCCTTAGGTTTAAAATTGACGCTACAATTAGTGGATCATTAATGTCAAAACCATTTGATGAAACATATGTGTTAAATGAATTAATGGCTACGAATGAATTTCAATGGCCCTCTTCTAAGGTAAATCTTGAAAAGGAAGCAGTGTTCATGATACAGATGCGATTGCAATTCTTGCATCTCAGGTAGCTGCAATATCAAAGAAATTGGACCAATTTAGAATGAACCGGCCTCAATTTACTCCATGAAGTGAGGAAAGTTCATTAAGGAACATGATTCATTCTAACTTATCATATGAGACTTTAAATACCATAAACAACTTGTATTCTAACTTTTACAACCCAGGTTGGAAGAAGCAACCTAATTTTAACTAGAATCACACTACTTTGGGTGGAAACCAACAATGGGAAAATAATCATGCAAATCCTAATGGAAGTTGGAATAAACAGGGGAATACAAATTATAGCCCTTCATACTCACTAGACTCTAACAATGATCGACAATTTGAGGATAAGAAGATGTCTATAGAAGATGTGGTATTGCAAATGGGAAACTAGTTGCAATGTCAAAATGTTGCGATTAGAAATATAGAGAATTAACTAAGACAAATTGCTAATTTACTTAGCAATATACCCCAAGGAACACTTTGTAGCAACACTGAGATCAACCCTAAAGAGAACAATAATGAACANTGAGTCCAGTTAAACTTATTATGTTGCTTAATGGTTCATCCTGTGAATACCCTTATTACTCAATGCACTGTGATGTCTCAATTATCCCTAAGAATAGAGTAATTATAATTTATCATTTAATTTAAAAATTATGTGGGTGAAGACCCTTAAAGGGCAAGTTAGTATAATTGGAACACTTTAGCCAAATTATTAATCCTAATTGGGATTAGTGGAGTTTCAAGGATGTTTGATATAATCATGTTTATTTCTCTAATCCTCATTTAGTCAATTTTTTGATTTAACCTAAATCACCACTAAACCCTTAAGACCTAGGTGAGTGTCTTAATTAAATTTAAAAGAGGGTTAAGCTTTAATTTATCATGATTCATGATTTGAATTTTATTTGAAAATCAAAATAAGGGTGTTAAATTGATTAATTATTGAGTTCAAAAGTCATACCCCTAAGTCCAAGATCATTTAATTTTAATACACTTCCAAATTTTAATAATTTAGGAATNGGCTTAGACATCAAGAGTTGGATAAACAATTTTTGAAGTTCATGGAAGTACTTAAGAAGTTAACGATAAAAATTCCTTTCGCTGAAGCTTTGGAACAGATGTCAAGTTATGTAAAGTTTATGAAGAAGATATTAAATAAGAAAATAGAATTTGGGGATTACAAGACAGTTGCGATAAGTGAGGAGTGCAGCGCTATACTTTAGAAAAAGCTTCCTCAGAAACTTAAAGACCCTTATAGCTTTACAATTTCTTATGAAATTTGAGAAAGATTATGTGGAAAAGTTTTATGTGATTTAGGAGTGAGCGTTAATGTGATGCCTCTATTTATATTTAGAAGGTTAGGTTTAGTTGATATTTCTCCCATTACTATAACCCTTCAGTTAGCTGATCATTCTATCATTTATCCAAAAGGGGTTATAGAAGACGTGTTTGTTAAAGTGGATAAATTTATCTTTCCTATGGACTTTATTGTATTAGATATGGAGGAAGATAAAGAAAATCCCATTATTTGGGGGAGACCTTTTCTTGTTACTAGACAAGCTATGATAGATGTGCAAAAAGGAGAGTTGACAATGAATATTAATGACCAGAAAGTCACTTTTGATGTGTTAAAGACTATGAAATATCCAGCTGAGAGAAAAGATGATGATTGTTTTTAGATGGATGAAATTGATTTTCTAAGTAAAGATCATTTCCAAGAATGTTTTAAGAGTAAGTTAACAGATGAGATCGAAATGGACTTTCATGATGAGTCTAAAATGTTGTTTAAAGAAGACTGTATGTATGTTCAGGAGAGGTGTTGAAAAGATAGACTTTTCCAAAAATAGTAAACGTTTAATTCCATCTGTTGAAAAATCTCATGAACTCAAAATGAATATACCCCATACAATTTTAAAGCCTACCTGTTTAGAGAATTCATTTACTCCACCATTCTTTATATCTTCATATTCAACTTAATCACAAGATGAACTTGAATTGAATGACAAAATCAGCAAAAGATCTCCTATGAAAGAGTTATTCAAAATCATTGAATGGCATATTACGTGGTTTACAGACAAAATGAATGAGATTCTGATGTTGGGGCAAATTATTAATGCAATTAACAGTTACTCCCAGAGATTTTACCTAGTGAGATAAACCCTAAGTAGATGAATGATGAGCAATATAAAGTTATCGAACAAATATTTAGAAGAGAATTTGAAGATATGTTCCAAAAGAACTTCGAGTTGAGAGATGAGAATAAGTAGATTGAAAAACCAATGGAAGAATTCCTAAGGAATTAGAAAAACATATTTCCTCAACTAAGATAAATATAGAAAGACCACCTCCACCATTTACTTAGTACCAAGGGTAAGAATTAGAAGATAACTTTAAACCTAAGAGTAATATAGTAGAATTTGATCTAGAATCTGAATTATGTAAAGAAAATATGAACCAAAATTTGGGAGATCATGAATTATCTTAAAGAGATCCATTTCTTATAAATTTTAAGAATGATATTAGAATGAAAATTGAGAAAATTAATAGAAGAACATTGGATCTAGAAGGAAATATGAGGAATAATGCTATGAATTAATCTGAAAAGGAAGAGCTAAAAGAAAAATTTAAATTCGAGGACTCGTAGGAATCCCTGAATCTGGAAAAAATTAGGCAATTAATCAAGGATTACTTAATTTAAATTTTGATCCAAGTGGAATCATTTGTCTGGCTAGTGATCTCAATTTTTTGTATATGTAAGGATTTATGAAGTTGACACCACTACCTGAAGATTTCAATCCCAGGCAACGTCGCCAAAAACTTAATTCCGATTTACTTAATGCTTATGCACAGTATAACAATAGTTTTGATGGTATTTTTCATTTATATTTCCTTATTTTGCAACAAAACCAAAAACTTGATCCTGAAAAAAATAAAAATTTAACTTTTTAATTTATATATATTTATATTGGGATACTACGCAAGTATACATATCGTTATCAAGTAATATAGAACTTTTTAATTAAAACCTGAATATTGAACCCACGGGGAAGATTATGCAATATGTATTTTTTAGAAAGTTTTTTTATTTTTAAAAAGATAATTACATAAACTAAAAATGATTTTTGTAGGATTTTAAAATTTAAATATTTTTGGTATTTTTGATATTTTAACGAAACAGTAAAAAGATAACTAAGGTTTTTGTAGAAGAAAAGTATTTAATATGAAAATATATTTCTTCTTATCATGAATAAGTAATAAGCATAGGAATTCTATTGTGGAAGTATACAAATTGTGTTGTGCCAAATAGGAGCAATAATATTCTTTACTCTTACTAGAGATGCTATAAAGATCATTAGCTAATTTAAAGTTTGAATAGTTCTGAAGACCGGCTAGGCAGGGAGGATACTAGCTCTCACTCTAGAGTTCTCTTGATTCCCTCCAACTGGGGGCTAACATTCTTCTATCAGAACCTAAAATAATAAACCAAGTTGGGGGCTTTAACTTGTCGCTTTAAAGTCCTCTAACTCTACACCCATCAATGAATATTTCCCTATTTATTTGCACTCAATCGCAATTCATCCAACTATTTGATTTTTTCCAATTAATCACTGAGACAATACCAGCCTAGTTCTTACATGTTCTCACAACAAATTTTAACATCTCGATTGACCAAATCAAGAAGTAAATGAAGAAAATGGATTTAAATCATCACAACTTCTTCCGACATTAAATATCAATACTCTCCACAACTTCCATCCAAAACGTAATTACTTATCATTTTAAGAAGGAAGATAAAGAAAACTACTCAGAATCCATGAAGAAAAGAAAACCACACTTTATTTTAAAAGAAAAAATTATTGTCAACAAAAAGATAAAAACTTATCTCAAGTGCTCCACTAAACTTTTAAATTTCCTTTGAATCTCTTCTCTTTTACAATCAGTCAAAATAAAATAACAAAAAGGATAAAATAAATAAAAAGTGGTTCCTGAAAATCTCTCCGAACTAACTCTCCAGAAAAGAACTTTCAAAAACTGTCAATATTTTCAGGACTCTTTTCTAAGTCCTCTCTTCTTTTCTTTTATAGTTTTCCAAAAGGAGCCTTGGGATCTCTTCAAAATGTGTCTTGATTTGATATATTTGCCCAAGGGATGCATCCTTCATGATAATTTTCGTCCATTGTGGTTACAACCACCTATTAAGCCAATGGGTGCCTCAAAAACCTCTTCAAATTTTGTGAAAACTGATTTTACTCATCTAGTAACTGCCACTGGCACTTAAGTGTGTGGTCTCGGTGCTTAGGCACGGTCTTCTCAGTTTAACCGGCGCTTAAGCTCCGGATCTGGCGCTTAGGCGCCAAAACTCTTTTGCACAATTTTTCAGCTTTTTGCTCCAAATTTGATCTTTTTTCACTCCTTTAAGCATTTTTTCCATTTTACTTGTATCTGCAAAAAAAACACAAAAATACATTCCATTAAAGCGTAATATCTCAAAAATAGGTATAAAAATGTGTCTAAAAATACTATATATTTTAGGAGTGTCAAAATTCCCCAAATTTAAATGTTACTTGTCCTCAAGTGACACTTCAATCTTTAAAAATTAAATATGTATGATATGTATGAGTGCTAAAATTTAGATTTAGAAATATAGTAGTCCAATTTAGAAGAAATAATTAGTAAATGAGACCAACTTAGCACTTCAATCTTTAAAAATTAAATAAGTATGATATGTATATGAGTTTCTTTAGGAGTTACTATTTATATTTAGAAATATAGCATTCAAATTTAGAAAAAATATTCAGTAAATGAGACCAACTTAAAGTTTAGAAATTCTTAAAGTTAAGAAAGATGAAANGGCAATTTAATTTATATATCTATTTTCATGCAAAAATAGGATTTTTCAAAGAAAATTCTTAACTTGACCAAGGTAAATTGTAATCCCTTGAAATTTCTTTTAAAGGTAGACTTAGGCCAGAGAAGCCTTTGGATCAAATTTCGTAATTTTTTGATTTTTTTTTGTAATTTATTAGAATTATTTTAAATTCTGGGCTATTTAATAAAAATAAAATATTTTAAGTGGTGAAAATTAAGTTNTTTGAAGGTAGACCTAGGCCAGAGAAGCCTTTGGATCAAATTTCTTAATTTTTTGAATTTTTTATAATTTATTAGAATTATTTTAAATTTTGGGCTATTTAATAAAAATAAAATATTTTAAGTGGTGAAAATTAAGTTTTATATTTTTAAAAACTCTCCATAAGTTAAGGGAACTCAAAACAGCAAATTTTATATTTTTCTAATTTTTCCTTGATTTATTGGAATTATTTTAGTGAAAACTCATTTTTAGCCTTTATAAAAAAAAATATATTTTTAAGCTTTGAAAATAAATATCTTTATTTAGAAAATCAAGAAAAATATTCTAATTGTGGGAAGCAATTTAGAACATTTTCATGAGTTTTATTATTTTTGTGATTTTTATGAATTTTTACTTGAAACAATTTAGAACATTTCCATGAGTTTCATTATTTTTGTGATTTTTATGAATTTTTTAATTATTTTAAATATTTAAAATAGGCTAGCAACATATCAATGAGTTTTATTATTTTTGTGATTTTTATGAATTTTTAATTATTTAAATATTTAAAATAGGCTTCATCAGTTTTATTATTTTTGTGATTTTTTATGAATTTTTAACTATTTAAATATTTAAAATAGGCCAAAAATCAAGTTTTTACTTTAAATATAATTTNGGAAAATCAAAAAAAATATTCTAATTGTTCCTAAGTGATTAGGAAGCAATTTAGAACATCTTCATCAGTTTAATTATTTTTGTGATTTTTTATGAATTTTTAATTATTTAAATATTTAAAATAGGCCAAAAATCAAGTTTTTTTACTTTGAATATAATTTTATTTTTAGAAAATATCCCTGATCACAGAGAACTCAAAAAACTATGTTTCATAATTTTTTGAGTTATATTTATTTATTTTTAAAAATCAATTTAAGTTATGAAATGAAAAAAATCATTTAAGTGTTAAGAGTGGTATTTATCTTTAAAAATCAATTTAAGTTAGAAATGAACTCAAAATATTTTGAACTTATGATAAGTTCTCTGGATCATATATCACAATGGAGGTAAAAAATCCAGTCATTTAAATGTTTATATTTTTCAAAATCAATTATCTTAGTGATTTAGTATTTGAAAATTTAAAGGATATTTTAAATGACTTGACCCATGGAATTATTTCCAAAGGTTTCTCTTGTTATGGTAGACCTTTCAAAATTTTCTTAGGATTTTATAATCAAAATGCTAATTTCCATGATTATTTTAAGGAAATAATGTGAAATAACTAGAAAAATATGTATCTCCATATACAGACCTCCTCTGACTTTGGAAAAATCAGAGAATGTTCCCCCTTGCAGAGGCTACAATATGTCAAAATTTCAAGTGAAGGTGTTGTGTCAATATGCATGGAGAATCAAACAATTCCAGATAGTAGTTAATTAATTAAAAAAATTTTATGCATCAAATGGGCTTGTAAATTATTTCACATTGTTTTCCTCTATTCACTGAGCAAGAGGGTATTTTTATTTTATTTTTGTGATTTTTCTACACAAAGTTAGGATTTTATAAGTTTGGGGGTATTTAAATAAATAGAAGAAGCCATATTTATCTATTTAAACTACGCGTGCCACCTCAACCTACGACGGCTCCGAAGGCATAAAGTTAAGGGTATTTAAATAAATAGGAAAAAGCCCTATTTATCTATTTAAACAGCGCGTGCAAGCATTTAAATAATTTAAAAAGCCCTATTTATCTATTTAAACAGCGTGTGTTGACTAGATCCTAGGCAGCTCCGAAGGCATGCGGAAAAAGCCCTATTATCTATTTAAACAGCGCGTTGCTGACTAGATCCTAGGCAGCTCCGAAGACATGTGTGGCGCGCTCTTGTTGGTTGCCGCCGTTATTTATCTATTTAAACAGCGCGTGCTGAATAGATCCTAGGCAGCTCCGAAGGCATGCATGGCGCGCTCTGGTTGGACGCTGCCGTCCTCGTAGCTGTTGACTCGGCCCGCGGTTTATGTCCCGAAGCGCTGTCCGACTCGATCTCCCCCGTTCATTTGATACACGCTTGATCGAACGGCTCTCCATCATCGTCCCCGATGAATGATCTCGTACCCGTCCACACTAAAACCTTAAGATCTTGGCCTAGACTCAACCAAATCACTTCGGGTTTGATCCTATGGACTTGTTTAAGTGAGACCAACACATCCATACGGCTAAGGTGCCATGAAATCAAGCTTAAGTAAATGGAGGATCAAAACAAGCTCGGGAGGAGGAGGAGTTTTATACCTTTGCTCTGAGAAGGGAAGCTTTGATCAGAGGTGCTTGGCACATTTGTTGGGGTCCAAGGACGTTAGAGATTAAGTCCCTGGTCTTGGTGTAAGGCCTAGGTATGAATTCGATCACGACCAGATTTGGGTGTTGGTCTAGAGCTATGGTAGAGGCTCTGTGGAAGGGGGATTTGAAAGGGTTTTGGCTTCTTTCACTCTTGTAAAGGTGTAGGCACAAGAAATTAAAGTTTGGTGGAGTGTGGAGGTGTATTGGGTTCTGTCCTGGTTTTCGGCAGGGTTTCAAGCTTAAAATTGGGCTCCGACAATGAGAATGGGTGAGGGAGAGTGGTTGGAATGTACTGAGGGAATCTTAGGGAAGCTCTATGTGAAGTTTGGAGAGACCTCTCTGAGAAATTTTCAGCACTTAGATCAATGGCCATGGAGGTGGCCTTTTATAAAAATGGGGTTGTGGTGGCTGTCTAGTTCAATGGCCATGGAGGCGGCCTTTTATAAAAATGGGGTTATGGTGGCTGTCTTGGCCAATTAGGAGGTGTAATGTGGTGCTTAGGTGGACGCAGAAGAGCTCCATAGTTTGATTTGGATGAGCTGGCCTCTAGGTTTGATTTGGGTGAGATGCCATGGTTGACTCTCAATTTTGGGCTTTTCTGGCCACTAGGCTGGTCGGCCGGCTAGGGGGAGGTGGCTAGGAGCTCAAAGAACCCAGAGGAATCCATCACAGAAATTTAATCCAAATGTGCTTGGATTTGGCAAAAATATCTTAAGCATGTGCATTTTTGGAAATAAGATCCCTAATTTGGGGGACCTTTGGTCCATGGCTTGATTTAGGTGGTTTCATGGTGTTTGGACTGGTCACAGGGGGGGACCTTTGGTCCATGGCTTGATTTAGGTGATTTCATGGTATTTGGACTGGTCACTAAGTCCAACTACCTTTGGTCCATTTCTTGATTTAGGTGATTTCATGGTGTTCGTACTGGTCACTAAGTTCAATACCTTTGGTCCATGGCTTGATTTGGTGATTTCATGGTGTTTAGACTGGTCATTAGGTCCAACTAATGGCTGTGGTGGAGTTAATTTGGTGNATTTGGTGGCTTTAAGGTGGTTAGGTCACATTTAGTGCATGGGTCCAAGTGGGTGCAAATGACCAAAACTTAGTTTTGGGATAGGTTAGCATGTCAATTGGCTCAATTAATTGTTGAATTTGGTGTATATGATCACAAGAAATAACTTTGGTGAAGGATGGAAATGGTTTTGAGTTCAATTGGGGGGTCAATTTGAAGAAATTTTGAACTTTAATCAATTTGGGAAGAGGTTTTGAGCTCAATTGAAGGGTCAATTTGAGGGAATTTTGATTTTTAGTCAATTTGGTCATGATTTTGAGCTCAATTGGAGGGTCAATTTGAGGGAATTTTGAACTTTAATCAATTTGGTCATGTAGGCTAGACTTGGGTCTAGCTTGGGTTAGCCTTGGGCTAAGTCCAAATTTGATTATTGTAAATGGTGGCTTGGGTCTAGCTTGGGTTAGCCTTGGGCTAAGTCCAAATTGATTGTTATAAATGGTCAACAGGGTCCTCATGAAGAGTTCTGAATATGAATTGGATGCCAATTTGGAGGTTAAGACAATCAATTGGGTGAAATTTGGGGACTTAGCCAATTTGGGGCTAAATTTGGGAATTTTGGATTTAGGCCAAAATCAAATGGATTTGAAACTTCACCAAGATCAATTGATGGTTTATTTTTATGTATAGGAATGTCATAAAGATTTTGAAACATTAATTGAGGCCAATTGACTAGGCTATGGGTTCAATTGGGTGAGATTAAGTCATAAAGATTTTACAACATTAATTGAGGCCAATTAACTAGGCTATGGGTTCAATTTGGTGAGATTAGGTCATATGGGTGAAAATTGGGTTTGACACAAATCAAAATGGGGCTCAAATCATGGACCCATTGAGCTTGGATTTAGTTTAGTTTGGTCATATCAAACGTTAATATGAGTTTAGGATTGAAATTAGGGTCAATTAAGATTAAATTGGTGGATATGTGAGATGGATTTGGGGAATTTTGGGTCTTTAAAGGGCAGTTTGGGGATTTTGGTTAAAGATGGTAAAATTGACCAAATTGGATCATGTGGTAGTTGAAAGAAATGAAATTAAGAGTATTTGGGATTTATTGGGATTTTTTAGAAATTTTTGGAATTTTTGGGATTTTGGGCCAAAGAGGGGTATTTTGGCAATTAGGGTTGCCTTAGGGGTCAAAAGGCCAAGATGGGTATTTTGGTAGAGTTGAGCCACCAATCATCACCAATAAGCCATGGACCAAAAGAAGCCCCATTTTGGGTCCTCTACATATTGCTCTTAGCTAAACCATAGCCCTAGGGCTAGTAGATTTAGGGGACCATCTACATGAGTATCCCAGTTTTAGCCAAACCATAGCCCTAGGGCTAGTAGGTTTAGGGGACCATCTACATGAGTATCCCAAATGTAGTGGTCTTAGCTAAACCATAGCCCTAGGGCTAGTAGGTTTAGGGGACCATCTACATGAGTATCCCAAAAAGTCAAGGGCTCTAGGCTAGAAATTTGAGTTTAGGGTTGTGAGTGATTGTGAGTGTATATGAGTTTAGTGACTCAAGGGATCTAGGCTAGAAATTTGGTTCCAGGGTTGTGAGTGATTGTGGGTGTAGATAAGTGAAAGGGATCTAGGCTAGAAATTTAAGTTCATGGTTGTGAGTGATTTCGGGTGTAGATAAGTGTAGTGAGTGCCTTAGCTCTAGACCAACACCCAAGGTCAACCCTAAGGTCCAGCAATCNCTCATCCTGAGTTTCCCCCCAAGTGACCCCACCTACTAAGTGTTTAGAGGTTGAGACCAACATGTGAAGCTTAAAGCTCAGTAGAGAACAGTTTGGAATTTCTAGTGGTGAGGCTTCCAAGTCTAGTTTTCTAAGAATAGTCAAAAGGAAAAGTTATATGGCTAGACCTTAGGCTATTAAAGAGGAGGAACTAAACCTCAACCAAAATTGAGGTCAACAAATGGACCCCCAATAGGTGTGGTGTGTTGGGCAAGCACACCGTGCGTATTGGCGTTGACCGATGAGATCAATAGAAAAACCAATAGAAACTTTTAAGTCAACAGACCCGAAAGTACGTGTAGAGTTGCGTGTGAGATTTGTTTCTGTCGGTGATCGTCTGGTTGAAATCAAAGGGTGGAGACTCTTGCTGGGGATGGGAGAATGAATTTTAAGTTATGAAATTTCAAAGATTTCCAAAGGATGGGAGTCAAAATGTAAGTGTTGACCCCAAGATGGGAATTGAGATTCAAATATCAACTCAAAAAAAGGAGAGTCAAAGTATAAGGACCAACCTCAAATGTAATGAGCCAGAAATGTAGGATTGATTCAGAAATGAGTATTAAAATGTAGGTAAATTCTCAAAAGAAAGTGTCGGAATGTAAGGTCCGACCTCAAATGTAAAAAATCAGAAATTTAGGCTGATTCGGAAGTGAGAATTGAAATGTAGGTCAATTCTCAAAAGAAAGTGTCGGAATGTAAGGTCCGACCTCAAAGGAGAATTGAAATGTAGGTCAATTCTCAAAAGAAAGCGTCGGAATGTAAGGACCGACCTCGAATGCAATGAATCAGAAATGTAGGACTGATTCGGAAATGAGAATTGAAATGTAGGTCAATTCTGAGAGAATCAGAAATTTAGGACTGATTCGGAAATGAGAATTGAAATGTAGGTCAATTCTCCAAAGAAGGTGAAGAAATTTTGGACTGATTCAAAAATGAGAATTGAAATGTGGGTCAATTCTCAAAAGAGGGTGTCGGAATGTAAGGACCGACCTCGTGTGGGACTGATTCAGAAATGATAATTGAAATGTAGGTCAATTCTCAAAAGAAAGTGTCGGAATGTAGGGTCCGACCATGAAAATGAGAATTGAAATGTATGTCAATTCTTAAAAGAGAGTGGCAAAATATAACGACCGATGGACTGATTCGGAAATGAGAATTGAAATGTAGGTCAATTCTCAAAAGAAGGTGTCAGACTGTAAGACTGATTCGGAAGTGAGAATTGAAATGTATGTCAATTCTCAAAAGAAAGTGTCAGAATGTAAGTTGAAAGAAGGTGTCGGAATGTAAGGTCCGACCTCAAATGTAAAGAATCAGAAATTTAGGACTGTTTCGGAAGTGAGAATTGAAATGTAGGTCAATTCTCAAAAGAAAGTGTCAGAATGTAAGGTCCGGCCTCAAATGGGAAGAATTAGAATTTAGGACTGATTTAAAAATGAGAATTGAAATGTAGGTCAATTCTTAAAAGAAAGTGTCGGAATGTAAGGTCTGACCTTAAATGTGAAGAATCAGAATTTAGAACTGATTCAAAAATGAAAATTAAAATGTAGTTCAATTCTAAAAAAAAAGTGTCGGAATGTAAGGTCCGACCTCAAATGTGAGGAATTAGAATTTAGGACTGATTCAGAAATGAGAATTGAAATGCAGGTCAATTCTCAAAAGAAAGTGTCAGAATGTAAGGTCCGACCTCAAATGTGAAGAATCAGAATTTAGGATTTATTCAAAAGTGAGAATTGAAATGTTGGTAAATTCTCGAATGAAAGTTTCGGAATGTAGGGTCCAACCTCAAATGTGAAGAATCAGAATTTAGGACTGATTCAGAACTTAGAATTGAAATGTTGGACAATTCTCAAACAAAAGTGTCGGAATGTAGGGTCCGACCTCAAATGTGAAGAATCAGAATTTAGGACTGATTCAAAAGATTGCGATAGGAGAGACTCCTAAAGCAACGCGAAATTGGATATAAAATCCTCAACCTCTAGAATTTTGTGTGAGCCATTGTTAAGCAATGCGAAATCGGATGTGAAATCCTCATTCTCTAGAATTTGATTTGAAAGATTGCAATAAGATGAGCTCCTAAAGCAACGCAGAGTCGGATGTGAAATCCTCAACCTCTAGAATTTGATTTGAAAGGTTGCAATAGGATGAGCTCCTAAAGCAACACGGAATCGGATGTGAAATCCTCAACCTCTAGAATTTTGTGTGAACCATTGCTAAGTAATGCGGAATCGGATGTGAAATCCTCATCCTCTAGAATTTGATTTGAAAGATTGCAATAGGATGAGCTCCTAAAGCAACGCAGAATCGGATGTGAAATCCTCAACCTCTAGAATTTGATTTGAAAGGTTGCAATAGGATGAGCTCCTCAAGCAACGCGGAATCGGATGTGAAATCCTCAACCTCTAAAATATCATGCGGACCATTGCAAAGCAATGCAGAGTCAGATGTAAAATCTTCATCCTATAAAATATCGTGTTTCGAATTCGTGGGATACTAGTAGAATTTATGAAGATTGACATTGGTGAGGAAAAAATTGTGAAACTTTCTGTGATTTTGTGCAGAATGTGAAATTTCGCGGGGGTGGGTAGAGAGTTAGTGTAGATAACGATGGTTGTGCTGCGCGCACAAAGAGTAGGAAACTCTGAAAACGGAAGTANTGGATGTGAAATCCTCAACCTCTAAAATATCGTGCGGACCATTGCAAAGTAATGCAAAATCAGATGTAAAATCTTCATCCTCTAAAATATCGTGTTTCGAATTCGTGGGATACTAGTAGAATTTATGAAGATTGTGGTGAGGAAAAAATTGTGAAACTTTGTGAGATTTTGTGCAGAATGTGAAATTTCGCGGGGGTGTGTAGAGAGTTAGTGTAGATAATGATGGTTGTGCTGCGCGCATAAAGAGTAGGAAACTCTGAAAACGAAAGTATCCACTCAACAAGTTTGTTTTATTTTCTTGCTATTTTTTGTCACAATTGATTTTTCAAAAATGTGTTTTTAAAGTTTTAATTTCATGTGGTTAATTTTCAAGAGAAATTTGTTTTGTTACAATTATCTTTTATTTGTGTTTTATTTCAAAATTTGTCGTTTTGTTCTTTGTTCATTAGAACACCCCAGCTTTCATCCATCGCACAAAAAGGCAATTGACAAAAAGGCACAACACGAGAGAAATTTTCATCAATCTGCTTCAATAAGGATGCAACATATCAAACATAGGCTAATGCCTCAAAAAGAGTACATCATGTAATATGCGCTGTAATGCATTGAGAGTCTTCTCAAGATATGAGTACATCATAGACTGATTACGTCAAATACATGTCATGCTTGTTAAAAGAAAGCAAGTGAATCCTCTGCGCTTGGTATATCGAGCTCTTGATCAAGCAGACCTTCTAAGTCATGCTCTAGGATTAGAGTTCCCTTTGCATGTATTCAAAGGAACAACCTTCTCATAGCTCGTAAGGAAATAGTTTTTCCAACTCTGGGTCTTACTGGAATCCATACGGTATCTTACTACCATCTATTCTGCGGAAGGTCACGGACACCCTACGGTGTCGTACTCCTGGAATGCAGTGCTTGGCAAAGTCTGCACCGTTTCCCTTGAGAACAAGTACAGAACCAACTGGAAGAGGAATTTCCACAGCTCCTTTGAATTCACCAGGGTTGATTACGTCGATTTCTTTTCCAAATAAAATATTGCTCTTACTCATGAATGAGACCGTGCAGAAAGGCCTCATTAAGTCATGATGGTCAATGTGCGGAGGAATGCAATCACCTTCTTCATAAATGTTGATGATGCAACTGTTAGGAATGCAAGTGGGGGGTAGAATATTCCATTTGACCATTCTCTTTATCATCCACTAGATCATCGGTGGTAACGGATCCACTTGGTTGTTTCTGAGTATCCCAGGAGGATTCCCCCGTCTGTCGTTTGTAAAATTGTAGCAACATCCACACTGGATGGTGATTCTTCCTTTCTCCTGCATCCATTTCTTCAGCTCGGAGTACGTTCTTTCCATGAGAAGGCCTGCTCGACCTCTATCTCTCAAATCAAAGATGCAATTCAGAATGCTTCTTTCATTAGTTTCAGAGAAAACCTTGGTATATTAGCTCTATGCCTTCCAATATGTTGATAAACTTTCCTTGAACTTCTTTGTAGAATTCAAATTCTCTTTTGTTTACCTTGCTTATTTTGTAATATTCCACCATACGGGGAGCTGTCAGCTGTCAAGGATGTTCCTTCCTCCGGGCCTCGGCAGGAATCCAAAATGGTGCTGGCTTATCCGGAATATGAGATTCAGCCTCAAGCGAGATGTACGATCCTGGGCTCCGCGGTGCGCGCTGGTCCATCCCCAATGGGACATACAATTCATTTGCCACAAAACCTGGAGTCTGAGACTCGTTGGTGCTTGCAGCATATTCTTCTAGGGTACTGAAATGCTGTAGATGTAGAACATTACAGTCCGAGCATTCTACAAATGCGTCTGTCACTGATATCTTGGTTGTTATCTCGACATTGCATGTTTGACAACCTCTGCACAAGATATCTGGGATCAGGTGTACATTTGATCCTATCAGAAATCCTGATTCTTCGTCTGTAGTAGGCAGGCTGGCTGAAGTCTCTTTCCGCTCTAGATCGTAGATATGTCCCCCCGGAATGGGGGTAAGAAAACTGTTTTCATTTCTTTGGCGCTTGTGCTCCTGTTGCAAGAAGGCTCTTTGTTTCTTTCGACTTGCATTTCTACGTTGTGTTCTGCGGAGCGGACTTTGGTAGTTGTTCACTCTGGGCAGCTATTAAGCCCCTCGCCGGAGTAGCTATCATGGAGGGCGGCCGGTTGGGCCCCTCCATCGGATCTTGTTCTGTCATCACGTTTTTACGCTTACATGACGCGTCATCCTGAGTGGTCACCCTCAACAGTGATGGTAATCCCTTCTTTTCTTCATTGCTGACTATGCCCATTAGCGGACCGTTGTAGTCCATATTGACCTGGTTAAAATCCATGTTAAAATCTATGACACCTCCTTGTGGCGCCATCTCTTCATTTAGTGCGAGGTTCCAGCCGTCCAGGAAGGCAAAGATTAGCCTCTGTCCTGACATTTTTTTGCAGATGACAGAAAGGAACGTCAGTGGGCCGAAGTTTGGCATGAACAAGAACAAAATAGAGTATTTATTAAAGTAAATTTCAATTTGTTTTGGTGAAAAGGACTACTCATTTTACGTGTGAGTTTTTTTTTAATTTAATGGAATTTTAAAACCAAAAGTAGAAAGGAGAACGTGTGAAGTTCAAAAAATTTCTAAAAATTTCTTTAAATATGAGATTAATTACAAATTTTGGACCCGGTCATAGACATACGGCCATATAGATAACCCTAAAACAATCAAGGTTTCAAAATTTCAAAGCAAGCAAAGGCAAGCAGAAGCATTAAGTCGTGTAGTAGGTCTTTAAGTATCGTCCATTTATCGGTAACATGGGTCTTTCACCTCGGAAGTCCACTAATTGGTAGGCTCCTCCTGTATAGACCTTCTCAACGACAAATGGTCCCTCCCAGGTTGGCTCAAATTTTTCACCTATTTTACGGCGAGCAAGAATAGGTCTTTTGAGCATGAGTACGAGGTCACCAATTTTAAATGTCCTTGGGCGGACCAATTTGTCATGGGCTTGTACCATCTTTGCCTGGTAGAGCTCCAAATGTTGCTGTGCTTCCAATCGCTTTCCCTCGAGGCTCTCCAGTTCTTCAAGCCCGAGTTTTGTGCTTTCTTCTATTATGAGTTGGTTGGCAATAGCAACTCTGAGAGATGGTGTTTGGATCTCTAGCGGTAGCACAGCCTCGGTCCCGTACACGAGCATATAAGGTGTACACTGAGTGGGAGTCCTGAAAAGTTGTCTGGTTACGAGCATATAAGGTGTACACTGAGTGGGAGTCCTGAAAGTCGTCTGGTAGGCCCACAAGGCTTCTAACAGTTTGTTGTACCAATCCCTTTTATGTTCATCCAGTGTTTTCTTCAAAATCTATATGAGTGTCTTGTTGAAAGCATCAGCAAGACCATTTGCTCTGGGATAGTAAATTATAGAGTATTTACAATCTATCCCATGTCTTCTGATGAAATTGTTGATTTTTGTGCTTTTAAAAGCTGTCCCATTGTCAGAGATTATTCTTTGCGGTACTCTGAAACGGTAGACGATTTGGCTTTTGAAAAATTGAAGGACGTGTTATGCCGTAAACTCACGTAATTGTATTGCCTCTGCCCATTTGGAGAAGTAAACTGTAGCGACAAGTATGAATCTGTGTCCTTTAGAAGATGGAGGGTCTACCGGACCTATTATGTCTGTGCCCCAACGCTCGAATGAACATGAGACAACAGTTGGTGTAGCACATTTGGAGGCTGGTGTAAGACCACCCCGTGCACCTGGCATTGATGACATCTTCTGGCAGTATCCATGCAATCAGACATCATTGCTGGCAAATAATATCCGAGTCTTTTAATCCTCATTTTCATTTTTGGTCCCGACTGCTGAGCGCCACACAATCTGGCATGTACTTCTTTGACAATATTCTGTGCCTCGGCTCTCCTCAAACACCGTAGCCACATTTGGTCGAACGATCTTCTATAGAGAACATTTCCCACCAGGGCGTAGAACGTGGCTCTTTTTTGTGATGTTGATGCGCCTTAAACTTGTCCTCTAGCAGCTTCCTAGTATGCAAATATTCTATTAATGGCTTGCGCCAATCTTTGTTGATGTCTGCAAGACTTGTCATCTGACAGCTTTCCAGTACGTAAATATTCTATTAATGGCTTGCGCCAATCTTTGTTGACGTCTGCAACTGTATTCATGATTTATTCTTTTCCAAGTTCGTGAAGAGTTTCAAAGTCGCTTCAAGATAAGACTCGTCTTCCTTGCACCGTGACTTCGATGGAATCCTCCGGGGGACACGCCATTTCCTTAGGGAGTTTTGCTAAAGCGTCAGCATGAGCATTATCTCCCCGAGGAATCAGGTAAAAAGTCACCTCAGGAATATACTCCAAGAGCTTCATCACGTACAGATGGTATTCTGATAATCTTGGTTTTAGAATTCTGTATTGTCCGACGATTTGCTGGATGATATGTTGAGAGTCACCATAAATGTCATTGTTCGTTATATCCATCAAAATTGCCAATTCCAATCCGGTGATTAAGGCTTCATATTCTGCTTTGTTAGTACATGACTCCGTTAGGGGGTAGAAAACCATCTTCATTGTTGGTACATGGCTCCGTTAGGTGGTACGAAAACCTCAACATACCCTTATCTGGCTAACAAAGATCAAACCGATCCCTGCCTTGCCTGGTATAACTGTGCCTGATCCTTTGTCTTTCCTGGCTGACGAAGCACATAACTGTACCTGATCCCTTAATTTTCCTGGCCGATGAAGCACCAACGAAGTACATTTCCCAGCGCTGCGCTCTGGAAAATTCCATCTGTAGTATCTGCTCGTCCGGTAACTCGTCGTTGAGAGAGGACCCAACTAGCAGTAGGTGTGCAGCAAGAAAATCTATTAAAATCTATCACTTGATAGCACGGAGGGGCACAAAAGTAATATCAAATTGCAATAAGTCATTAACCATCTTGCTAGACGTCCGGAGAGTGTTGGTCGGGTCATCAAATATTGCAATGAATTAACTTTTGAAATTAAGGTGATCTTATGAGAAAACATGTAATGTCTAAGCTTTTGTGCGGCAAAAATTAGTGCTAGACAATGCTTCTCAATAGTCGGATACCTTACCTCCGTCAGTATTAGACGAAGACTAAAGTAGTAGAGAGCATTTTCTTTTCCCTCCTCATTGACTTGGGCTAAGAGGGCTCCAAGAGAGTCATCAAAAGCCACGGTATAAAGTATCAACGGTTTTCCTGGGATAGGGGCTGCCAAAACAAGAGGTGTCATTAAATATTGTTTAACATCCTCAAAGGCCCGCTGACATTTCTTTTCCCAAATAAATTTGGCATCATTTTTAATTAATTCCGAGAAAGGCTGACACCTACCTGAGAGATTAGAAATAAAGCGTCTCAGATATGCCAACTTCCACTGAAAGGAACGTAACTGCTTCAAGGTTTTAGGGGGAGGCATTTCTAAGATAGCTTTAATCTTATCCAGATCGATCTCGATTCCCCGATGACGGACAACGAATCCTAGAAATTTCCCGGAGGTGACGCCGGTCCATCTCGATTCCCCGATGAAGGACAACGAATCCTACAAATTTCCGGAAGGTGACGCCGAAAGCGCACTTTAAGGGATTCATTTTAAGGTCATATCGTCATAATCGTTCAAACACAATCCTCAAATCATACAAATGGTCTATTTTCCGTTTACTTTTGATGACCAGATCATCCACGTAGCATTCTACTTGATTGTGAATGAGGTCATAAAAAATCTTCGTCATTGTACACTGATATGTTGCTCTGGCGTTCTTTAAGCCGAACGACATCACTGTAGCAAAAGATTCCAATCGGTGTTTTGAAAGCTGTAAGCGCTGCATCTTCGGGAGCCATTTTGATTTGGTTATACCCCGACAATCCGTCCATGAAGGAGAAAATCTCATGTGTTGAAGCCATATCCACCATCATATCTAGTATAGGTAGTAGAAACTCGTCTTTTGGACATGCCTTGTTCAAGTTTATGAAGTCAACGCAAACGCGGATCTGCCCATTTTTCTTTTTAACAGGTACAATATTGGGTAACCACATGGGGTACTGCTCTTCTTTAACGAAACTGGCGTCTATCAATTTCTTTACCTCGGCGATGACTTGTTGTTCTATTTCAAGGAGCATTCTCCTAAGAGCTTATTTTATTGGGGCTACATTCTTGTCCACCCCAAGTTTATGGACTGCAAGCTCTGCTGACAGTCCTGGCATTTTATCATAGCTCCACGCAAAGCAATCTTTGAATTCTACTAATAGTTGACCAGTTCTGCAGATTTTTCATCATTAAGTAGAGAACTTATAAATATGGGCCGGGGTCGTTCTTCAGTCCCGAGGTTAATCTCTTTCAATTCATCGATAGTGGATTTAACTTCTTCCTCAAATTCTGGCGGAGCATCCTCTATTGATTGATCAGCAGAGTCATCCTCTATATCGAGACAATCATCTTCTAACTTACTAGTAACAACCATGCAAAATTCAGAATCTTCGACTACCAAATCTGAGACCTTCTTTTGAAGTGGGAGTTCGTCTTTTAGTATTCCACAATTTTTCAAAGAGTTGAAATTTATCCTTTGGCATTTGTTTTAGTAAATGTCCCTGTTGAATTAACTTTTGAACACAAGGCGATAAGTAACCAAAACGAAATTCCATTAATTCATTAGTATCAGCATCCAAATTTACATGTTTTTCAAGCTCAGTAGAAGTAGAAGCGCGTTAAAATTTGATCGGCTTTGAACCGACACTACGGACTTCCTTGACCTCTAAACTCTCTACTTTTAGAGGGAGAATCGGAGTGAGGGTCATAGTATCCACATAGTGGTTTATCCGATCATACATTGTTTTATATTCATTTCTCTCTATATCTTCTAAGGATATCTCGTACTGAGGCTTCTTCTGTTTTGTCATCATTACCTCATCTTCAGAACTGTCTTCATCACCAATTTTGATAGTTGGCCTAGTCCGTTCAACAATTAGATTTATCTTTCCTCGTCCACGTCCCCGGCCTCGACCTCGGGTGCGTGAACTAGAAGAACCTCCACCAGCTCGATGTAAGGGAGTGGTAGAAGGTTGTTGAAGCGGAGTTGTACGATCTTCTTTTTGTGATCCTTCTGAATCTTTGTCTTTGTTTGTCAAAATCTCATGCGAGAAGACAGTCTTCTTTGGAGGCGCGTAGTAGGCAACATCTTCATGGATACGCGAGAAGACAGTCTTCTTTGGAGGCACGTAGTAGGCAGCATCTTCATGGATACCAACTTCCGTGCGAGAAGACAGTCTTCTTTGGAGGTGCGTAGTAGGCAGCATCTTCATGGATACCAACTTCATGAGAAGACTGTCTTCTTTGGAGGCGCGTAGTAGGCAGCATCTTCATGGATACCAACTTCATGTACTGAAAACGGTTGTAGGTCGGCGCGTAGTAGGCAACATCTTCATGGATACCAACTTCATGCACTGAAAATGGTTGTAGATCTCCATTGATGCAATTCTCTTGATCAACTTTGCGGTATTTAATGCATTGATGTAGGGATGATGGAACCATGTTATGCTCATGAATCCACTCTCCCTTGATGCAATTCTCTTGACCATCTTTGCGGTATTTGATGCACTGGTGTAGGGATGATGGAACCATATTGTGCTCATGAATCCATGGTCGACCCTAATAGAGCGTTAAAGAGGTCTCGGCGTCGATGATATGAAATTTAACGGTTGTTACGAGTTCTCTGACCTTCATAAGTAGATACACTCGTGTAGGGATGATGGAACCATATTGTGCTCATGAATCCATGGTCGACCCAATAGAGTTAAAAGTGGTCTCGGCGTCAATGATATAAAATTTAACGGTTGTTACAAGTTCTCCAACCTTCATAAGTAATGAGCTTGATCCAAGGGCCCTTTCTCCCTTTTGGTTGAATCCTCTTAACATCATCTTATCGGGGATGAGTTCCTGAACGTCAAAGTATAAATACGCTAATGTCCGTAGACTCATCAAGTTAAGAGATGCTCCAGGATCCACTAGAACTCTGGATAGTACAAATCTACCAATGTTGACGGAGATATAGAGTCGTCTGTTGTGATCGGCTCAGTCCAAATATGCTAACGTTTGTAGACTCATCAAGTTAAGAGATGCTCCAGGATCCACTAAAACTATGGATAACACGAATTATGCTGATGTTGACGGAGATGTAGAGCGGACGGTTGTGGTCGGCGGTACCGAGCAGCAAGTCTTCCAATGTTGATGGAGATGTAGAGCGGACAGTTGTGGTCGGAGGTACCGAGCAACAAGTCTTTGTCTGTAAAGGTTATCCCTGACTATTCTTTCAAGGAGCAAACTTCATCTGACAATGTGCTAGCCAACTGAGCTAAGTAAATTTTTGGATCTAGCAAAGCTGTAACCAGAGACTCTCTCATCTCCTTTGACAGGATCATAGCGTTGTAGATGCCTAGTCGGGCAGGCAACTTCCTAAGATGAGCTAGCACGTTGTAATCTAGTTTATACAATCCTCCGATTTTATCTTGATTATGCGGCTCTTCCACTGGCGGAGGTGGGGGTATCTCTTCTTGAATCATTATCTGTTTTCCTTTGTCAGCTAGAGCTGTTCTTGGTGGTAATACCTTTCCACTCCTTAAGTTGATTTCTGTGACTTCTTCTTCTTGAGATATCATTGTTGAATCTTCTAGTATCTTTTCCCCTTCGTCAGTGGGATCTAAGTCGATGGCGAGTGGTGCACCGTGACGCTCGAGAGTTGGCTCTTCATTGTCAGTGCTGTCGTAAGCAATATCGTTGATGTCTTCTTTAGACTTGACAACAAGTTCATCAGACTCAAGTACAATTTGAGGGTCACTTTGAGGATCAAGATCGTAACCAGCTTGGTTATAATCAGTTACGTTATTACCAGAAATAGTCAGAACGTAGCCAAAATCACAACCATTATATTCATAAGACCCCGGAGGGACAAAAAGATAATCATACAAAGTCAAGGGTTCGAGGACTTTCTTCCCCAAATCCGAGACAACCAATTTAGTAGAGGCAGCCCCTATCCTACCCCCCATGCTATTAATCTTGGCAGTAACGCTCTTCTTTCTCTTATTCTTTGTCTTGGATGATGACAGATTTTCTGGTGAAATCTTCATCTCGGGCTCGGTATGCTGCAGACTCTGAACGGAGAATTGTTTTGATGCACATTGTAGCTTGTTCAGTATCTTCTTAGACGATCTGTTTCATACCTTATTCCATCCTTCTTCGGTAATTGTAGAAGCTTGTTTTGATGAATCCTGCATTTGATTGAGGACCCTCTTGAGTTCATCCCAAGTTGTTCATCCATCCGTTCTGACATATGGATTGATTGGGGAGATTGGCTCAGCTGAAATCATGTTTACGGAACCCTTTTCAGGTTCTCTCAAATATTCGTTCGGGATTGTAATATTCTATTCCTTAAGGTTCTTCTCGAGCCAATCTTTAAAGACGAAACACTTGTCAATAGTGTGCCCAAGCAACCGATGGTACGGGCAATTATTTGGTTCATTCTTCTTATCCACTTATTCAGGTTTCTTCAGATCAGGCAGTTTGAATTCTGATTTCTTCATCAAACTTTTGAATATCTTAGGTACAACTTCATCTTTGAAGGAGTAAACAACTTTTTGTCGCTCCAACAGGGATATTCTTTTACCCGCTATTCGTGGTGATCCCTCTTGAGATGGTCGTTGGTTGGATTGACTGCTCTGTTTTTGATGATCTTCTGCATATATCTTTATTAGCTGCTTCCCTTTGTCGACAGTTGCAACTACCCCTGATTTCGTTTCAAATATTCTGGTTATCTTAGCCTTTTCATGTGGCTCCATGTGCTTCATTTCTTCTTGCAGACTGCTGGCTTTACTGATAAAGGAATTGATGGTGAGTCCCTTAAGCATGAAAGCTACTGGCCCATGAATGCTTTAAAGTAGAATCTCAATTGCTTGATGTTCCTGTAGCTGAGGTTCACATTTCATGCTAAGGTTTCTCCACCTCAAAATATAGTCTGTCAAGGTTTCACTAGGCTTCTGCTTCTCCATCATGAGTTCTCCAATAGACACATGATGCTGCGCCCCAGCAAATCTTTTCACAAATAACTGTTCCAACTCAGAAAATGTTTTAACTGACCCGTTGGGCAAGTCAGCGTACCAGTCGAAAGCAATCCCTGACAAGCTGCTAACGAACTGCTGGCAGAGTAGAGCTTCGCTATTCCTTGTGTTTCCACAATTGGCTCAAAAATGTGCAATGTGTTGTCTGGGATTTCCTTTCCCATCGAATATCTTAAAGTTTGGGGTTACATAACCCTTGGAAAAAGGCACGGCATCAAATTCCTCCGGATAAGGTCTACCTTTAAAAATTGATGCACCGCCCTTAGAATGGGCTAAGGCATCCCGTAATTGTTCAACCATTTGCTTGAACTCTTTTTCTGGCATGTCACTTGATGGAGAATCCTTCTTCGATTGTTCTTCTTTGTCTGTCGAAGTAGTCTCCCTTCTTTCATCTGTGATGTGTATGATTTCTGGCTGGTTAATTTCCGGAGAAGCCAATATTGGTGCTTGTGATTGCCCCTGAATGGTGGCCATGACAGTCATAACTGCAGTCATTTCTTCTATTCTTTTCTCCAATAGAACAACTTGTTCATCCCTGAGGAGGATAACCCTACGCAGCTCATCTACAGTGTTCTCTTCTGTATGAGGTTGAGCCTTGCGCGCAAATGTGGTAGTTGTGGTTTCAATCACATGGACATCCATGAAATCTTCCTCCAAGTAATCACCGTAATCAAAATCCTCGTTGTCACTATCGACGGAAACTCCGTGTTGTCGAGCCAACTCAGAAATCTCAATCCTGAGTTTCTCAACTTTTTCTTCAATTATATATTCTTTGATCGCTTTAAGATCTGGAGGACCCTGATGGAAATCCTCGACTTGTTCGTCCATCTTGCTAGCTATTGTCACGACGATGTCATATATCTCAGGCACTGGTTCTCCTTCTTGTTTTGCGGGTTCACTGAACTGTATCGGTGCAGCTACCTTAGGTACCCATACCTTCTTCCTTTTTCAATGATGATGCCTCAAGACGGGGCGTCTCAGTAGAGACATTGGTATGTCGAGGGAAGGTATGCTCCCCGTGGTGTAGACTGGTTACAGTGTCAGGTAATCGTCCTGTCTTTTTTTCTATGATTGTAGAAATAACGGGTGAACCTTTCGGCGACCTGTGGTTCTGGTGGTGGTGTGATCGGTGGTGACCATAACAGTATCGACTCGGTTTCCCAAATGGAGCCAGACGGGCACATGGGTAGGTGACTCTATAATTGACCTACGAGATTTTCTAGTGGACTTAATATCCTTCAAAATTTCATTCTTCATATGAGGGGAAATCTCATGTNTGGTCCAGCAAATCTTTTCACAAATAACTGTTCCAACTCAAAAAATGTTTTAACTGACCCGTTTGGCAGGTCAGCGTACCAATCGAAAGCGATCCCTGACAGGCTACTAACGAACTGTTGGCAGAGTAGAGCTTCGGTATTCCTTGTGTTTCCACAATTGACTCAAAAATGTGCAATGTGTTGTCTGGGATTTCTTTTCCCATAAAATATCTTAAAGTTTGGGGTTACATAACCCTTGGAAAAAGGCACGGCATCAAATTCCTCCGGATAAGGTCTACCCTTTAAAATTGATGCACCGCCCTTGGAATGGGCTAAGGTATCCCGTACTTGTTCAACCATTTGCTTGAACTCTTTTTCTGGCATGGCACTTAATGGAGAATCCTTCTTTGATTGTTCTTCTTTGTCTGTCTAAGTAGCCTACCTTCTTTCATCTGTGATGTGTATGATTTTTGGCTGGTTAATTTCCGGAGAAGCCAACCTTGGTGCTTGTGATTGCCCCTGAATGGTGGCCATGGCGGTCATAAATGCATTCATTTCTTCTATTCTTTTCTCCAGTAGAACAACTTGTTCATCCCTGAGGAGGATAACCCTACACAGCTCATCTACAGTGTTCTCTTCCGTATGAGGTTGAGCCTCGCGCGCAAATGTGGTAGCTGTGGTTTTGATCACATGGACATCCATGAAATCTTCCTCCAAGTAATCACCGTAATCAAAATCCTCGTTGTCACTATCGACGGAAACTCCGTGTTCTCGAGCCAACTCAGAAATCTCAATCCTAAGTTTCTCAACCTTTGCTTCAATTATCGATTCTTTGATCGCTTTAAGATTTGGAGGACCCTGATGGAAATCCTCGACTTGTTCCTCCATCTTTCTAGCTATTGTCGCGATGATGTCAGATATCTCAGGCACTGGTTCTCCTTCTTGTTTTGCGGGTTCACTGAATTGTATCGGTGCAGCTACCTTAGGTACCCAGACCTTCTTCTTTTTTGACGATGATGCCTCAGGACGAGGCGTCTCAGTAGAGACATCTGTATGTCGAGGGAAGGTATGCTCCCCGTGGAGTAGACCGGTTACAGTGTCAGGTAATCGTCTTGTCTTTTTTTCCATGATTGTAGAAATAACGGGTGAACCTTTTGGACCCAGTCTTGATTTAATCGGTCGGCGACCTGTGGTTCTGGTGGTGGTGTGATCGGTGGTGACCATAACAGTATCGACTCGGTTTCCCAAATGGAACCAAACGGGAACATGGGTAGGTGACTCTATAATCGACCTACGAGATTTTCTAGTGGACTTAACATCCTTCAAAATTTCATTCTTCATATGAGGGGAAATCTCATGTCCCACTCGTTTAAGTAGTTCACTAACAATACATCCTTCTTTAATAGCAAGCCTTCTGAAGCTGCACTAACTCGGGTGATGGGGCTGAAATTCTTTCCCTTCTCACCACGTCCATGAGGTGATGGTAATGCAGNTGTTTTAGTTTTCATGCAGGGTGACATCTTTGTTTAGCATGCAAATTTGCAGGTATAAAAGTACAGTATGAAAGTACATGAAAGACAACGCTGAAAACTGTAAAGTCTACCTGGCGAGTCTTCTCGTTCCACCACCTGAAACTTAAAATGCATGTTAAGGCAGTTTATGGGAAAGGTAAAATTTTGGTAATTTTCCTAACCCTATGTCATATATTGTTGAGTCCTTAAAAGTTGCGAATCTTCTCGTTCCACCACCTGAAACTTAAAATGCATGTTAAGGCAGTTTATGAAAAGCAGGAATACAAATTTTGGTAATTTTCCTAACCCTATGTCATATCTTGGTGAGTCCTTAAAAGTTTAATTAGTTCTTATTGTTTTCCTAACCCTATGTCATATTTTGGTGAGTCCTTAAAAGTTTAATTAAGGACAATTTCGAATTTTGGTAATTTTCCTAACTCTCTGTCATATCTTGGTGAGTCCTTAAAAGTTTAATTAAGGATGATTTCATTGAGCGAAGAAATTTTCCTAACCCTATGTCATATCTTGGTGAGTCCTTAAAAGTTTAATTAAGGATATTTTTAATTTTCCTAACCCTATGTCATATCTTGGTGAGTCCTTAAAAGTTTAATTAAGGATGATTATGAGCGAAGCATATTAAATTTAATAAGCCTCTGAGGTATCCAACAAGTTAGAGGGGGAAACAGGTCCATGTCNATAAGATTGGTTTCTACCAATTAACCACTTGTGTTTCAAGCATCAAATAAATTGATTACGATTAGAAGTTACCCATTTTCCCTCCTTAAATTAAGCCTAAATGTTAATTAAGGCAAAATCTCCAAAATTACACATTTGCCCCTAAGGCTCTGACACCTCATAATTTATCAAATTCAATTCAAATGACTTTGAAGTTTTTATTCTACCTCATTAATGGGTCAATTGAGACATCAGAGGAGAAAAAGCAATTTTTTAAAAATTTAATTTAATTTATATAATTATTTTAATGTAAAAATAGGATTTCTCAAAGAAAATTCCTAACTTGACCAAGGTAAATTATAATCCCTTAAAATTTTTATTAGAGATAGACCTAGACTAGAGAAGCCTTTGGATAAAATTTCATAATTTTTTGAATTCTCTGTGATTTATTAGAATTATTTTTAAGTTCTATGTTATTTAATAAAAATAAAATATTTTAAGTGGTGAAAATTAAGTTTTGTATTTTTGGAAAATCTCCCTAAGGTCAAAGAACTTAAAGGAGCAAATTTTATATTTTTTTAATTTTTCATTGATTTATTGGAATTATTTTAGTGAAAACTCATTTTTAGCCTTTTAAAAATTATTTTTTAAGCTTTGAAATTCAATATCTTTATTTAGAAAATCAAGAAAAGTATTCTAATTGTTCCTAAGTGATCAGAAAACAATTTAAAAACTTTCCATGAGTTTTATTAATTTTATGATTTTTATGAATTTTTAATTATTTAAATATTTAGAATATGCCAAAAATTAAGTTTTTATTTTAAATATAATTTTATTTTTATAGAATACCCCTGATCACATAGAACTCCAAAAAACTAAGTTTCATATTTTTTGAGTTATATTTTGATTTTTAAAAATTGTTTAAATGTTAATAGTGGTATTTATCTTTAAAAATCAATTTAAATTATCAAATGAACTCAAAATATTTTGAAACTTTTATGATGAGTTCTTTGGATCATAAATCACAGTAGATTGAATGAACTCAAAATATTTTGAAACTTTTATGATGAGTTCTCTGGATCATAAATCACAATGAATTAAAAATCAATTTAAGTTATCAAATTAACTCAAAATATTTTGAAACTTTTATGATGAGTTCTCTGGATCATAAATCACAGTGGAGATAGAAATCAAGTCATTTAAATATTTTTATTTTTCAAAATTAATCATCTTAGTGATTTAGTATTTGGAAAATTTAAGAATGTTTTAAATGACTTGACCCATGAAGTTATTTTTAAAAGTTTCTTTGGTCATGGTGGACCTTTCAAAATTTTGTCTAGATTTAATAACCAATATACTAATTTCCATGATTATTTTAAAGAAATATTGTGAAATAACTTGAAAAATAATGGTCTCTGTATAGGGACCTTCTCTAACTTTGGAAAAATCATAGAATACTTCCCCTGACAGAGGCTACAACATGTCAAAATTTCAAGCCAAGGTGATGTGTCAATATGCATGGAGAATCAAATGATTCCAAATAGTGTTTAATTAATTAAAAATATTTTATGCATCAAATGGACTTTAAAATTATTCCATATTGTTCTCCTCTATTCACTGAGCAAGAGGGTATTTTTATTTTATTTTTGTGATTTTTCTACACAAAGATAGTATTTTATAAGTTTGGGGGTATTTAAATAAATAGAAGAAGCCATATTTATCTATTTAAACTACGCGTGCCACCTCAACCTACGACGGCTCCGAAGGCATAAAGTTAAGGGTATTTAAATAAATAGGAAAAAGCCCTATTTATCTATTTAAACAGCGCGTGCTGGGGGGATTAAATAAATAAGAAAATACCCCTATTTTTCTATGTAAACTGCGCGTGCCACCTCAACCTACGACGGCTCCGAAAGCATGCATGGCGTGCTCTGGTTGGACGTCGCCGTCCACGTAGCTTGCTAACTCGGCCTGTTATTCATGTCCTGAAGTGCTGTTCGGCGCAATCTCCTTCGTCCATTTAATACACGCTCGATCCGACGGCTCCCCGTCATTGTCCCCGATAGGATGATCCCGTGCCCGTCCACACTAAAACCTAAAGATCTTGGCCTAGACTCAACCAAATCACTTTAGGTTTGATCCTATGGACTCGTCTAAGTGAGACGAACACATCCATACAGCTAAAGTACCATGAAATCAAGCTTAAGTAAATGGAGAATCAAAATAAGATCGGGAGGAGGAGGAGTTTTATACCTTTNGCTTTTATCCTACCTTATTCATGGGTCAATTAAGACATCAGAGCAGAAAATATGATTTTCCAAAATGCAATTTAATTTATATAATTATTTTCATGCAAAAATAGGATTTTTCAAAGAAAACTCCTAACTTGACCAAGGTAAATTGTAATCCCTTGAATTTTTTACTGGAGGTACACCTAGACCAGGGAAGCCATTAGATCAAATTTCATAATTTGTTGAATGTTTTGTGATTTATTAGAATTATTTTAAATTCTGGGCTAATTAATAAAAATAAAACATTTTAAGAGGTGAAAATTAAGTTTTATATTTTTAAAAAACCTAACGTCAGAGAACTTAGAGGAGCAAATTTTATATTTTTCTAATTTTTCCTTGATTTATTGGAATTATTTTAGTGAAAACTCATTTTTAGCCTTTATTAAAAAAAATTATTTTTTAGCTTTGAAAATAAATATCTTTATTTAGAAAATCAGGAAAAATATTCTAATTGTTCCTAAGTGGGAAGCAATTTAGAACATTTTCATGAGTTTTATTATTTTTGTGATTTTTATGAATTTTTACTTGAAACAATTTAGAACATTTCCATGAGTTTCATTATTTTTGTGATTTTTATGAATTTTTTAATTATTTTAAATATTTAAAATAGGCTACTAATTTAGAATATCTTCATTAGTTTTATTATTTTTGTGATTTTTTTTCTGAATTTTTAATTATTTAAATATTTAAAATAGGCAAAAAATCAAGTTTTTACTTTAAATATAATTTTATTTTTAGAAAATATCCCTGATCACAGAGAGAAAAAACTAAGTTTCATAATTTTTTGAGTTATATTTTGATTTTTAAAAAATCATTTAAGTGCCTTAAGTTTCATAATTTTTTGAGTTATATTTTGATTTTTAGAAAATCATTTAAGTGCCAAGAGTGGTGATTTCATAATTTTTTGAGTTATATTTTGATTTTTAAAAAATCATTTAATTGTTAAGAGTGGTTGAAAATCAAGTTTTTACTTTAAATATAATTTTATTTTTAGAAAATACCCCTGATCACAGAGAACTCAAAAAACTAAGTTTCCATATTATTTTATTTTTATAAAATATCCCTAATCACAGAGAACTCAAAAAACTAAGTTTCATAATTTTGTTTATTTTTATAAAATATCCCTGATCACAGAGAACTCAAAAAACTAAGTTTCATAATTTTTTTCATTTTTTTAAAAAAAATACCCCTGATCACAGAGAACTAAAAAAACTAAGTTTCATAATTTTTTGAGTTATATTTATTTTAGAAAATCATTTAAGCGCCAAGAGTGGTATTTATTTTTAAAAATCAAAATATTTTGAAACTTTTATGATGAGTTCTCTGGACTATAGATCACAGTGGAGATCAAAAATCAAGTCATTTAAATGTTTATATTTTTCAAAATCAATTATCTTAGTGATTTAGTATTTGAAAATTTTAAGGATATTTTAAATGACTTGACCCATGAAATTATTTCCAAAGGTTTCTGTGGTTATGGCAGACCTTTCAAAATTTTCTTAGGATTTTATATTCAAAATGCTAATTTCCATGATTATTTTAAGGAAATAATGTGAAATAACATGAAAAATATGGATCTCCACATAGAGACCTCCTCTGACTTTGGAAAAATCAGAGAATGTTCCCCCTTGCAGAGGCTACAATATGTCAAAATTTTAAGTCAAGGTAATGTGTCAATATTCATGGAGAATCAAATAATTCCATATAGTATTTAATTAATTAAAAAAATTTTATGCATCAAATGGGCTCTCAAACAGTGTTTAATTAATTAAAAATATTTTATGCATCAAATGGACTTGAAATTTATTCCACCATTATTTTCCTCTGTTCACTGAGCAAGCGAGTATTTTTGTTTTATTTTTGTGATTTTTCTACACAAAGTTATGGATTTTCTAAATTAAGGGTATTTAAAAAAATAGGAAAAAGCCCTATTAATCTATTTAAACAGCGCGTGCTGACTAGATCCTAGTACCGCCCACCATGCCACCCACCATGGTGGAAGACAGGTTTAACCTATGGCTTTGTTGTTTAAGTCTAAGAAAGGAAGACTGGTTTAGCTGGGGAAGACGGGTTTTGCTATTGAANTCACATTATTTTTATCTGTTCACTAAGCAAGCGAGTATTTTTATTTTATTTTTGTGATTTTTCTACACAAAGTAATGGATTTTCTAAGTTAAGGGTATTTAAGAAAATAGGAAAAAGACCTATTAATCTATTTAAACAGCGCATGCTGACTAGATTCTATGCAGCTCAGAAGGCATGCATGGCGCGCTCTGGTTGGACGCCGCCGTCCACGTAGCTGCTTACTCGGCCCGCGATTTATGTCCCGAAGCGCTGTCCGGCTCGATCTCCCCCATTAATTTGATACACGCTTGATCGAACAGCTCTCCCTCATCATCCCCGATGGAATGATCTCGTGGCCGTCCACACTAAAACCTTATGATCTCGGCCTAGACTCAACCAAATCACTTTGGGTTTGATCCTATGGACTCGTCTAAGTGAGTGGCCTAGACTCAACCAAATCACTTCGGGTTTGATCCTATGGACTCGTCTAAGCGAGACGAACATAATCTATACTGCTAAGGTACCATGAAATCAAGCTTAAGTAAATGAAGAATCAAAATAAGCTCAGGAGGAGGAGTTTTATACCTTTGCTCTGAGAAGGGAGCGGTTAAGATGACATGAAATCAAGCTTAAGTAAATGGAGAATCAAAATAAGCTCGGGAGGAGGAAATTAATATACCATGAAATCAAGCCTAAGTAAATGGAGAATCAAAATAAGCTCGGGAGGAGGAATTAATGTACCATGAAATCAAGCTTAAGTAAATGGAGAATCAAAAGAAGCTCGGGAGGAGGAGGAGTTTCTAAGGTGCCATGAAATCAAGCTTAATTAAATGGAGGATCAAAACAAGCTCGGGAGGAGGAGTTTTATACCTTTGCTCAAAGAAGGGAAGCTTCGATCAGAGGTGCTTGGCACGTTCGTTGGGTCCAAGGAGGTTAGGGATTAAGTCCCTGTTCTTGGTGTAAGGCCTAGGTATGAATTCAATCATGGCCGGATTTGGGTGCTAGTCTAGAGCTATGGTAGAGGCTCTGTGGAAGGGGGATTTGATGGGGCTTTGGCTTCTTTCACTCTTGTGAAGGTGTAGGCACAAAGAATTAAAGTTTGGTGGAGTGTGGAGGTGTATTGGGTTCTGTCCTTGTTTCTGGCAGGGTTTCGAGCTCAAAATTGGGCTCGGGCAATGAGAATGGGTGAGGGAAAGTGGTTGGAATGTACCGAGGGAATCTTAGGGAAGCTCTATATGAAGTTTGGAGAGGCCTCTCTGAGAAATTTTCAGCACTTAGATCAATGGCCATGGAGGTGGCCTTTTAAAAAATGGGGTTGTAGTTGCTGTCTTGGCTAATTAGGAGGTGTAATGTGGTGCTTAGGTGGAGGGCAGAGGAGCTCCATAGTTTGATTTGGATGAGCTAGCCTTTAGGATTGATTTAAGTGAGGTGCCATGGGGGTGGCTCTCAGTTTTGGGATTTTCATGCCACTAGGCTGGCCGGCCGACCAGGGGGAGGTGGCTAGGAGCTCAGTCATGGGGGTGACTCTCGATTTTGGGCTTTTCCAGCCACTAGGCCGGCCAGTCGGCCAGGGGGAGGTGGCTAGGAGCTCAGGGAACCCATAGGAATCCATCACAGCAATTTAATGCAAATATCCATGGATTTGGCAAAGATATCTTAAGCATGTGCATTTTTGGAAATAATATCCCTTTTTTTATGGGACCTTTGGTCCATGGCTTGATTTAGGTGGTTTCATGGTGTTTGGACTGGTCATTAGGTCCAACTAATGGCTGTGGTGGAGTTAATTTGGTGGCCTTAGGCTGGTTAGGTCACATTTAGTGTATGGGTCCAAGTGGGTGCAAATGACCAAAACTTGGGTTTGAGCTAGCTTAGCCATGTCAATTGGCTCAATTTATTGTTGAAGTTGGTGTAGATGATCACAAGGAACAACTTTGGTGAAGGATGGAAATGCTTTTGAGTTCAATTAAGGGGTCAATTTAAAGAAATTTTGAACTTTAATCAATTTGGTCATGTTGGGCTAGGCTTGTGTCTAGCTTGGGTTAGCCTTGGGATAGGTCTAAATTGATTGTTATAAATGGTCAATATGGTCCTCATGAAGAGTTTTGAATATGAATTGGATGCCAATTTGGAGGTTAAGAGAATCAATTGGGTGAAATTTGGAGACTTAGCCAGTTTGGGGCTAAATTTGGGAATTTTGGATTTAGGCCAAAATCAAATGGATTTGAAACTTCACCATGCAAATGGATGGTTGATTTTGATGTATAGAAAATTCATAAAGATTTACAACATTAATTGAGGCCAATTGAAATTGATGGTTGATTTTGATGTATAGGAATTTAATAAAGATTTTTCAACATTAATTGAGGCCAATTGACTAGGCTATGGGTTTAATTGGGTGAGATTAAGTCATATGGTCAAAATTGTGGTTTTGACCCAAATCAAAATTGGGGTCAAATCATGGACCCATTGAGCTTGGATTTGGTTTAGTTTGGTTGTATCATAAGTGAATATGAGTTTAGGATTGAAATTAGGGTCAATTAAGATCAAATTGGTGGATATGTGAGATGGATTTGGGGAATTTTGGGTCTTTAACTCAATTGAGATCAAATTTATGGACATTTGAGTTGGATTTGGGGAAATTTGGGTCTTTAAGAGCAATTTGGGGATTTTGGTTAAAGATGGTCAAATTGGCCAAAGTGGGTCATGTGGTAGTTGATATTTGGGGATTTTGGCTAAATATGGTCAAATTGGCCAAATTGGGTCATGTGCTAGTTGAAAGAAATGAAACTAAGAATATTTGGGATTTAGTGGGATTTTCAGGGTATTTTGGGAAATTTTGGGATTTTGGTAATTAGGGTGTGCCTTAGGGGTCAATAGGCCAAGGTGGGTATTTTGGTAGAGTTGAGGCACCAATCATCACCAATAAGCCATGGACCAAAGGAAACCTCATTTTGGGTCCTCTACATAGTGGTCTTAGCCAAACCATAGCCCTAGGGCTAGTAGGCTTAGGGGACCATCTACATGAGTATCCCAAAAGATCAATTTTGGGTCCTCTACATAGTGGTCTTAGCCAAACCATAACCCTAGGGCTAGTAGGTTTAGGGCTATTTTGGTAGAGTTGAGGTACCAATCATCACCAATAAGCCATGGACCAAAGGAAACCCCATTTTTTGGTAGAGTTGAGGTACCAACCATCACCAATAAGCCATGGACCAATGGAAACCCCATTTAAGATGGGTATTTTTGTAGAGTTGAGGTACCAATCATCACCAATAAGCTATGGACCAAAGGAAACCCCATTTTGGGTTCCATCTTAGATAAACCATAGCCCTAGGGCTAGTAGATTTAGGGGACCATCTACATGAGTATCCCACAATATCAAGAGATCTAGGTTAGAAATTTGAGCTCAGGGTCGTGAGTGAATGTGGGTGTAGATAAGTGTAGTGAGTTCCTTAGCTTTAGAACAACACCCAAGGTCAACCCTAAGGTCCAGCAATCCTAAGGGTGACTCATCCTGAGTTTCCCCCACAGTGACCCCACCTACAAGCGTCTAGAGGTTGAGACCAACATGTGAAACTTCAAGCTGAGTAGAGAACAGTTTGGAAATTTTAGTGGTGAGGGTTCCAAATCTAGTTTTCTAGGAATAGTCAAAAGGAAAGTCCTATGGCTAGACCTTAGGCTACTAAAGAGGAGGGACTAAACCTCAACCAAAATTGAGATCAACAACTGCTTATAAATAATTAAAAATTTAAGTTTGGCAGAAGGGGAAATACTTTTTGAAACTAAACCATATTTTTCCTCAATAAACTTTTTGCATAGACTATAGAAAATTAAAATTTTCCACCAAAAAGAATCATTTTCCTTTACCCTTTTTGGACCATATGATGGATAAGCTAGCTGGGCAAATATATTTATGTTTTCTAGAAGGATATACCAGTTATCAACAAATGCCTATAACTTCGGAGGACCAGGAGAAAATAACATTTACTAGTCCTTATAATACAGTTGATTTTTGGCAATTGTCCTTTGGATTATGTAATGCACCTGCAACATTTTAAATATGTATGATGTCAATTTTTAGTGATTTAATTGAAAAAGGGATTGAAGTCTTTATGGACGATTTTTTTGTGTTTGGAACTCCATTTGAAATATGTCTAAATCAATTAGAGAAAGTTCTTGAATGATGTGAAAAGTGTCAAGTCTCGTATTCCAGATCAACCAACCCCAATTTGGGTTCCTGCCAATGCTCAAAGGGAGGAACGTCCGCAACAGCTACCGACCCCTAGTACAATGGAGTAATATAAGATAAGTAAAGTAAATAAAAGAGAATTTTAATGTTACGAAGATGTTCAATGAAAAATTGTCAACATATTGGAAGGTCTGGAGCTGTATACCATGGTCTTCTCTGAGATTGACGAAAGAAGCATTCTGGACTACATCTTTGATTTGAGAGATAGAGGCCGAGCAGGCCTTCTCATGGATAGAACATACTCTGAGCCGAAGAAATGGATGAGAGGAAAAGGGAGAATCACGATTCAGTGCGGCTGCTGTTATAACTTCACAAATGATAGACGGGAATCCTCCTGGGATCCTTAGACACGATCAAGTAGATCCGCTACCGCCAATGATAAAGTGGATGATCAAAAGAATGATCAAATGGAGTATTCAGCCTGCCACCTGCATTTCAAATAGCATTATTATCAACATCTACAAAGAGGGTGATTGCATTCCTCCGTACATTGATCATCATATTTTTGTAAGACCCTTCTGCAAGGTCTCATTTTTCAGCAAGAGCAATATTTTATTTGGGAAAGAAATTGATATCGTAGGCCCTGATGAGTTCCGAGGTTCTGTAGAGACTCCTCTACTAGTCAGTTCAGTGCTCGTTCTTAAATGAAATGGTGTAGACGTAACCAAACATTGCATTCCCGGGGTACGATACCGTAGGGTGTCTGTGACTTTTAGCAGAATGGATGACAGCAAAATACCATATGGATTCTAGTCAAACCCAAAACTGGAAGAGCTACTGTCGTACGAGCTATGAGAGGGTTGCACCTCTAAGTATATGCAATAGGAACTCTTATCATGGAGCATAACTTATAAGGTCTGCTTGATCAGGAGCTTGTCGTACCTGGTATTGATGGTCAGAGGGGTCACTTTTTTTTATATAGCAACATGATATGTATCTGATATATTCAGCCTACAATGTATTCATGGCATGAGATGATATGGGTGTACTTCAACATGGACTATATATTGTACCTTTCTAGGTGTCAGCCTATGTTCGATCTATAACATCTTTATTGAAGCAGATTAATGGAATTTCACTCAAAATGTGCCTTTTGGTCGGTTGCTTTTTTGTGCGATGGATGAAAGCCACAAACCACGCGTTGGTTCAGAATTTCAATGAACAAAGAATGAAACAACAAATCTTTAACAATAAAAAAAATTTAAATAAATATAATCACCAATGAATAAACGACAAAGCAAATTTCTTTTGAAAATCAACTAATTAAAACTAAAATTTGAAAGACATATTTTGAAAAATTAAATGTGATAGAAAAAACAAGAAAAGAAAATGAATCTGTTGAGTGGATTCTCTCATTTTCAGAGTTTCTTACTCTTTGTGAGCGCAACACAACCATCTTTATCTGTATTAACTCTATTCACATCCCCGTGAAATTTCACATTCCGCACAAAATCCCACAAAGCTCTACAAATCTTCATCAAAAAAATGAACCTTTTCACATGACACATTTCTGCAAATTCAACATCTCAAACTCTCTACACATGTGACTCTTGGGGTCAGTACCAAAATTTTGACTCCTCATATCTGAAGATTTGTGTATGGCCCCTCCACGGCTCCCAATTCTCTACCTACATCTTCGAGATAGGAGTAAGACTCCCCTTTATGGAACATTCACTCCTCCCTCTCTCTATCACGCTCGATCTCCCTCTCTTCTTTCTATTCTCACTCTCTCCCCCTCTGTATTACTTACTGTCACTTCCTTTTCTTTCTACCTTCTCACCATTCCTCCCTTTCTCTCCCTCCTTCTCTTCATCTCTCTCTTTTGCTTTCTCACTCTCTCTAGCTCTCTCCATCTTTCTCTGTCTCATCTCTCTCACTATTTCTTCCTCCTTTTCTAGCTCAATCTCCATTTTCTCTCTTTTCTCTCTCTAGCTCTCTCCAAATTTTCCCATCTTTCTCACACCCCTCCTTATTACTCCCTCTTTCTCTTCCCACATAAATGAAAAGAATGCAAAATGGTTATTCTGTATCAATTGAGTTTAGTGAAAAGAATATTTTTATTTCTGGCAAATGTTTGAAAAGACCATGATAGGAAAAAAAAATATTACAACCCATCATGTGAGAAGATTTTAAATATGTGGGAAGATTTTTCTATCGTACATTCAATAATCAACCTACCACATAAACAATTATACAAAGAACATAGGATTGTGGTCCGTTCTTAGACTTGAACAACAAAGCCATATGACTTCAAGGTTTCTTGCTTATGCAATGTAAATCCTCACCTTATCTTTAGGCGTTTGTACAACCCTACTATACAATATAAGCCCTAACTCGTCTTAGGATTCTGAGGTTATCGTTTGTCATGACCTAATCCTCACATCTTTAAGGATATTTGTGTGATAGTTTCACATGAATGTAAGCCCTAACTAATAAAATTGACAGGATGAAAGAACTAAATAGTTCTCCTCAAAACTGACGCCAAACATTAGGATATCTTGGGAAGTCACCGAGGTTCTCCTCTGAATCTATGACATCCCCTAGTTCTTCCTCCTTTGGACTTTAGAACAAAATGTTCCAAATTTGAACCAATCCCCTTTCACACCTTTACGTCTGATCTCATTGAAAAGTCCTACACTTTGAAATTCTTTGAAGATAATATTTCCTGATTTTTATCGAGAGTCTTCTTAGGTGACTTTGGTCATTTAAGATGTAATTAACAATAGGGGCTTGCCCTTATAGGAAGGATGTCCAAAACCATCTTAATATAAACCCTATTTAGTCCTTTATATTAAATAGAGGAACTTGTCGGCAAATATAAAGGTTTCGCAGACCAAACATATGTCATATATTCCTTAGTTTATTTGATTGAGTCTCATCCTCAAGTCTTGTGTTTATCTTTTGGGATAGATACAAAATTTGAGGTACAACGCTCTTTAATTTAAACTATAAACTTAGCCATCCTAATTAAAAATTTCATCACCAATTGAGGTACATCCTAATTCATAAGGGAGGCTAGTAGATTTAGGGGACCATCTACATGAGTATCCCAAAAAATCAAGGGATCTAAGTTAGAAATATTTGAGGTACATCCTAATTCATAAGGGAGGCTAGTAGATTTAGGGGACCATCTACATGAGTATCCCAAAAGATCAAGGGATCTGAGTTAGAAATTTGAGCTCAGGGTCGTGAGTGAAAGCGGGTGTAGATAAGTGTAGTGAGTTCCTTAGCTTTAGAACAACACCCAAGGTCAACTTTAAGGTCCAGCAATCCTAAGGGTGACACATCCTGAGTTTCTATTTTTAAATGTACCTGTTAGTGGTTGAAACTTTATTTATAATTTGAGTATTATATGTTCTGAACATCAACAATTTATATGTGAAGTTTAATTGATTGGTAGTGTTGTAGGCATTTCTTATTATGCACTCATATTGTTTACATTTTAAATCATTTAGGATGGATCCGCGTCGTGATCATTGTAGGAGAGACTTTGATTTTAATTTTAGTTTAGATTTAGATTTAGTGAAAATTAAATTTATGGAAGACAAGAATATGTGAAGAGAACAGATTGTAGATTTAAGGGACCATCTACATGAGTATCCCAAAAGATCAAGGGATCTAAGTTAGAAATTTGAGCTCAGAGTCGTGAGTGAATGTGGGTGTAGATAAGTGTAGCGAGTTCCTTATCTTTAGACCAACACCCAAGGTCAACCCTAAGGTCCAGCAATCCTAAGGGTGACTCATCCTGAGTTTTCCCCACAGTGACCCCACCTACTAAGTGTTTAGAGGTTGAGACCAACATGTGAAACTTCAAGCTGAGTAGAGAACAGTTTGGAAATTCTAGTGGTGAGGGTTCCAACTCTAGTTTTCTAGGAATAGTCAAAAGGAAAAGTCCTATGGCTCGACCCTAGGCTATTAAAGAGGAGGGACTAAACCTCAACCAAAATTGAGATCAACAACTGCTTATAAATAATTAAAAATTTAAGTTTGGCAGAAGGAGAAATACTTTTTGAAACTAAACCATATTTTTCCTCAATAAACTTTTTGCATAGACTATAGAAAATTAAAATTTTCCACCAAAAAGAATCATTTTCCTTTACCCTTTTTGGACCATATGATGGATAAGCTAGCTGGGCAAATATATTTATGTTTTCTAGAAGGATATACCAGTTATCAACAAATGCCTATAACTTCGGAGGACCAGGAGAAAATAACATTTACTAGTCCTTATAGTACAGTTGATTTTCGGCAAATGTCCTTTGGATTATGTAGTGCGCCTGCAACATTTTAAATATGTATGATGTCAATTTTTAGTGATTTAATTGAAAAAAGGATTGAAGTTTGTATGGACAATTTTTTTGTGTTTGGAACTTCATTTTAAATATGTCTAAATCAATTAGAGAAAGTTCTTGAATGATGTGAAAAGTGTCGAGTCTGGTATTCCAGATCAACCAACGCCAATTTGGGTTCCTGCCAATGCTCAAAGGGAGGAACGCCCGCAACAGCTACCGACCCCTAGTACAATGGAGTACTACAAGATAAGTAAAGTAAATAAAAGAGAATTTTAATGTTACGAAGATGTTCAACGATAAATTGTCAACATATTGGAAGGCCTGGAGCTGTATACCATGGTCTTCTCTGAGATTGACGAAAGAAGCATTCTGGACTACATCTTTGATTTGAGAGATAGAGGCCGAGCAGGCCTTCTCATGGATAGAACATACTCTGAGCCGAAGAAATGGATGAGAGGAAAAGGGAGAATCACGATTCAGTGCGGCTGCTGTTATAACTTCACAAATGATAGACGGGAATCCTCCTCGGATCCTTAGACACGATCAAGTAGATCCGCTACCGCCAATGATAAAGTGGATGATCAAAAGAATGATCAAATGGAGTATTCAGCCTGCCACCTGCATTTCAAATAGCATTATTATCAACATCTACAAAGAGGGTGATTGCATTCCTCCGTACATTGATCATCATATTTTTGTAAGACCCTTCTGCAAGGTCTCATTTTTCAGCAAGAGCAATATTTTATTTGGGAAAGAAATTGATATCCTAGGCCCTGATGAGTTCCGAGGTTCTGTAGAGACTCCTCTACTAGTCAGTTCAGTGCTCGTTCTTAAATGAAACGGTGTAGACGTCACCAAACATTGCATTCCAGGGTACGATACCGTAGGGTGTCTGTGACTTTTAGCAGAATGGATGACAGCAAAATACCATATGGATTCTAGTCAAACCCAAAACTGGAAGAGCTACTGTCGTACGAGCTATGAGAGGGTTGCACCTCTAAGTATATGCAATAGGAACTCTTATCATGGAGCATAACTTATAAGGTCTGCTTGATCAGGAGCTTGTCGTACCTGGTATTGATGGTCAGAGGGGTCACTTTTTTTTATATAGCAACATGATATGTATCTGATATATTCAGCCTACAATGTATTCATGGCATGAGATGATATGGGTGTACTTCAACATGGACTATATATTGTACCTTTCTAGGTGTCAGCCTATGTTCGATCTATAACATCTTTATTGAAGCAGATTAATGGAATTTCACTCAAAATGTGCCTTTTGGTCGGTTGCTTTTTTGTGCGATGGATGAAAGCCACAAACCACGCGTTGGTTCAGAATTTCAATGAACAAAGAATGAAACAACAAATCTTTAACAATAAAAAAAATTTAAATAAATATAATCACCAATGAATAAACGACAAAGCAAATTTCTTTTGAAAATCAACTAATTAAAACTAAAATTTGAAAGACATATTTTGAAAAATTAAATGTGATAGAAAAAACAAGAAAAGAAAATGAATCTGTTGAGTGGATTCTCTCATTTTCAGAGTTTCTTACTCTTTGTGAGCGCAACACAACCATCTTTATCTGTATTAACTCTATTCACATCCCCGTGAAATTTCACATTCCGCACAAAATCCCACAAAGCTCTACAAATCTTCATCAAAAAAATGAACCTTTTCACATGACACATTTCTGCAAATTCAACATCTCAAACTCTCTACACATGTGACTCTTGGGGTCAGTACCAAAATTTTGACTCCTCATATCTGAAGATTTGTGTATGGCCCCTCCACGGCTCCCAATTCTCTACCTACATCTTCGAGATAGGAGTAAGACTCCCCTTTATGGAACATTCACTCCTCCCTCTCTCTATCACGCTCTGTCTCCCTCTCTTCTTTCTATTCTCACTCTCTCCCCCTCTGTATTACTTACTGTCACTTCCTTTTCTTTCTACCTTCTCACCATTCCTCCCTTTCTCTCCCTCCTTCTCTTCATCTCTCTCTTTTGCTTTCTCACTCTCTCTAGCTCTCTCCATCTTTCTCTGTCTCATCTCTCTCATTATTTCTTCCTCCTTTTCTAGCTCAATCTCCATTTTCTCTCTTTTCTCTCTCTAGCTCTCTCCAAATTTTCCCATCTTTCTCACACCCCTCCTTATTACTCCCTCTTTCTCTTCCCACATAAATGAAAAGAATGCAAAATGGTTATTCTGTATCAATTGATTTTAGTGAAAAGAATATTTTTATTTCTGGCAAATGTTTGAAAAGACCATGATAGGAAAAAAAAATATTAAAACCCATCATGTGACAAGATTTTAAATATGTGGGAAGATTTTTCTATCGTACATTCAATAATCAACCTACCACATAAACAATTATACAAAGAACATAGGATTGTGGTCCTTTCTTAGACTTGAACAACAAAGCCATATGACTTCAAGGTTTCTTGCTTATGCAATGCAAATCCTCACCTTATCTTTAGGCGTTTGTACAACCCTGCTATACAATATAAGCCCTAACTCGTCTTAGGTTTCTGAGGTTATCGTTTGTCATGACCTAATCCTCACACCTTCCAGGCTATTTGTGTGATAGTTTCACATGAATGTAAGCCCTAACTAATAAAATTGACAGGATGAAACAACTAAATATTTCTCCTCAAAACTGAAGCCAAAAATTAGGATAGCTTCGGAAGTCACCGAGGTTCTCCTCTGAATCTATGAAATCCCCTACTTCTCCTCCTTTGGACTTTAGAACAAAATGTTCCAAATTTGAACAAATCCCCTTTCACACCTTTACGTCTGATCTCATTGAAAAGTCCTACACATTGAAATTCTTTGAAGATAATATTTCCTGATTTTTATCGAGAGTCTTCTTAGGTGACTTTGGTCATTTAAGATGTAATTAACAATAGGGGTTTGCCCTTATAGGAAGGATGTCCGAAACCATCTTAATATAAACCCTATTTAGTCCTTTATATTAAATAGAGGAACTTGTCGGCAAATATAAAGGTTTCGCAGACCAAACATATGTCATATATTCCTTAGTTTATTTGATTGAGTCTCATCCTCAAGTCTTGTGTTTATCTTTTGGGATAGATACAAAATTTGAGGTACAACGCTCTTTAATTTAAACTATAAACTAAGCCATCCTAATTAAAAATTTCATCACCAATTGAGGTACATCCTAATTCATAAGGGAGGCTAGTAGATTTAGGGGACCATCTACATGAGTATCCCAAAAGATCAAGGGATCTAAGTTAGAAATATTTGAGGTACATCCTAATTCAGAAGGGAGGCTAGTAGATTTAGTAGACCATCTACATGATTATCCCAAAAGATCAAGGGATCTCAGTTAGAAATTTGAGCTCAGGGTCGTGAGTGAATGTTGGTGTAGATAAGTGTAGTGAGTTCCTTAGCTTTAGACCAACACCCAAGGTCAACCCTAAGGTCCAGCAATCCTAAGGGTGACACATCCTGAGTTTCTATTTTTAAATGTACCTGTTAGTGGTTGAAACTTTATTTATAATTTGAGTATTATATGTTCTGAACATCAACAATTTATATGTGAAGTTTAATTGATTGGTAGTGTTGTAGGCATTTCTTGTTATGCACTCATATTGTTTACATTTTAAATCATTTAGGATGGATCCGCGGCGTGATCATCGTAGGAGAGACTNTTTTTAACTTAAAGTTTTTCTTCATTACTTAAAATTTTAACTAAAATTTCTTAATCATTTCTAAAATCAAATTTTATTTCCCTATAACTTCATATATATAATCAATTTTTCTTTTAAAATCAAATTCACTTATAGTACATTTGAGAACAAATAAAATTCCAGTTTTGAAAATATTTTTCATCCCCCCCAAACTTAAATTTTTAACTGATTAAACAGTTTAGCGTCAGATAATTATATAAGCAGAAAATGAAAATTGAAATAACATACTAACAAGAATTTTAACATCCTAATTATACAACTATAAAACTAAAGACAAGAGTAAAATTAATTTTTGATCAAATTTTCTATATTTTCATTTTAATTTAACATGTAGAGATTAATAACTTCTAAACAGTGGGTATAAAAGCAAATAACACACTAACATGATAAAAGAAAAATACAAGGCAGTAGTTTTTGAATTTTAATTTTAAGATCTAAGCTAGCAAAACTTTCTACTTTATAACATATATGAAATTAAGTTAAGTTCTAAACTAACTAAATCATAGTACTAACGACAAAACAATAGCTACTACCCTAAAATTTAAAAATAAAATACTATCTAATACAACAATCACAACAACAATAGAACATAAAAATTCAAAACGCAACATAAATCATAGTCCAAAGCAACACGCATATGTAAATGTATCAATCTCATACCACATAGTTCACATCCTATTACAATCATAAAATGAATCTCTCAGCTCTACTCTTCATCCCCAGAATCACTGATGTACCATTTTTCTACAGGTTCATAATCAGGATATCTAGGATACGGAGGAAATTACACTCCTAGTTTACCTCTAATCAGGCTCTCCAAAGATGAGTGGAATTTCTCTTCATAATCACTCTTCCATCTATTATAACTATTAGTATGATATGCAAAATGCTCTAAATTTTGTACCTTATCAGTGGTAAAATTGATATTATCCATCATCTTCTGCAATAACTCATCTTGAGTCTTGGTATCACCTCTAGATGTAGAAGCACGAGAAGTAGATGGTTGTGATGAAGATGCAGCAGAGGTAGATACAGCAGGCGTCTCTAATCCATAAGGAACTTGGATTTTCCAAATGTGCTCAAAACATATGCTGAAAATCCAAAATTTTTGCATAGAGGTAAAGCTCTTACCTTAAGGAACTTGGATCTAGCAAATCTCACTCGATTCCACCAAGAAATCTTAAAATTTCATTTGCCCTAGCCCTTAAAATCGTGATTTTGAGTTGGGGAACATGATATGAGGTGTTAAAAATGGTATTTTTGGGCTTAAAATTCACTTTTAACCGTTCGCGAACCAGTTTTCGTGAACCGGCGCTTAAGCACGGGTAAGTGGTGCTTACGCACCTGCCTCTCGGGTTGGCTCACACTTAAGCGCGAGATATAGCACTTAGGTGCCAGTGCACAATTTTTGAAATTTTTAATTGTAAGTAAAATGCACTATTAGCCTAAGTAAACCACCCCTAAATGGTCTCATAGCACTTAAATGACTATTTTTACTTCCTATAACTCCCTTTTCTCTCAAAATTCTCCATAATAATTAATTCAATTCGAGGCTAAAAATAGCACAAATTTCATAAAAATAATCTTATATAACTCACAAACAAGTACGAACACATTTAACACTTAGTTCTCTCTCCAAATAGTTTTGGATGAGAAAATTTTCCTAAGTACAAAATACTTAACACACATTTTACAATTAAACGCATAAGTGACACAAACACTAAACACAAGACATAAACACTAACACACTTAAAAACATGACTCCAAACACACATTCCTAACACTTAACTTAATGTCGTTCTTCATTAGAAGGAACAAATTCTTATCTTTCAGTAGTCTCTCCAGGAATATAGAGTTGATAAAACGGACGGTGGTGACGAGCTCTAATACTTTCATCTTTGATCCACTTTTTCTTAAGGAACATTGCCCGCTTCCTCTAGATAACTGGTATGGTTGAATTGCATCTTAAATTGCCACCCAATATGTTCTAGATGAGCATGCAATTCAAGCACCTTAGTCTCCAATAAAGATATAGTATTCTCCATCTTGTTGATCTTCTCTGATATCCCTTCAATAATAACGGCTTAGAAACCGTTATACATCTCCTGTGCACTTTGACTAATGAACTTCTTCTTCATGGCTTCTTCTTTCGTCTTCAAATCCATCTCCAATGAAGACATTTTCTCTAAATCTCTCTCTTTCTTAGACTTTTATGACTAAAAATAATCTGGGGTGAAATTCCTTCACCAACCCCTTCTATTTATAGGCCTAATTCCCCCTCATAACTTATAGGCACGACTAGAAACTGTCAAGACACGTTAATTCCAACAAAATTGCAGTTATGCCTTCTAGAAATCAAAATTTGCACATGTGATTAAACTGTCGTGCTTAAGCGCCGGATCTGGAGCTTAAGCGCCGGATCTAGCGCTTAAGCGTCAGTGTACATTTTTGCACCAGTCAACTTAACATCCAAATTCTCATTCTAACATGTCTAGGTTACTAAATAAAGTCTAAAAATCATTACTAGCACATAATAAATTCAAAAGTACTGCCCCAAATTTCTTAATCAGACTCAAAATAACGATCAAAGTAAAAACACACTGATAACTATGGGTTGCCTCCCACAAAGCGCTTGGTTTTACGTCGTCAGCTCGATGTAACCAGTGCTCATTTTGGTTGACCCAACATCATTCCATCATATTTTTTATGTTGATCCCCTATATAATAAGGTTTTAGTCTTTGTCCATTCACTTTAAAAATTTTCTCAAAATTAGGATCTTTAATATCCACAGCTTCGTAAGGATAAACTTTTATCACAACAAATGGGCCCATCCACCTGGACTTAAGTTTGCTTGAAAATAATCTTAACCTTGCATTATAAAGCAAAACTTGTTGCCCTGACTGAAAATTTTTAGTAAGAATTTTCGATCATGCCACATTTTCATCTTTTCTTTATAACCTAGCTAAAAATTTTTAGTAAGAATCTTTCGATCATGCCACATTTTCATCTTTTCTTTATAAATCCTTAACACTCTCATAAGATTCATTCCTATCTCTTCAAGCTCATTCAATTGTAACAATCTTTTATCACTAGCATCTTTTAAAATATAATTTAACTCTTTAATAGCCCAATATGTTTTATGCTCAAGTTCAACTGGTAAGTGACAAGCTTTCCCAAATATTAGCATGTATGGGGACATTCTTATAGGAGTTCTATATGCAGTCTTACAAGCCCACAAAGCATAATCAAGTTTGACTGACCAATCCATTTTTGTTGGATTCACATATTTTTATATAATTCTTTTAATTTTTTGATTGGATAATTCAAACAAACCACTTGTATGAGGATAATAAGCAGTAGCAATCCTATGATTTTTAAGATATTTCTTTAATAACTTCTCTATAATGACATTTTTGAAATGACTTCCCCCATCAGTAATGATAACTCTCAGCATGCTAAATCTACAAATATGTTCGTTTTTAAAAATTTTGCAACACTTTGATCTTCACATCGAGGTAAAGCAACAACTTCTATCCATTTGGATACATAGTCCACTGCTAACAAAATATATAAATTTCCAAAAGATGGTATAAATGGTCCCATGAAATCTAATCCCCAAACATCAAATATTTCAACTTCTAGCATATAATTGAGGGCATCTCACTTATTCTAAAAATATTGCCTACTCTTTGACATCTATTACAAGTTTTGATATAAGCATTAACATCTCTGAAAATTGTAGGCCAATAAAATCTAGATCGTAGAATTTTTTATGTTGTTTTATCAACACCAAAATGTCCCCCAAAATCAAAATTATGACATTTTTGGATAATTTCATAAGTTTGTTCTAATGATACACATCTTTGAATAATCACATATTTTCCTTGTTTATATAAATATGGGTCATCCCAAAAATAAGTCTTAGCTTCAGAAATAAAGTTCTTCATTTTTTGGTATGGCATTCCATATGATTTAAGATCAGTAACAATATAGTCACAATCTCGGCATACCACGAAACACGCCACTCATTTACAGTGAACAATTTTTCATCTGAAAAATTTTTATTAATTTATTTTTCAAAACAGAGTGGTTTTTGTTATTCAAGCCTGGATAAATGATCAGCAATTTGATTTTCAGCTCCCTTTCGATCTACTATTTTAAAATCAAATTCTTGTAAAAGAAGAATCCATCTTATAAGTCTCGGTTTAGTATCTTTTTTTTTTCATTAAGTACTTAATAGCAGATTGATCTGTATGTACTATACAATGAGTTTCAATCAAATATGATCTAAATTTATCAAAGGCATATACTATTGTTAATAACTCTTTTTCAGTTGTTGTATAATTAATTTGAGTTTCATTAAGAGTTATACTAGCATAGTAAATAACTTTGAAAATTTTATCATATCTTTGTCCTAAAACAGCTCCAATAGCATAATCACTTGCATCACACATAAGTTCAAAAGTTTTTTCCCAATTTGGTGAAACTATAATTGGTGGTGATTATTTTTTTCTTTTAATAATTTAAAAGCTTTTAGGCATTCCTCATCAAAATTAAAAATTGCATCTTTCTAGTAAATGGCATAAAGGCTAGCAATCTTAGAGAAGTCCTTCATATATCGCTCGTAGAATCTAGCATGTCCTAAAAAACTCTTAATTTCCCTTACATTTGTTGGATAAGGTAAATTAGCGATCACTTTAATTTAGCAAGATCTACTTCCATACTATTTTCTAATATTTGATGACATAATATAATTCCTCCTCCTACCATAAATTGGCTTTTTTTCTGTGAAGGACTAAATTTGTTTCTTCACAGCGCTTTAGAACTTTAGATAAATGTTCTAAACATGAGTTAAATGAAGTTCCAAACACTAAAAAGTCATTCATAATGGCTTTAATCCCTTTTTCAATTAAATCACAAAAAATTGCCATCATACATATTTGAAATGTAGCAGGGGCATTACATAAATCAAAGGGCATTCTTCTAAAAGCAAAAGTACCATAAGGTTTGGTAAATGTTGTTTTCTCTTGATCCTTTGAAGATATTTGAATTTGGACATAACTGGTATATCCATCTAGAAAATAAAAGTATTTATGCCCGGCTACTCTATCCAGCATTTGATCTAAAAAGGGTAGTGGAAAATGATCTTTCTTAGTAGTAAGATTTAATTTTCTATAATCAATGCATATTCACCACCTTGTAACTTGTCTAGTAGGTATTAACTCGTTATGCTCATTCACAGTTACAGTTACTTCTCCTTTCTTAGGAACACAATGAACTGGACTAACCGATGCACTATCTGAAATAGGGTAGACAATTCCAGCATCTAACTAATTTAAAATTTCTAACAACTTCTTTCATAACAGGATTTAATCTCCTTTATGGATCAGCCCTAGGTTTGTAGTTTTCTTCTAGATTTATTCTATGCATACAAATTGAAGGATTGATTCCTTAAATATCAGCAATAGTCCATCCGAAAGGTTTCTTAAAATTTTTTAGAATTTTCATCAACTTTTCTTCTTCTTCCTTTGTTAACTTTGAGGAAATTATAACAGGTAAAGTAGAGGAATCTCCTTAAGAAAAGACATATTTTAAATGATCAAGAAGTACCTTCAACTCAAGTTCTGGAGATTTTTCAATAGATGGACAAAATGATTTATCTTTGTTTATCGTGTCCAAAATTTCAAAATTTTCTTGAACATAACTTGAGTCTTCCTTAAAAAGGTTTACACATTGATCTAATTTCGCTTCTTGCTTGTGTTCCAAATTATTTTCTTCAGATTTTTCTTCATAAGTAGTCTTGAAATGCCATTGGCTCAGATATCTTAAAACATCCATTCTATAGCATTCACAATTTTACCTTTGCAGGGAATTTCATTGATTTTGAAATTTTAAAATTAACAGTTTGATCATTGACGCACATTGTTAATTTCCCTTCTGTACATCTATCATTGCTCTTCATGTGGCTAGGAATGGTCTCCCAAAAAAGATAGGTATCTCTTTATGTTCCTTCATATCTAGCACAATGAAATCAACAGGAAAGATAAATTGATCCACTTTCATTAGGACATCTTTTATAACTCCTTTAGGATAGATTATTGAACAATCCGCTAACTGTAGAGTTACAGTAGTAGGGGTTATTTCTCTTAATCCCAATTTTTAAAATAATGGTAATTGCATAAGGTTAATGCTTGCACCTAAATCACATAAAGCTTTCCCATAAAATTTGTCTCCTACTGCAGATGGAATTGTAAAGCTACCAGGATCTTTAAGCTTTTCAGGAAGTTTCTTCTGAATTATAGACTTCACTCATCACTAAGTGCAACAGTCTCATTATCTTCAAACTTTCTTTTATGTTGAGAATATTCTTCATAAACCTTACATAGCTTGGCATTTGTTCTAAGGCTTCAGTAAATGGAATATTGATTATAAGCTTCTTAAATATTTTCAGAAATTTTGAAAATTGCTTATCCAACTTCTGTTGTCGAAGTCTCTGAGGAAATGGAGGTGGGTGGTTTTTATAAATCAATTTTTGGCGGAGAAGTACTTCTTTCAGAATCTTTGAGAGCGTCCTCTTTTAATTCTTCAATTTCTTCTCTCTCTCTACTTCAATCTCTTTTTGAATCCTACCTTCCAACTCTCTTTCGCTTCTAAGTTGTATGACTTTAACATGCTCTTTATTCTACTCTTTTGGATTTGATTCAATATTACTAGGAAGTGATCCTTGGGATCTATTACTTAATGAACTTACAATTTGCCCAAGTTGATTCTCAATATTTCTAATTGTAGCTCCTTGACTTTGTAACTGATTACCCATTTGTTTCTTATCCTTAAATTATTTATTATTGTTGATTCCTGGAGGATAAGTAGATCTATAATTATGATTCCCTAGTTTGTTCCAGTTTCCTAATGGGTTTACTTGGTTTTTCCCCCATTATTGATTATTACCACCCAAATTGTTATTCCAGTTAAAGTTGGGATGGTTCTTCCAAACTGGGTTATAATAATTGGAATATGGATTATTTTGCTTATGATTTATGGCATTAAAAGTTTCTAATGATGCTTGAGAATCTACCATTTGGCCTAATGAATTCTCTTCAATCATTGAAATTGGTTGAGAAAAATTCATTCCAAATTGGTCTAACTTCCTTGAAATTTCAGCAACTTGATTTGCTAACATAGTAAATACATCAGTTTCATGAATATTGGCTACTTTCTTTAGATTCACTCTCTCAGAAGGCCATTGAAAATTATTGGTAGCCATCTCTTCAATTAAAACACACAACTCTAAAAAATTGGTAAGATGTAAATTTGGATCTTCAGTTGGTGATCCCCCAAACTGATTATTTGATAGTAGATTTAAGCTCAAATTAATTAGCCACTACAGTAAGTTTTTGAATACTATAATGAAGTTCATAATAATATCAGGTTTAAGTTCAAATGAATTAGTCACTACAGTAGGTTTTTGAATACTACAATGAAGTTCATGGTTTAAGCTCAAATGAATTAGCCACTACATTAGGTTTTTGAATACTACAATAAAGTTCATCTAGTTTAAGCTCAAATGAATTAGCCACAATAGTAGGTTTTTGAATACTACAATGAAGTTCATCTACGTCAAATGAGTTAGCCACTACAGTAGGTTTTTGAATACTACAATGAAGTTCATCTACAGTAGGGTTGGCCAAATTAGCCAATACAGCAGGTTTTTTAATACTACAATGAAGATCATCTACAGTAGGGTTGGCATAATCTCTTAAAGGTCTAAACTCTTGATGAATTTCAGCATTTTGATTATTTTGGTCTGTCAGTAATTTTTTTGGACTTTTCAAGTTTTTAATTTTTTTTTATTTTTCTGATTTTTCTAATGGTTCTTTCTAATTTAAAATTGTATGGCACTAGTCCTTTAAAACCTGAACTACGCATACACTAACATAAAATAAAATAAAATAAAACATTAATAAAAAGATACAATATTTAAAGTTAAATAAGACTTTCTAAAAATAGAAATTTATTTAATTTTCTTTCTTTTATCTTTCCTCCCTCGCAACGGCGCCAAAAACTTGATCCTAATTTTTTGTATGTGTAAGGATTTATGAAGTTGACACCACTACTTGAAGAATTTAGTACCCGGCACAGTGCCAAAAACTTGATCCTGATTTACTTAATGCCTATGCACAAGATAGCAATAGTTTTGATGGTATTTCTCACTTATATTTCCTTATTTTGCAACAAAACCAAAAACTTGATCCTGAAAAAAAATAAAAATTTAACTTTTTAATTTGTATATATTTATATTGAGATACTACGCAAGTATACGTATCATTATGAAGTAATATAGAATTTTTTGATTAAGACCTGAATATCGAACCCACAAAGAAGATTATGAAATATGCACTTTTTAGAAATTTTTTTTCTATTTTTAAAAATATAATTACTTAAACAAAAATGATTTTTGCAGGAATTTAAAATTTAAATATTTTTTGTATTTTTGATATTTTAACGAAACTAAAGTTTTTGTAGAAGAAAAATATTTAATATGAAAATATCTTTCTTCTTATCATGAATTAGTAATAAGTATAAGAATTCTGTTGTGGAAGTGTACAAATTGTGTTGTGTCGAATAGGAGCAATAATATTCTTTACCCTTACTAAAGATGTTATAAAGAAAATTGACTAATTTAAAGTTTGAATAGTGCTGAAGACCGGCTAGGCAGGGAAGATACTAGCTCTCACTCTAGAGTTCCCTCGATTCCCTCCATCCAGGGGGCTAACATTCTCGTATGAGAACCTAAAATAATAAACTAAGTTGGGGGCTTTAACCTGTCACTTTAAAGGGCTAGCAGGGAAGATACTAGCTCTCACTCTAGAGTTCCCTTGATTCCCTCCACCTGGGGGCTAACAGGCTAGATAGGGAAGATACTAGCTCTCACTCTAGAGTTCCCTCGATTCCCTCCACCTGAGGGCTAACATCCGGTGAAGATACTAGCTCTCACTCTAGAGTTCCCTCGATTCCCTCCACCTGGGGGCTAACATCTCATATCAGACCCCCAAACTAATAAACTAAGTTGCCCTTGATTCCCTCCACCTGGGGTGAAGATACTAGCTCTCACTCTAGAGTTCCCTCGATTCCCTCCACCTGGGGGCTAACATCTCATATCATAACCTAAACAATAAACCAAGTTGGGGACTTTAACCTGTCACTTTAAAGTCCTCTAACTCTACACCCTTCAATGAATATTTCGCTATTTATACATATCATTTTAAAGTCCTCTAACTCTACACCCTTCAATGAATATTTCCCTATTTATTTGCACTCAAGATCTCTTGTATCAGAACCTAAAATAATAAACCAAGATGAGGGCATTAACATGTCACTTTAAAGTCCTCTAACTCTACACCCATCAATAAATATTTCCCTATTTATTTGCACTCAATCNTAAGTCTCGATTATAATCAAAAGTAGTCTAAAACAAAAAGATAAAAACTTATCTCAAGTCCTCCACCAAACTCTTGAAGTTCCTTTGAATCTCTTCTCTTTTACAATCACTTAAAACAAAATAACAAAAAGGATAAAGTAAAATAAAAGTGTTCCTGAAAATCTCTCTGAACTAACTCCCCATGAAAGAACTTTCAAAACTTGCCAATATTTTCAGGACTCTTTTCTAAGTCCTCTCTTCTTTCTTTTATAGTTTTCTAAGAGGTTCCTTGGGATCTCTTCAAAATGTGTCTTGATTTGATGTATTTGCCCAAAAGACGCACCTTGGGATCTCTTCAAAATGTGTCTTGATTCGATGTATTTGCTATATGTCTTGATTCGATGTATTTGCCCAAGAGATGCATCCTTTCATGATAATTTATGTCCATGGTGGTTATTTTCCTAAGAGATGCATCCTTTCATGAGAATTTTCGTCCATGGTGGTTACAACCACCTATTAAGCCAATGGGTGCCTCAAAAACCTCTTCGAAATTCTTGAAAACTGATTTTACTCATCTAGTAACTACCACTGGCACTTAAGCGCGGGTTCTTGGTGCTTAGGCGAGGCCTTCTCTGTTTAACCGGCGCTTAGGCGCCAAAACTCTTTTGCACAATTTTTCACCTTTTTGCTCCAAATTTGATCTTTTTTCCTCTCTTTAAGCATTTTTTCCATTTTTACTTGTATCTGGAAGAAAAATACAAAAATACCTTTCATTAAAGTGCAATATCTCAAAATAGGTATAAAAATATGTCTAAAAATACTATATATTTTAGGTGTATCAGCTAGTGACGTTAAACCAAGCGCTTTATGGAAGGCAACCCAAAGTTATGAGTGTGGTATGATTTATTATGCTTAAGAGTCATGATTGTTAGTGCTGTATTGTGTTTACTTTAGTGTGGATTAATCATTTTGATTGATGATTGGTGGATGTTTAGATTGTTAGTGCTTTGATTTGAGCTTTGTCTATGTCATGAGGGAGATGATTCCTTAACTTCTTATTATGGCTAGACTTGGTTAATCTCTTGTAGTAGTTGGATTGATGAGTCCACTATGACTCGAGTCTCACCCGAACTTACATTTTACAAGAGACATCTTGAATTTGAACAGTGACAGTTCCATCTCAATTTTGTTAATTCCCTTTTTCTGACTTTTTGTTCATTTGGTAGGAGTCATGAACCTATTTGATGAATAATATGTGGATGATCTTACACTATCCTTATAACTGTTAGAGGTACTTAATTAAAAGGATCCAATATATCAGGGATAATCTTATCTTTGGGATTATACTCTATAAAATCATTTAAAATGTACCATATTTATCTGTGTAGTGATTCTGTTAGAAATTGGAAGTAAGTTAGTGAGATGCGATTAGATGGAGGAAGAATTGACCTCATTTATCTTATTTGTTTATTTGTGTATGTGTTACAATTTTATAAGACTTGAAGAATATTTCTATATTCCAATGCTGATACATAATGCTAGTTACACTTTTGTTTAGTTAATTTCATTCTGTCATGTTTAGTTTACATTTACTTTCTACTATATGTTTTCTATCCTGATAAATAATTGTAGATGTTTCTAAACTTTTTTTCTTCCAACTATATTTTCTGCACTAAATGTTATACAAGTTAAAAATCAAGTTTGGGGGTAGGAAAAAAAATAAAAATTTAAAGTGAGTATAATTCCTTTTAGTTTAATATTATTGCAAGCATTTTTAGGCTAGATTTATTTTCTTCTACACTCATTCTATCCTGATTATGCATGTATATGAATTGATAGGATGTTGAAGTAGTTAATAGATTCAACTTTTACTTTTTCTTCCTGTTATATTTTATGGAATTAATTGCAACATATTTTAAAATTTAAGTTTGGGGGGAAGAAATTTTTTTTCAAAATTTTATTTGTCCTCATTAGCCTGTATTTAATTTGATATTACTTTTAAAATGACTTGTAATATGTGGTGTTATCTTTAAGTTACTATAACTTTGATTTTAGGAATGTTAGAAAAAAAACTTAGTTGAAATCCTATGTGATGAAACTGATCTAGAGTCAAGATATTTTGTATGAAACATTGGAAAAATGATTTTGTTATTTATGGTAGAAAGGAGTTGAATATTTGAAAAACTATGATTCTTAGATTTATACTTATTGAGAATTGAGCCTTTATTAAAACATTTTTTTTAAACTAATACTTACACTTTTAAAATGTGAGGGAAAGTTTTTTAGTTTTGGACTTTACAAAGAGGATAGTGAAATTCAAAAAAATTAAAGGTCTATCCAGATATAGTAATCCTCGCATAAAAAAAGAGAAAAAAAGAGTAAGGAATAAAATGATCCTGAATGAAAAAGAAAAGAAAGGACTGAAAAAAATCCATAAATAAAAATAAAAATAAAAGTCAAAAGAAAATATGTGAGGAGAAGCTTGAAGAAAAGCCTAATAAAAAATTTGTTTCACTTGAATCTTTTTAAATAAAAAGACTTAAAAACAATCCTAAGCTTATTCTTATTTCAAAAAAAGTTATTGGTAAAATTGGTATAGATAAGGTGCTTAAATTATGTTTTTATACTTTCTAAGAATATTTAGTTTGACAAGTTTCATTAACTTTTGAAGTAAATAAAAAATCAGGATTCCTAAGTTGAATATGAGATATTCTTACACTCTAGTCCTAGGTTGATTTGCTAAAATTTCTCTTAAGCTACATCATAACATTTTCTGAGACAAAATTATAGAAAACTCTACTGAAACCCACTACCTCAAATCAATAAATTTAGTTTTTAAAATTGTAGTGTTACTTGAGGACAAGTAACAATTAAGTTTGGGAGATTTTGATATGGCTAAAATATGTTCAATTTTTCATATACTTTTAATGTATATATTTAGTGATTTTCAATGATATTGCACTTTAAAGGAAGGTATTTTGTATATTTTTGGTTTCAGGTACAGGAAATGGAGTTTTGGAGAAAAAGAAGCAAAAATGGTGTAATTTGGAGCAAAAATGAGCAAGAAAGCAAATTCTGTCCTGGCACATTTTGATATCTCTTTCTATGCTTAATCACCCTTACACTTATCACATATTTTTGATGAAATTACACTTTAAAGAAAGGTTGTTTTTATGTCTATTTTGTAGTTATATCCGTTAGGAACGAAACACAACTAAAATGGGGCAAAATAGAGCTAAAACGATGCCAAATGAAGCAAAATGGTGGAGCTGCACAGGATGGGCACGGATGCCAGAACCAGCGCCGACGGCGCAAGAGTGTAGAGAGTGATGTGAAAATGGCACCAACGGTACCCAGAACAATTATGACCTCACATACATTGAATTTGGATGCTTTTTGGAAGGTTTCTTGAGGCAACTCTTTGGAAATTCATCCTGACACTATAATAGAGTGATTTTATGTCAGAAAAGGTGTGTGTGTGAGTGGAAAAATGTGGAGAATGTTTAAAGATCTTAGAATAGAAGTAAAAATGTAGGAATAGGAGTAGAAATGTAGATTTCTACCTTTTTGGAGAGATTAGCGAGGCAATTCTGAAAGAATCTGTAAGGGAATGTTCTAGCATTGCATGGATCAGCGGGAGACTTGTGGCAGAGATATTCATCTTTCTTTCAAGGGGAAAAAGCTAAGTATTGTATTCTTCATTATCTTATGATTTTATAAACACTTATCTAGTGGATTTGCTTTGATGAAATGAGGTTTTCCATTGTGTTTTCTTTTTATTTTGTGATGTGTTTTTCTTACTCTTTCTTCTTATTAGGAAATAGTGGCATGAGAAAATTATGCCACTATTTTCTTTTGACTTTTTTTTTTGCAATGTGTAGGATTCATGTTTAGGATTTTAGGATGCATGCTAGAAGAAATTTTAATTATAAATGTGATGATTTTTACTTGCACTTCATTTACATTACAATAAAGGTCTGTTGTAGTGTTATACTTCATTGTAATTGCATTAAAATCTGAGAGGGCAATGTAATTCTCAACAAAGTGGGACCACATTCAAATTCCATGGATGGTGAAGTTAATGGGGGTTAGAAGCAAATAAATAGGGAAATATACTTTGATGGGCGTAGAATTTGAGATTTTAGGGTGACAAACTAAAATCCCCAATTTGGTCATAGTGTTTGAAAACTAAAGCGAGAGTTAGCCTTCAAGTGAAGGGAAGTGGGAGCTCTGGAGTGAGAGCCAGTATCCTTCCAGCCTAACCTTGGATTTAGGGACTAAACCTAGGATTAGTCAATGTTCTTTATAGCACTCGAAAGAGACTAAGGAATAGGATTGTCCCTATTTGGCACATACAATATTTAATACATCTCATTCCTTTATATTATTCAATTAACTACATAAGAATAATAGTTTTAGACAGTTCTAAATCTTCCAAACCAATTCATCCAAAAAAGGGTTATCTTTAGAATTAACATTTGCATTTAGTAATACTTATTATCATTACATTTAACATTTGCATTTAGGAGTAATTGCTATATAAAACACCATTTTAATCGACATTCCAATCTAATGCCTGATAGTAGTAGACTAGAAAGGACCTCCTACCTCGCTTCTCTAAGGGATCGATAAATGGGATTCCATTAGTGCCTTGTATTACTTGAGCGATACATATACTTGCGTTTATATCATTGTGACTATATAGAATATATAAAATTAATCAAAAAAATAAAGTTTGCATCAAGTTTTTGGTGTCGTTGCCGAGGATTAAAATCTTCAAGTAGTGGTGTCAACTTCATGAAGGATAGCATATAAAAAAGTCGAATTAGTTGGTCCTTCTAAGGTCCCTTCTGAGCCTCTTGGTGGGACTAATTTTCAAGGTAACTGGGATTCCCAGCAGCCTATTGAAATAGTTCCTGATCCTATTTCCTTTTCTATGAAACCTTTGGTTCCCCTATGAGTGTCCCTGGTGTGCCATTTAATGAACTTGACAATTTGGCTGATTCTCATTTGGATCTTATTTCCCCTAGAACTTTAGTTAACTCCCCTCCCTCATCCCTTTTGTGTGACCTACACCCCTTAGAGGATAATTCCATTAATTTGATGGTTGAAGTTTTGAAGGAGGAGTGGCAGGCCCAAAGGTCTAGAAGGAAAAAGAATTTTTCTACAGATAAACTTCCCTCTGGTGAACCTGATTTGCCTCGAAATGGGAATTCCTCCCAACCTGCTATAGGTGAAATTATTTCTCCCTCCTTGGAACAATAAAGGAACCTTCGATAGATAAAGAAGAAGAAAAGAGGGTTGCATGAACTTAAAAGGCTACAAGATGATTGTATTGTTGCTCATGTTGGTAGTTCTCTCAATCAAGTTCTAGCTTCCATTTTGAGGACTAGGGGAAACGAAAAATCTAGCCACCTTGATTAATTTTGTATGTTGGAATGTGAGGGGCATTGCTCACCCTCAATCCCTTCACAAACTCCTTCATTTGATCAGGGTACATAAGCTTTGGTATTTTGCTTTCTTAGAGCCTATGATATCAAAAAGTTTTTATTCTATTACCAAATAATTTCATGATTTTCAGACTTTTTTTAAACTCTTAAGCTTAAGGATATAATATAGTAAGTATAATTATTCTTAATAAAATTTTTTAAGTGGAGAAGATAGAATGCCTAAACTCTATATTTGGAAAATTTGCAATATTTGTGAACTAGATAGAAACTCATATTTTCAGACTTCTTAACATTAAAAATTTTTAAACTCTAAGTTGGTCTCATATACTAATATTTTTTTCTAAATTGGACTACTATATTTATTGATCAAAATTTTAGAATATCCTAAAAAAACTCATTTACATAATCTACTTAATTTTGTTTTAAAGGATTGGAGTGTCACTTGAGGATAAGTAATATTTTAAGTTTGGGGGATTTTGATACACCTAAAATATATAGTCTTTATGTTATGTTTTTAAACCTATTTTTGAGATATTGTGCTTTAATGAAAGGTATTTGTGTGTTTTCCTTTTAAGTACAATCAAATGGATGAAAAATGGTAAAAGGAATGAAAAATGATCAAATTTGGAGTAAAAATGAAGAAGGTGTGAAATTGAACTGAGGCGCCTAAGCGCCTAGGACTGGCGCTTACGCGCCAGTGAAACAAAGAGAGTTGCGCCTAAGCGCCCAGTACCCCGCGCTTAAGTGTCAGAAGTAGTTACTTGATGATTTAATGAATTTGGATGAATTTTTTAAGAGATTTTTGAAGCAACTCTTAGTGAAAACATGGGAAATAGTTAATGGACATGAAAATTTATTCAATTGGTTTTTGAAAGGAGGCAACTTCTAGAAGTTTCATTGAATGTGGACAGATTTTGAAGAGACTCCAAGGCACCTTTTGGAAAATTATAAAAGAAGACCTGGATTGAAGAAGAGAGCCCTCCCCCCATCCAACCATCATCCATCACACCCATACACCGTTGTCGTCGACGCTCATCGCCGCCGCTGCCGCCCACTTTGTTTTATTTTAAGTTGTGGTTTGTATTGTAAGTGAAGGAAGAGATTCCAAAAGAACTTCAAGAATTTGGTGGAGAGGATTTGAGATAATTCTTTATCTTTGTGACTACATTTGGTTTTAATTTATACTTCTTGTTTGTTTGCATGTTTTCTACTGGAAAACGTAAGTGTGGTTGTGTTTTCTCTATGAATTTTGAGTAGTTGTCCTTATCTTTTTCCTTAAAATGATAAGTGATTAAGTATTGGGTGGAAGTTTTGTGAAATATTAATCTTTAATGTTGGAAGAAGTTATGATGATTTTAATCTTTGTACTTCATTTACTTCTTGATTTGGCCAGTTAAGATGTTAATATCTGTTGTGAGACATATAAGATCCGAGATGGAATTGTCTCAGTCAACAAATGGTAAGAATCACATGAAATTGTATGGATGAGAATGTAATTCTTATGATTGAGTGCAAATAAATAGGGAAGCAAACTTTAAAGAGTGTAGAATTAGAAGATATTAGAGTGACAGGCTAAAGCCCCCAATTTGATTTATAGTTTTGGGTTTTAATACGAGATTTTAGCCCCCAGGTGGAGGGAAAAGAGGGAACTCTAGAGTGACACCTAGTATCTTCCCTACCTAACCCATTTTCAAGACTATTCAAACTTTAAATTAGTTAACGTTCTTTATAGCATCTCTAGTAAGGGTAAAGAATATTATTACTCCTATTTGGCACAACACAAATTCTTTATAGCATCTCTAGTAAGGGTAAAAAATATTATTGCTCCTATTTGGCACAACACAATTTGAATACTTCCACAACAGAATTCCTATACTTATTACTGATTAATGATAAGAAAAAATATATATTATTTCTATTTCCTTCATTTTACAAGTATCTAGTTAAGTTTAGTTAGTTGTTTTCTTTATTTTCAATTATCAAAAATTAAAAAAAAAATCAAACTTTCATTCACTATTATAGTATCTAAAGTTTGAGTAAGAATATTTTGCTAAGTAGAATTTGTTATCTAATTTCTTCTGATTTGAAGTTGCATATTGTAGTTCTCTCTGTGGGTTTGATATTCAGGGCTTAATCTGAAAGTCATATATTACTTGATAACGATACTATACTTGCGTAGTATCTCATATTTAAATATAATAATTGTATTCTTATTTGCTTTAAAGTCAAGTTTTTGCCTAACTTTTGCTGATGATCAAGTTTTTGGCACAGTTGCAAAGTAAGAATTATAAGTAAGGAAAATTAAGAATATAATCGCACACATCACATTAACATATAAAAGTTAGGATCACTGCTGGTGGATCATTAATATTAAAACCATTCGATGAAGTGTATTTGTTAATTGAAGAGATGACTACTAATAATTTTTAATGGTCCTGTAAAAGGGTAAATCCAAAAAGAGTAACTAGTATTCATGATTCTGATGCAATATTTATAATGGCTACCCAAATAGCTACTATATTGAAGAAGATAGATCAATATGAAATGGATTATTCTCAGACAACACCTATGCTTGAGGAAAACTCATTGGGATAAATGATAGAATCTCAATCTTTTTATGAGACTTTAAATACAAGAAATAATCATTTTATCAATCCTTAATCCAAATATTATAATCCTGGTTGGAAAAATCATCCAAATTTCAGTTGGAGTAACAATAACTATAATGCTACAAATCTGCAATTGGGGAACAATGCTACGAACCTATTGAGAAACTCTAACAGCCAAGGAAATCCAACTTATAAACATTATTAACCTCTAGGTTTTAATAGTAATTTGCAGAGTAAGGAGAAGAAATTGTCAATGGAAGAATTAATATTACAAATGAAAAGTCAATTACAAAGATAAGGAGCTGCATTTAGAAACATGGAAAATTAGTTAGGATGTATTGCTACTGCACTTAGCAATAGACCTCCAGGAACGTTGCCTAGTAATATTGAAGTAAATCCTAAAGATCAGAACAAAGAGCAAATTAAGGCTATTCAAGTGAGAAGTGGAAAAGAATTGGAACCAAAAGTTCAAAAAGAGGTGGGAGTTGAAATTGAAAAAGATGTGGTGGAAAATGAAAAACCTGATGAAGATTTTAATTTTGTGTTAGAATGTCCTATTGGACCAATGAAAATTACTGTAGAAAGACCACCACCTCCATTTCCTCAAAAATTGAAGAAGAAAAATAAAGATAACCAATTTTCAAATTTTTTGGAAATATTGATTAAATTAACTATAAGCATTCCATTTTTTGAAGCCTGGAATAAATGTCAAGCTATGTGAAGTTTATGAAGGATATACTTAAGAAGAAAACGAAGTTTGTAGATAATAAAACTGTTGCACTTAGTGAAGAGTGTAGTGTTATATTTCAGAAAATGCTTTCTGAAAAACTTAAAGATCATGATAGTTTTATTATTCCTTGCGCTATTGGCGAAATATTTTTTGGAAAAACTTTATGCGATTTAAGAGCCAGTATTAATCTTATACCTTTGTCAATTTTTAGAAGGTTGGGGTTTAGGAGACATTTTACCTACAACTATAACTCTTCAGTTAGCTGATCGTTTGATTACCTACCCTGAAGAAGTTATAAAAGATGTTCTGGTAAAGTTTGATAAATTTATATTTCTTGTGGATTTTATTGTATTAGATATGGAAGAAGATAAAGAAATTCCTATCATTTTAGGAAGTCCAATTCTTACCACTGGAAGAGCTTTGATAGATGTGCAGAAAGGAGAACTAACTATGAGAGTTAGTGATCAAAAGCTTACGTTTAATATTGCAAAATCAATGAGACACCCTACAAAAGAGTGAGATATTGAATGCTTCAGAATGAATATAAATGAATATTTAAGCCTTGAATATTTCACGAAGGCATTTGAAAAGAAATCTGAAAAAGAATACTTAGAATATGAGATTGAGGATAAAATTCAAAAGGAATTTATGGAAGTGAGTAATTAAGAGTTTGATTATGTTCAGAAAAAATTTGAAATGTTAGATCCTACATATAATAATAGTAATGTGATTTCATCTATTGAGAAACCTCCTGAAATAGAAATTAAAACAGTTCATACACATTTAAAGTATGAATTTTAGGATATTTATCAACATTACTTATTATCGTTCTCGGTGCTATTTTTGGTTGGAGGAGTTGTCTGTAAGAAGCTGTCGGTCATCGGAATCAAAATCCCTTCGCCCGCTTCGGAATGACGCTTTAATTTACATATATATTTAGTTTTAGAAGAATATGAAATCAAACCAACCCCATATTTTTCATAGTTTAAATGAAAGAGCGATGTACCTCAAATCCTGTATCTATCCCGAAGGATAAACACAAGACTTGAGGATGAGGCTCGAACAAATAAACCAAAGAATATATGACATCCGTTTGGTCTGTGAAACATTTATATTTGTCGAAAAGTTCCCCTATTTAATATAAAAAATTAAATAAGGTTTATATTAAGTTGGGTTTGGACATGCTTTCTATAAGGGTAAGCCCCTATAATTAATTACATCTTAAATGACCAAAGTCACCTAAGAAGACTCTCAATAAAAATTAGGAAATATTATCTTCAAGAAGTTTCAAAGGGTAGGACTTTTCAATAAGATTGGACGTAGAGGTGTGAAAGGGGATTGGTTCAAATTTGGAACATTTTGTTGTAGAGTCAGAGGAAGAACTAAGGGATGTCATGGATCCAGAGGAGAAATATTTAGGATTTTTGGATTCAGTTTTGAGGAGAAATATTTAGGAGTTTCATCCTGCCAATTTTATTAGTTAGGGCTTACATTCGTGTGAAACTATCACACAAATAGCCTGAAAGATGGGAGGGTTTAGGTCGCGATGAACGATAACTTCGGAATCCTAAGACAAGTTAGAGCTTATATTGTATAGCAGAGTTGTACAAAAGCCTAAAGATAAGGTAAGGTGAGGATTTACGTTGCATAAGCAAGCAACCTCGAAGTCCTATTTCTTTATTGTTTAAGTCTAAGGAAGGAAGATTGGTTTAGCTGGGAAGATAGGTTTTTTTGTTGAAGATAGTCGTGCTGCCCACCATGCTAGCTCCAAGCACCTCGCCGACGAGTTTGAGTTTTCTAGTGTGTCAAGTTATAATATCAAATCAAGTGGCCTTATGGTTGAAGTTCTTTAAATTTTTTTGGGGCATGTTAAAGTTGATTAGAGCGACGCCGATTAGGATCCCACGATTCCCTCGTTCTGGTACCACTATTTTCTATTAGATTCACTTAGTCCAAATGAATTTACTAAACTCAACTTAATGAGTATTTCATTTAGACCTTGGGAAGCCTCGTTAGCAACCGTAGGTTACCTCCTCCGAGGGGTTCCCGATCTTCCAATAAGGACATTTTAATTTAGCGGAAAACCTCGTTAGCAACCGTAGGTTACCTCCTCCGAGGGTTCCCGATCTTCCAATAGAGAATATTTATCGTAGGTTACCTCCTCCGAAGGTTCCCGATCTTCCAATAGAGACGTTTTAATTTAGTTGAAGTGTCAGTTTTGTGTTGAGGGTTCCCGATCTTCCAATAGAGATGGCCTCGTTAGCAACCGTAGGTTACCTCCTCCGAGGGGTTCCCGATTTTCCAATAGAGACAAAAAACCTCGTTAGCAACCGTAGGTTACCTCCTCCGAGGGTTCCCGATTTTCCAATAGAGACGTTTTATCGTTAGCAACCGTAGGTTACCTCCTCCGAGGGTTCCCGATCTTCCAATAGAGACGTTTTAAACTTGTTAGCAACCGTAGGTTACCTCCTCCGAGGGTTCCCAATCTTCCAATAGAGACATTTTACTAAGCAACCGTAGGTTACCTCCTCCGAGGGGTTCCCGATCTTCCGATAGAGACGTTTTAATTAAACGAACTTACTAAACTCAACTTAATGAGTTCCATAGTTTCATTTAGACCGTGGGAAAACTCGTTAAACCGTAGGTTACCTCCTCCGAGGGGTTCCCGATCTTCCAATAGAGACATATTAATTTAGTTAACCGTAGGTTACCTCCTCCGAGGGGTTCCCGATCTTCCGATAGAGACGTTTTAATTTAGTTCGTAGGTTACCTCCTCCGAGGGGTTCCCGATCTTCCAATAGAGACCTTTTAATTTAGTTGAAGTGTAGGTTACCTCCTCTGAGGGATTCCCGATCATCCGATAGAGACGTCTTAATTTGGTTGAAGTACTAAACTCAACTTAATGAGTTCCATAATTTCATGGATTCACTTAGTCCAAATGAATTTACTAAACTCAACTTAATGAGTTCCATACTTTCATTTAGCAAATGAACTTACGAAACTCAACTTAATGAGTTCCATAATTTCATTTAGACCGTGGGAAGCCTCGTTAGCAACCGTATTTACCTCCTCCGAGGGGTTCCCGATCTTCCAATAGAGACGTATTAATTTAGTTGAAGTTGTCCAACTTAATGAGCAAAATGAACTTATCAAACCCAACTTAATGAGTTCCATAATTTCATTTAAACCGTGGGAAGCCTGAATGAATTTATCAAACCCAACTTAATGAGTTCCATAATTTCATTTAAACCGTGGGAAGCCTCGAAACCCAACTTAATGAGTTCCATAATTTCATTTAAACCGTGGGAAGCCTCGTTAGCAACCGTAGGTTACTTAATGAGTTCCATAATTTCATTTAGACCGTGGGAAGCCTCGTTAGCAACCGTAGGTTAATTAATGAGTTCCATAATTTCATTTAGACCGTGGGAAGCCTCGTTAGCAACCGTAGGTTACCTTCTCCGAGGGATTCCCGATCATCCGATAGAGACGTCTTAATTTAGTTGCAATTTTAGTTTTGTGTCAAGGAACTCCCGATCATCTGATAGAGATGTCTTAATTTATTTGCAGTTGTAGTTTTGTGTGATGTTTGTGATTAAATTTTGAGTTATTTTATATTTTGAATGTTGTGGAGGTGAATTTTATCTTGGGTTATTTTAATTTTGATTTTGTTTTTGGTTTTAGTTTTGTGGCTATCCTAATAGTTTTAGTTTTCATTCAGGGCGGCATCGTTGTTTATCATGCAAGTTTGTAGGCATAAAAGTACAATATGAAAGTACAAGAAAGACAATGCTAAAAACTGTAAAAGCGTACTTGACGAGTCTTCTCGTTCCACCACCTGAAACTCAAAAGGCATGTTAACGCACTTTATATGAAACAGGGAAATAAAATTTTGACGATCTATCTAACCCTAGGTCATATCTTGGTGGGTCCTTAAGAGTTTAATTAAGGATAATTTTGTCAAGCAAAACATATTAAGTTTAGTAGATCTCCGAGGTATCCAACATATCTAGAGAAAGAAGCAGGTACGTGTCACTCTCTCGCTGCCTGGTGGAATATCCCGAGTTCTTTTAAACTTGTAATGTTGCTTAATAATTCATCCAATAAAATACCCTAATGCTCGATGAACATTGATGTCTCAATTATCCTTAAGAGTAAGGTAATTATCATTAGTAATTTAATTTTGAAAATTATGTGGGTAAAGACTCTTAAAGAGACAAGTTAGTGTTATTGGAACACTTAAGCCAAATTTTGGTCCTAATTGGGCTTGTAGTGTTTGAACGATGTTCTAATTTTTAATGGTATTTACTTTTCTAATCCTCATTTAAATGAAACTTGATTTAGCCTAAGTCACTATTAAGCTTTTAAGACCTAGGTGAGTGTCTTAATTAGCTTTGAAAACGTTAAGCTTTAGGTGGTCATGATTCATGATTTAGATTTTATTTGAAAATCCAAAATATGGGTATTAAATTGATGAGTTATTAACACCCAAAATCATACCCCTAAATCTAGGATCATTTAATTTTAATAAACTTCCAAATTTTAATAATTTAGAAATTTATTAACTTATCTTTTCAATTGGGAAGGTTGGTTTCTACCAATTAACCCCTTGTGTTTCAAACCTCAAATAAATTGATTAAGATCAGAGGTTACCCATAGTTGGTTTCTATCAATTAATCCCTTAAATTTCAAACATCCAAATTAAGATCAGAGGTTACCCATTTCCCTCTTTAAATTAAGCCTAAATGCTAACTAAGGCTAAGGTGCCAAAATTACACATTTGCCCCTAAGGCCTTGAATTAATCCTAAATGTTAATTAAGGCAAAATTTCCAAAATTACACATTTGCCCCTAAGGCTCTTTAACACTTCATAAATTTAGTAAAATTAAATTCAAATGACTTTGAAATTTTTATCCTACCTCATTCATGGGTCAATTAAGACTCAAATTCAATTCAAATGACTTTAAAATTTTTATTCTACCTCATTCATGGGTCTATTAAGGTATCAGAGGAGAAAATGTGATTTTTCAAAATTTATTTTATTTTATATAATTATTTTCATGCAAAAATAGGATTTGTCAAAGAAAATTCCTAACTTGACCAAGGTAAATCCTAATCCCTTGAAATTTTTACTAGAGGTAGGGTTAGAAAAGAGAAGCCTTTCGACCAAATTTCAAGATTTTGTGAATTTTATTTGAATTTTAAGAATTATTTTAAGTTTTGGGGTATTTATTAAATATAAAATATTTCAAATAGGAAAAATTAAGTTTTGTATTTTTGAAAAGTCCTCCTAAGTTCAAAGAACTCAAAGGAGAAGATTTTATATTTTTCTGAATTTTATTTGATTTATTGGCATTATTTTTAGTGAAAATTTATTTTTAGCGTTTAAAAATTATTTTTTAGCTTTAAAATTCATCATCTTTATTTAGAAAACCAGGAAAAATATTCCAATTGTTCCTAAGTACTTAGGAAACAATTTAGAACATTTCCATGAATTTTATTATTTTTGTGATTTTTAGGGATTTTTAATTATTTAAATATTTAAAATAGACTAAAAATCATGTTTTTATTTTAAATATCATTTTATTTTTATAAAATACCCCTAATCAAAGAGAACTCAAAAAGACTAGTTTTATAATTTTTCAAGTTATATTTTGATTTTAAAAAAAAAATCATTTAAGTGCCAAAAAAGATATTTAACTTGAAAATTAATTTAGGCTATCAAATGGACTCAAAATGTTTTAAAATTTTAATGGCGAGTTCTCTTGATATTAAATAATAGTGAAAATTAAAAATCAAGTCATTTTGTTGTTTGTATTTTTTAAAATTAATTATCTTGGTGATTTAGGATTTGTAAAAATTAGGTGTATTTTGAATGACTTGACTTATGAGAAATTTTCCCAAGGGTTATCTGGTCATGATAAACCTTCCAAAATTTTCTTGGATTTTTCTAAGCAACATGCTAATTTCCATGATTATTTTAAGCAAATAATGCACTTAAACTTGAAAAATGTGATTCTCAGTCTAAAAACCTCCTCTGGCTTTAGAAAAATCAGAGAATGTTCCCCTTGACAGAGGCTACAACATGTCAAAAACTCAAGCTTTGGTGACAAGTCTACATGCATGGAGAATCAAAAGATTCAAATCAGTGTTTAATTAATTAAAAATAAAATATGCATCATATGGATTAAAATTATTTCCATATTATTTTCCTCTCTTTACTGAGTAAGAAGATATTTTTATTTTATTTTTGTGATTTTTCTACACCAAGATATGAATTATTTTAAGTTAGAGGTATTTAAATAAATAGGAAAAATCCATATTTATCTATTTAAACAGCGTGGCGCCATGTAGATCCTAGGCAGTTCCGAACTCCATGCGGCGCGCTCCCATTTTCCGACACCGTCTACCTCAGCACTGGCTTGGCCCGCGGTTTATGTTCCGAAGCGTTGTCCGGCTCGATCTCCTCCATCCATTCGATACACGCTTGATCAAACGACTCCCCGTCATCGTCTCCGATAGAGTGATCCCGTGACCGTCCAAATAAAAACCTTAAGATCTCAACCTAGACTCAACCAAATCTCCTCGGGTTTGATCTTATGGACTCGTCTAAGTGAGACGAACACATCCATACGGCAATCATGCAATTAAATTAAGCCTAATTAAATGGAGAATCAAAATGGGCTCGAGAGGAAGAGAAGTTTTACACATTTTCACTGAGAAGTGAAGCTTCGATCAAAGAATGTTGACACGTTAGTTGTGATCCAAAGAGGCTGGGGATTGAGTCTCTGGTCTTGGTGTGAGGCCTAGATATGATTTC
>JXCR01025848.1:220815-266024 GCA_002079205.1 Phalaenopsis hybrid cultivar
AGGAGCTCAGAGAACTCAGGGGAATATGTCACATCAATTTAATGATTTTAGGCTTTGTTTTGGCAAAAATATCTAAGGCTTAAGCAAATATGGCATTAAATCCCTTGATTTAGGGGACCTTTGGTCCATGGCTTAGTTTAATTTGTTTTAAGAGGTTTAGGCTGGCCACTAGGGTCCAATTCATGGCTAAGGTGGAGTTAATTTGATGACTTTGGGGTAGTTAGGCTATCTTTAATGCATAGGTCCAATGTGGGTTCAAATGATCAAAATTTGGGTTTAGGCTAGGTTAGCCATGCCAATTGACCCAATTTATTGATCAAAATTATATAGATGATTGTCATGAAGATTTTTGGTGAAGGGTTGAAGTGATTTTGAGTTCAATTGGTAGGTCAATTTGAGGGATTTTTGAAATTTGGCCAATTTGGGCATATTGGGTTAGACATGAGTCTAGGTTGGGCTAGCCTTGGGCTAAGTCCAAATTGAATGGTTCAAATGATCAAGGGAGGCGTTTTGAAGTTTTTTCATGAAGGGATGGAGTGGAAAGTTTGGGCCTAATGCCATCAATTTGGTGAAGTATAGGGGCATGACTAATTTGAGGCAAAATTGGGGATTTTGGACTTAGGTTGAAATCAAATGAATTTGAGGCCTCGCCAAGGCCAATTGAAGGTCAAGTTTAATGTATGGGGATGTTATGAAGGTTTTTCAACAAAAGTTTTGGCCAATTGAGTGGACTATGGGTTCAATTTAGTGGAACCATGACTAATTTGAGGGCCAAAAATGGATTTTGATCTAAATCAAAATTGGGCTCGAAACATGGGGCAATTGAGCTTAGATTTAGTTTTTTTTTTTGGTCATATTGAAGGTGAATTTGAGTTTAGGCTTGAAAGTTGGGGAGATTGGGATCAAAGTGATGGACATTTGGAGTGATTTGGGAAAAATATGGGCCTTTAAAGGGTAATTTGGGGGTTTTGATCAAAGATGGTTAAATTGGCCAAATTGGGTCATGTGATAGTTGAAAAAAATAAAATTGAGAATATTTGGGAGGTTTTGGGATTTTTTGGAATTTTCGGGTAAGGAGGGTACTTTGGAAATTTGGCCAATTTTGGTCATTTTGGGTAGCTTGGGTGTTTTCAAAGTCTTTGAAATGATTTTTGAGTCAAGTTGGGTATTTTGGCTGGATTTGGAAATTTTGGCCAAATTTGGGGTCATAAAGGTATCTAGGTAGTTTGGGGGAATTTAAAGGCAAAAGGCTAGGTTGGGTGTCTTGGTAGAGTTGAGGTACCAACCACTATCAATAAGCCATGGACCAATAGAAACCCCATTTTGGGTCATCTATGTAGTGTTCTTAGCTAAACCCTAGCCAAGGGCTAATGGATTTAGGGGACCACTTACAGGAATCTCCCAAAAGTATCAAGGGTTCAGAGCCTATAAATTCTAGGTTTAGGGTAGTGAGTGATTGTGAGTGCAAGTGAGTGCAAGTGAGCGCCTTAGCCCTAAACCAACACCCAGGGTCAATCCTAAGGTCCAACAGTTCTAAGGGTGACTCATCTTGAGTTTCCCCCACAGTGACCCCACCTACTAAGTGCTAGAGGTTATGACCAATATGTGGAACTCTAAGTTGAGTAGAGAAGAGTGTAGAATTTCTAATGGCGAGGGTTCCATGTCTAGTTTCCTAAGAATATTCAATAAGAAAGTCCTATGGATAGACCTTAAGCTACTAAAGAGGAAAAACTAAATCTCAACCAAAAGTGACGTCAACAAATGGATCCCCAATAGGTGTGGTGTGCTGGGCAAACACACGGCGCGTATTGGCATTGACCGACGAGATCAACAAAAACCAATACAAATTCCTAAGTCAACAGACCCGGAAGTATGTGTAGATTTGTGTGTGTGATTTGTTTCTACTGTGGATATTAGCAGATGATCATTTGATTGAAATCAATGCGTAGGGACTCTCGCTGGGGATCGGAGAGTGAATTTTGTGTTATGAAATTTTAGGTATTCATGAAGGATGGGAGTCTGTATATAAGTGTTGACCCTGAGGTTAGAATTGAAATTTAGGTATCAATCCTGAAATAAGATTCAGATGTCATAATCCATTTAAGGTGGTCTTGAAACTTATTTCAAAAGATGAGAATAGGATTGTGTAGGAGGATCAAATCGAGATGGAAAACACAGAGGCTCTCATCCAGCTCCAAAGAAAATATCTGCTACATTGAGGAGGAAAGCACGATGACTTGCATCCAACTCAATAGATAACAAAAAAATATGTGTGTGTCACGTTAGGAAGGAAAGCATTAGGATTCACATCCAACCCAAGCGGTGACAAGGGAATATATGTGCTACATTGAGAAGGAAAGCACTGGGACTCATATCCAACTCAAGAGGTAACAGAAAATATATGTGTTACGTTAGGAAGGAAAGCACTAGGACTCACATCCAACCCAAGCGGTGACCAGGGAATATATGTGCTACATTGAGAAGGAAAGCGCTGGGACTCATATCCAACTTAAGAGGTAACAAAAAAATATATGTGTGTCACGTTAGGAAGGAAAGCACTAGGACTCACATCCAACCCAAGTGGTGACAAGAGAATATGTGTGCTACATTGAGAAGGAAAGCACTAGAACTCACATCAAAATCAAGAGGTAATAAGAAAATATGTGTGTTGCATTGAGAAGGAAAGCACTAGGACTCACATCCAACTCAAGAAGTAACAAGAGAATATATGTGTGTCACATTAGGAAGGAAAGCACTAGGACTCACAACCAACCCAAGAGGTGACAAGAAATTATGTGAAATTATATAGAAAATATGCAGATTTACACATGTGAATTTGTGGGGAATATGTGAATAGAATATGTGAAAGAATCATAAGCCTTAACATCCATTGAAGGGGGTCTCACACCGATCCTCAGAGAATTTGAAATTTGAAGAAATCGGAAGCATTAACATCTATTGACGGGGGCCTCACAACGATCCTCGGAGAATTTAAAATTTGAAGGAATCGGAAGCCTTAACATCCATTGAAGGCGGCCTCACACTGATCCTCGAAGAATTTGAAATTTGAAGGAATCGGAAGCCTTAACATCCATTGAAGGGGGCCTCACACCGATCTTCAGGAATTTGAAATTTGAAGGAATCGGAAGCCTTAACATCCATTGAAGGGGGCCTCACACCGATCCTCGGAGAATTCAAAATTTGAAGGCATCAGAAGCCTTAACATTCATGGAAGGGGGCCTACACCGATCCTCAAAGAATTTGAAATTTGAAGGAATCAGAAGCCTTAACATCCATTGAAGGGGGCCTCACACCAATCCTCAGAGAATTTGAAATTTGAAGGAATCGGAAGCCTTAACATCCATTGAAGGGGGCCTCACACCGATCTTCAGGTATGGGGAGTCAAAATTTGGGTACTGACCCCAAGAGTCATATGAAAATAATGTAGAGAGTTTGTGATCTTGAATTTGTAGAAATGTGTCACGTGAAAAAGTTGATTTTGTTGAAGAAGATTTGCAGAGTTTTACAGGGTTTTGTGCAGAATGTGAAATTCTGCGGGGATGCAAAGAGAGTTAATGCAAATAAAGATGGTTGTGCTGCGCGCACAGAGAGTAAGAAACAACAAAAATGAGAGAATCCACTTAATAGATTCATTTTCTTTTCTTGTTATTTTTATCACATTTTAATTTTTCAAAATATGTCTTTAAATTTTAATTTTAGTTGGTTGATTTTCAAAAGAAAATTGTTTTGTTGTTTATTCATTTGTTATTATTTAAATTTAAATTTTATTTATTGTTAAAGATTTGTTGTTTTGTTTTTTGTTCATTGAAATTCTGAACCAACACGTGGTCTGTGGCTTTCATCCATCGCACAAAAAGGCAACTGACAAAAAAGGCACATTTTGAGAGAAATTCTATTAATATGCTTCAATAAAGATGTTATAGATCAAACATGTGCTGATGCCTAAAAAGGTACAATATCTAGTCAATGTCGAAATACATTCAGAACATCTTATGCCATGAATACATTGTAAGCTGAGTATATCCGATACATATCATGTTGATATATAAAAAAAAGTGAACCCTCTGACCATCTGTACCAGGTACGACGAGCTCCTGATCAAGCAGACCTTCTAAGTCATGCTCCAGGATAAGAGTCCCTTCGCATGTACTTAAAGGTCCAACCCTCTCATAGCTTGTACGCAGTAGCTCTTCCAGTTCTGGGTCCGGCTGGAATCCATATGGTATTTTGTTGTCATCCATCCTGCGGAAAGTCACAGACACCCTACGGTTTCGTACCCCTAGAATGCAATGTTTGGCGACATCTGCACCGTTGCCTTTAAGAACGAGCACTGAACCGACTGGTAAAGGAATCTCCACAGAACCTTTGAACTCATCAGGGCCGACGATATTGATTTCTTTCCCAAATAAAATTTTGCTCTTGCTCAGAAATGAGACCGTGCAGAAGGGTCATACAAAATCATGATGATCAATGTGTGGAGGAATGCAATCACCCTCTTCGTAGATGTTGATAATACAACTATTTGGAATGTAGGTTGCAGACAGAATACTCTATTTGACCATTCTTTTGATCATCCACTTTATCATTGGCGGTAGTGGATCCACTTGGTTGTGTCTGAGGATCCCAGGCGGATTCCCCTGTCTGTCTTTTATGAAGTTATAACAGCAGCCGCACTGAATGGTGATTCTCCATTTTCCTCTCATCCATTTGTTTGGCTCAAAGTATGTTCTTTCCATGAGAAGGCCCATCAGCCTCTATCTCTCAAATCAAAGATGCAGTCTAAAATGCTTCTTTCGTCACTCTCGGAGAAGACCCTGGTATACAGCTCCAAGCCTTCCAGTATGTTGACGAATTTTCCTTGAATTTTTTCATAAAATTCAAATTCTCTTTTATTTACTTTACTTATCTTGTAGTGCTCCATCGTACTAGGGGTCGGTATCCATTGCAGGCGTTCCTCCCTTTGAGCATTAGCAGGAACCCATACTGGTGCTGGTTGATCTGGAACACGAGACTCGACATCTAGCGAGATGTACAACCCTGGGCTCCATGGTACATACTGATTTGTCCCTAGTGGGATGTATGACTCATCCATCATAAAATCTAAAGTTTGAGACCCATCGGTGCTTGAGGTATGCTCTTCCAATGTACTGAAACGATGTAAATGTAGAACATTGCAATCCAAGAATTCTACAAACGCGCCCGTGGTTGATGTCCCAACCGGTATTTCAACGTTACATGTTGGGCAACCCTTACACAAAACATCTGAAACTGAAAGTGTATTTGACTATGTCATAAATCCTGGTTCTTCATCCGTGGTGGGTAGCCTAGTAGAAGTTTCTTTCAGGTTTGGATCATAAATATGCCCCTCAGGAATAGGAGTGAGCAAGTGGTTCATCTCTCTCTCACGTCTGCATTCTTGTTGTAGAAAAGCTCTCTGCTTCTTGCAGCTGGCGTTCCTGCATTGCGTCCTGTGAAGTAAAGTACTTGGCAGTCGTTCGTCATTGACGGCTACTAGGCTCCTGACTGGTGTAGCTACCATGGAGGGCAAACGGCTGGGCCCTTCCATCGGATCTTGCTCTGTTATCACATTCTTGTCTTTGTGTGATACATTATCTTTAGCAGTCACCCTCAGTAGTGAAGGAAATCCCTCTTTCTCTTTGCAGCTGACTACATCCATGAGAGGAACTTCGTAGTCCATGTCAACCTGATTAAAATCTCTGTTAAAGTCTATGGTACCGCCTTGTGGCGCCATCTCTTCATTTAGTGCGAGGCTCCAGCTATCCTTGAAAGCAAAGATCAGCCTTTGTCCCGACATTTTTTTGTAGATGACAGGAAAAATGTCAGTGGGCCAAAATTTTTCATGAACAAAAATAAAACAAAGTATTTATTATTTTAGTGAAATGAATCATTTACTTTATGTATGAATTTTGTTTAAATTTTTGTGGAACTTTATACTTAAAAGTGGAAAGGAGAAAATTTGAAGTTTAAAATTTCTTTGTCAAAATTTTCATTATATTGAGGTTAATTACAAAATTTGGACCCGGTCATAAACATTTGGCCACATAGATAACCCTAAAATAATCAAAGTTTCAAAGTTTCAAAGCAAGTAGAGGCAAGCGGCATTAGGTTGTGTAATAGGTTTTCAAATATCTTCCATTTATTGGTAACATGGGTCTTTCGCCTTGGAACTCCACTAACTGGTAGGCTTCTCCTGTGTAGACTTTTTCAATGACAAATGGTCTCTCCCAAGTTGGCTCAAATTTTTCACCTATTTTGCGGCGTACAAGAATAGGTCTTTTGAGCACATGTACGAGGTCACCAACTTTGAATGTCCTCTGGCGGACTAATTTGTCAGGGGCTTATACCATCTTCGCCTGGTAAAGCTCCAAATGTTGTTGTGCTTCTAGTCGTTCTCCCTTGAGACTTTCCAGTTCATTAAGTCTGAGTTTTGCACTTTCTTCTGTTGTGAGTTGATTGGCAACGGCGACTCTGAGAGATGGTGTCTGAATTTCTAACGGTAGCACGACCTCGGCTCCGTATACGAGCATATAGGGTGTACACTGAGTAGGAGTCCTAAAAGTTGTCTGGTAGGCCCACAAGGCTTCTAATAGTTTGTTGTGCCAATCCTTTTTGTTTTCATCCAGTGTTTTCCTTAAAATCTGTATCAGTGTTTTATTGAAAGCCTCAGCCAGACCATTTGCTCTGGGATAGAAAATAGTAGAGTATCTTCAATCTATCCCATGTCTTTTAACAAAATTGTTGATCTTTGTGCTTCTGAAAGCTGTCCCATTGTCAGAAATTATTCTTCGCGGTACTCTGAAATGGTAGACAACTTGGCTTTTGAAAAATTGAAAGGTGTGTTGTACCGTAACCTCACGTAACGGTACTGCCTCTGCCCATTTGGAGAAGTAATCTGTAGCGGCAAGTATAAATCTGTGTCTTTTGTAAAATGGAGGGTCTATCAGACCTATTATGTCCGTGCCCCAACACTCAAATGGTCACGAGGCAACAGTTGGGTGTAGTACATTCAGAGGCTGGTGTAAGACCACCCCAAACACTTGACATTTGACAGCGACTTTATACAAACTTAAAAATATAAGTATTTAATATTGCTGCTAAAAGAATTAAATCCTCAGCAACTGCACCAAAAACTTAATAATAGTTATAGATTCGATAAAGATGTATGTATAAAATTTTCAATAATTGTAAAGTCACACTTATCAACGTAAGTATACGTATCGCTCAAGTAATATAGGGCTATAATGGAGTCCTAGATATCGATCCCACAGGGAGTAATATTAGAACTACGAACTAAGATTTTAGAAAAGCAATACTTATTCGCAATAATGGAGTTCAAATTGCTTATCTGTCACTAATCGGCAATTGAAATAAATATGTAATTTTAATAACTCTTAAATAACTAATTATATTAATAAGGTTTCCAATGTGATATTCAATATATAAGAAAGCATCATTCTCCTTGTCAAGAAATTATAGTGAATGGACAATTAAAATAAATATGTAATTTTAATAACTATTAAATAACTAATGATACTAATGAGGGTTTAAATGTGTTATTCAATAATACACTGAAAACATCATTCTCTTTGTCAAGAAATTATAGTGAATTGATAAAGTGAATCAGTTCAATTTCTTCTCCTTGTCAAAAAATTATAGTGAATGGATAAAATGAATCAGTTCTAGTTGTATTGTGCTAAATAGGAGCATACATATTCTTTACCATTTGGTCCAGGCATAAAGAACATTAACTAATCCTATGCTTGTTTATTGAATCTGCGGCTAGGCTGGGAGGATACCGGCTCTCACTTCGGAGCTCCCACATTCGCTTTTTTACTGAATCTGCGGCTAGGCTGGGAGGATACCGGCTCTCACTTCGGAGCTCCCACGTTCCTCTCACCTGAGGGCTAACATCTACACTTCAGCACCCAAAGGATAGGACCGAATTAGGGATTTTAGTATGTCACTCTAAAATCTCCAATTGCCTAAGGGCTAACATCTACACATCAGCACCCCGGATCTCACTTCGGAGCTCCCATGTTCCCCTCGCCTGAGGGCTAACATCTACACTTCAGCACCCAAATGGGACCGAATTGAGGATTTTAGTCTGTCACTCTAAAATCTCCAATTCTACGCCCGATAATGGCTCTCACTTTGGAGCTCTCACGTTCCCCTCACCTGAGGGCTAACATCTACACTTCAACACCCAAACAATAGGATTGAATTGGGGATTTTAGTCTATCACTCTAAAATCTCCAATTCTAAGCCCGATAATTTTATTTCCCTATTTCAATTGAGGATTTTAGTCTGTCACTCTAAAATCTCCAATTCTACGCCCGATAATTTTATTTCCTTGGGGATTTTATTCTGTCACTCTAAAATCTCCAATTCTACGCCCGATAATATTATTTCCCTATTGTTTGTACCCAACTTCCAAGGGCTTTGACCTCCCAGAATCTTAGATGTAATCTTCACTTTAGTTGTAAAACTCAACATATTTTAACAAATCAATTGGTCAGATTGAAAGTAAATTAAGATCGAAGTGAAAAGATCATCACAATTTCTTAAATATTTTCATGGCTCAACCAATTCAAATCACTATTTCAAAAATCTCAAGAGAAGGAGAAAGACAAAGAAAACTACTCAGATCTCATGGGGAAAACACAACAAAACTCAGAATTCATATATAAAAGCAAAGTCATATAAAATACAACAAGTAAATAATTATCTCTAAATTTCTCCCCAAGAACACTCATCGAAGTTCCTCTGAATCTCTTCCTTTCTTTATTCTCTAAATTTCTCCCCAAGAACACTCCTCGAAGTTCCTCTGAATCTCTTCCTTTCTTTACAACTTTTAATTTCTCCCCAAGCAAACTCCTAGAAGTTCCTCTAAATCTCTTCCTTTCTTTACAGCACACAAAATTCCTCTTTGAAGTGGCAAGAGGAGAAATCTCTCACTTTCCCTCCACTCTTACAATCTCTCGAAGAATTCCTCACAATTTATACTCTCTAGCAAATTCTCTATACACTAATGGAACCTCTCTAACCTCCAAGGCCTTTCTAACATCCAGGACCTCTCTAATTTTTGGCCAAATTCTTCTTTTAAAGTTGTGGATGAGTTTTCCCAAAGTTGCCTAAGCACCTCTCCAAAATTCGTCTTCATCCAATGCATTGTTGAACATAACCGCCGAGCTCGTCGTCGGCGGCCTCGAGGGCATCGTCGGCGGGCCTTCTAAGTGAATTAATTCTTGAGTCTCGGGAAAAGTCCGCCATCGGCGCCCTAGTTCAAATCTTCACATTTTGGTCCTTTTCACTTCAAATTCACTCCTTTTTGCATCTTTTTGCTCCAATGACCCTAATTCATAATTCCTGCAGTAAAACATCAAAAATATCTTTCTTTAAAGTGCAATATCATCAAAAATAGTGTAAAATAGGTATGAAAATCTCAACATATTTTCCTTTGGTCAGCATTGGTGACATTTTCTAACGGTATCCATGCAATTGGACATCATTTTTGGCCAATAATATCTTAGTCTTTTGATCTTCATTTTTATTTTCGGCCCTGACTGGTGAGCGTCACACAACCCGACATGTACCTCTTTGACAATATTTTGTGCTTTGGCTCTGCTCAAACACCGTAGCCACATCTGGTTAAATGATCTTCTGTAGAGAATGTTTCCCATTAGGGCGTAAGAAATTGCCCTTCTTGTGATGTGGTGCGTCGCAGACTTGTCTTCTGGTAGCTTTCCAGTATGCAAATATTCTATTAATGGCTTGCGCCAATCTTCATTGATCTCTGCAACTGTATTTATTATTTCTTCTTTTCCAAGCTTGTGTAGAGTTTCAAAGTCGATATGAGACAAGACTCGTCTTCCTTGCATTGTGACTTCAATGGAATCCTCTAGGGGACATGTCATTTCCTTAGCAAATTTTGCTAGAGCGTCGGCATGGGCATTATCTCCCCTAAAAATCCGGTAAAAAATCACATCAGGAATCTGCTCCAGAAGCTTCATCGTGTACTGGTGGTATTCTGCTAACCTTGATTTCAGAATTTTGTATTATCCGACGACTTGCTGGATGACGAGTTGGGAGTCACCATAGATGTCAATGTTTGTTATATCCATTGAGATTACCACTTCCAACCCGGTGATTAAAGCTTCGTATGCTGCTTCATTATTAGTGCATGGCTCTGTCAGGTGGTATGAGAACCTCAACATACCCTTATCTGGTGTGATAAAGATTATCCCTGCTTTGCTGGTATAACTGTGCCTGATCCTTTGTCTTTTATGGCTGACAAAGCACCGTCGAAGTAAATTTCCCAGCGTTGCACACTGGAGAATTCCATTTGTAATTTCTCCTCTGGTAACTCGTCGTTGAGAGAGGACCCAACTGGCAGTGGGTGTGCAACAAGAAAGTCTACTAGTATCTGTCCCTTAATAGCACGGAGGGGAACAAATGTTATATCAAATTGCAATAAGATCATTGACCATCTTGCTAAACGTCCGGAGAGTGTGGTCGGGTCATCAAATATTGCAATGGATTAACTTTCAAGATTAGGGTAATCTTATTAGAAAGCATGTAATGTCTAAGCTTTTGGGCGGTGAAAATTAAAGTCAGACAATGCTTCTCAATAGGTGGATACCTTATCTCCATCGGTATTAGGTGACAACTCAAGTAGTAAAGTGCATTTTCTTTGCCCTCATCATTGACTTAAGCTAAGAAGGCTCCAAGAGAGTCATCTAAGGCTACAGTATAAAGTATCAGAGGTTTCCTTAGGAGAGGGGCTGCCAAGACAGGAGGAGTCATTAAATTTTTTTTAACATCCTCAAAGGCCCACTGGCATTTCTTTTCCCAAATAAATTTAGCGTCCTTTTTAATTAATGCCGAGAAAGTTTGACACCTACCTGAGAGATTAGAGATAAAGCATCTAAGATATGTCAACTTCCCCTGGAAGGAACGTAGTTGTTTTAAAGTTTTAGGAGGAGACATTTCCAAGATAGCTTTAATTTTATCCAGGTTGATCTCGATACCCTGATGACGGACAACGAATCCCAGAAATTTCTCAGAGGTAACACTAAAGGCGCACTTTAAGGGATTTATTTTAAGGTCATATTGTCGTAACCGTTCAAATACGATCCTCAAATCATACAAATGGTCTATTTTTCATTTACTTTTGATGATCAAATCATCTACGTAGCATTATACTTGGTTGTGAATGAGGTCGTCAAAAATCTTCGTCATTGCACGCTGATATGTTGCTCCGGCGTTCTTTAGACCGAACGACATCACTGTGTAGAAGAACATTCCAATCGGTGTTCTGAAGGCTGTAAGTGTTGTATCCTCGTAAACCATCTTGATTTGGTTATATCTCGACGATCCGTCCATGAAGGATAAAGTTTTAAGTGTTGAAGCGATATCCACCATCATCTCTGGTATGGGTAGTGGAAACTCGTCTTTTGGACATTCTTGTTCAAATCTCAGAAGTCAACAAAAACACGGATCTGTCCATTTTTCTTCTTAATAGAAACAATATTATCCAACCATATGGTGTACTGCTCTTCTTTTACAAAGTTAGCGTCTATTAATTTCTTCACCTCGGTGATGACTTGTTGTTCTATTTTGAGGCGCATTCTCTTGGGGGACTGTTTAACTGAGGTTATATTCTTGTCCACCCCAAGTTTATGGACTGCAACCTCTACTGACAGTCCTAGCATTTCATCGTAGCTCCATGTGAAACAATCTTTGAATTTTGTTAATAGTTTGATCAATTCTGCAGATTCTTTGTCATTGAGTAGAGAACTTGAAAATGTAGGTCGGGGTCGTTATTCACTCCCGAGGTTAATCGCTTTCAATTCATCAACGATAGATTTAATTTCCTCCTCAAATTCTTGGGGAGCATCTTTTATTGGTTGATAAGTAGAGTCATCCTATATATCGAGGAAATCCTCTTCTGACTCACCAGTAACAACCATGCAAAATTTAGAATCATCGACTGGTCTGACTGTACCAAATCCGAGACCCTCTTTTGAATTTGGAGTTCGACCTTTACCATTGCATAATTTTTCAAAAAGTTTAAATTTATCTTTTGGCATTTGTTTTGGTAAGTGTCCCTGTTGAATTAACTTTGGAACACAAGGCGAGAAGTAACCAAAAGGCAATTCCATCAATTCATTAGGACCATCATCCAAATTTACATGTTTTTCAAGCTCAGTAGAGGTAGAAGCACGGTAAAATTTGATCAACTTTGAACCAACACTACGGGCTTTCTTGACCTCTAAACCCTCAACTTTTTTAGGGAGAATCAGAGTAAGGGTCATAGAATTCACATAGTGGTTTATCCGATCATACATTGTTTCATATTCATTCTTTTATGTATCTTCTAAGGATATCTCGTATTGAAGTTTCTTTCATCTTGTCATCATTGTATTGTCTTCAGAACTGTCTTCATTACCAAGGTTGATAGTTGGCCTAGTTCCTTCAACAATTAAATTGATCCTTCCTCGTCCACATCCCCAGCCTCGACCTCGGGTGCGCAAACTAAAAGAACTTTCACTAACTTGTTGTAAGGGAGTGGTGGAAGATCGTTGAAGCAGAGTTGAATGGCCTCCTTTTTTGTAATCCTTTTGAATATTCATCTTTGTTTGTGATAACTTCACGAGAGAAGACAATCTTCTTTGGAGGCGCGTAGTAGGCAGCATCTTCATGGATACCAACTTCATGCACTGAAAATGGTTGTAGGTCTCCTTTGATGCAATTTTCTTGACCATCTTTGTGGTATTTGATGCACTGGTGTAGAGATGATGGAATCATATTATGCTCATGAATCCATGGTCGACCTAGTAGAGCGTTAAAAGAGGTCTCGGCGTCGATGGTATGAAATTTAGCGGTTGTCACGAGTTCTCCAACCTTCATAAATAATGTAATTAATCTGAGGGCTCTTTCTCCCTTTTGGTTGAATCCTCTTAACATCATTTTATAGACTGTAAGCTCTTGAGCTTCAATATCCAAATAGACCAATGTTCGTAGGCTCATCAAGTTAAGAGACACTCCAGGATTATTAATACTCAAGACAACAAAAATCCGCCGATGTTGACAGAGATGTAAAGTGGACGGTTGTGGTCGGCGGCACCGAGCAACAAGTCTTCATCTGTGAAGGTTACCCCAGGCTGTTCTTTCAACGAATGAAATTCATCTGAGGATGTGCTGGCCAACTGAGCTAAGCAAATTTCTGGGTCAAGCAAAGCTATAACAAGAGATTCTCTCATCTTCTTTAATAGGATCAGAGCGTCGTAGATGCTTAATCGGGTCGGCAACTTCCTAAGATTAGCTGGCACGTTGTAGTCTGCTTTGTATGATCCTCCGATTTTATCTTGATTATGTGGTTCTACCACTAATGGAGGTGGAGGTATCTTTTCTCGGGTCATTATTTGCTTTCCTTTGTCTGTTGGAGCAGTTCTTGGTGGTAACACTTTTCCGCTCCTTAAGTTAACTTCTGTGATTTCTTCTTCTTGAGATATCATTGTTGAATCTTTTGGTGTCTCTTCCTCTTTGTCGGAAAGATCTAAGTTGATGGTAAGCGGTGTACCGTGATGCTAAAAAATTGGCTCCTCGTTATCAGTGTTATCATAAGCGGTGTCATTGGACTTGACAACAAGTTCATCAAACTCAGGTATGATTTGAGGATCATTTTGGGGATCGAGATCAAAGTCAGATTGGTCATAATCAGTTATTTTATCACCAGAAATAGTTAAAAAGTAGCTGAAATCACAATCATTATATTCATAAGACCCTGGAGGGACAAAAAGATAATCATACAAAGTCAAGGGCTTGAGGATTTTCTTCCCTGAATCTAAGACAACTAATCTAGTAGAGGCAGCCCCTATCCTACCCCTCGTGCTATCAATCATTGTAATGACGCTTTTCTTCTTCTTATTTTTTCTTGACGATGATGGATCTCCTGACTAAACCTTCATCTCGGGCTTGGTATGTTGCGGACTCTGAATGGAGGCTTGTTTTGATGCAGACTGGATCTTGTTCAGTATTTTCTTGGATGATCTGCTCCAGTCCTCATTCCATTCTTCTTTGGTATTTGTAGAAGCTTATTTCGACGCATCTTGTATTTGATTAAGGATTCTCTTGAGTTCATCCCAAGTTGTACTCCATCCATCTGTTCCAATATACGGATCGATTGGGGAGATTGGCTCGGCCAAAATCATATTTATGGAACCTTTTTCATGTTCTCTTAAATATTCTTTTGGGATTGTTATGTTCGCTTCTTTAAGGTTCCTCTCGAGCCAGTCCTTAAAGACGAAGCATTTTTCTATACTGTGCCCGAGCAACCGGTGGTATGGGCAATAATTTGGTTCATTCTTCCTATCCACCTCTTCGGGCATCTTCGGATCTAGTTGTTTGAATTTTGGCTTCTTCATCAGACTTCTGAATATTTAGGTATAGCTTCATCTTTGAAAGAATACACCGTCTTACATCGCTCTGACAGGGACATTTTCTTATCCTCTGTTCGAGGTGATCCCTCTTGAGGCGGTCGTTGGTTGGATTGATTATTTTGTTTCTGAGAGTATTGTGACGAAGACTGGTGATGCCCTTCTGTATATATTTTTTATCAACTGCTTTCCTTTATCGACGGTCGCTACTATTCCTGATTTCTTTTTGAACACTATAGTCACCTTAGCCTTTTCGTGTAGCTCCTTGTGCTTAATATCCTCTTGAAGACTAATGGCTTTACTGAGTAGCTTCTCAAAGGATTTGATGGTGAGTCCCTTGAGCATGAAAGCTACTGCCCATGTATGCTCTTGAGTAGGAATTTTAACATTTGATGTTCCTGTAGCTGAGGTTCACATTTCATGCTAAGGTTTCTCCACCTCAAAATATAGCCTGTCAAGGAGTTCACATTTCATGCTAAGGTTTCTCCACCTCAAAATATAGTCTGTCAAAATTTCACTAGGCTTGTAAGCATGAAATCTAATGGCCCATGAATGATTTTGAGTAGAATCTCAATCGCTTGATGTTCCTGTAGCTGAGGTTCACATTTCATGCTAAGGTTTGAGTAAAATCTCAATCGCTTGATGTTCCTGTAGCTGAGGTTCACATTTCATGCTAAGGTTTCTCCACCCAAAATATAATCTACTAGAGTCTCGTTAGGCTTTTGCTTTTCCATCATGAGCTCTCCAATAGACACATGATGTTGTGCCCCGATAAATCTTTTCACAAACCGCTGTTCCAACTCAGAAAATATTTTAACTGACCCGTTAGGCAAGTCAGCGTACCAGTTAAAAGTAATTCCTGACAAGCTACTGACGAACTGCTAGAAGAGTAAAGTTTCACTATTTCTCATGTCGCCACAACTAGCTCCGAAATGTGCTATATGCTGTCTGGGATTCCCAGTCCCATCAAATCTCTTAAAGTTTGGGGCCACAAAACCCTTGGGAAAAGGCACGGAATCGAATTCCTCTGGGTAAGGTCTACCCTTTAGAACCAATGCACCACCCTTAGATTGGATTAAGGCGTCCCACACTTGTTCAACCATTTACTTGAATTCCTTTTCTGACATGGCACTTTATGGAGATTCCTTTCTATGTTGCTCATCTCTATTTGCTGAAGCAACCTCTCTTCTTTCATCTGTGATGTGTATGATTTCTAGCTGACTAATCTCTGGAAATCCAATTGCGGTACTTGGGATTTCCCCTGAATAGTGGCTATAGCGGTCATGGTTGTGGTCATCTCTTCTATTCTTTTCTCTAGTAGACTAACTTGCTCATCCCTTAGGAGGACATCCCTACGCAGTTCATCTACAACGTTCTCTTCAATGTGAGGTTGATCCTCGCGCACAGATGTGGCGACTCTGGTTTCAATTACATAGACATCCATGAAATCTTCCTCCAAGTAATCATTGTAATCAAAATTTTCATCGTTGCTATCGACGGAAACTCAATGTTCTCAAGCTAACTCAGAAATCTCGATCCTGAGTTTCTCAACTTTCTTATCAATTATTGATTCCTTGATGGCTTTAAGATTTGGAGGACCCTGATGGACATCCTCTACTTGTTCCTCCATCTCGCTGGCTATTGTTGCTACAATGTCAGATATTTCAGTCCCTAGTTTCATTTCCTGTCCCGCAGGTTCACCGGACTGTAACGGTGCAGCAACCTTGGGTACCCATACCTTTTTTCTTTTTTGACGATGATGTCTCACGACGAAGTGTCTTAGTAGAAACATCGGTATGTCAAGGGAAAGTATGCTCCCCGTGGTGTAGACAGGCTACAGTGCTAGGTGATCGTCTTGTCTTTGCCTTTGGGTTTGTAAGAATATCTCCATAATGGGTGACGGGTAAGATTTTTGGACCCGGTCTTGACTTAACCAGTCAACGGCCTGTGGTCCTGGTGGCAATGTAATTAGTAGTAATCGTTGTGGTATCAACTCTGTTCCCTAAACGGAACCAAACAGGGATGCGAGTAGGTGGCACTCCAGTTGTCCTGTGGTACTGTTTTGCGGATTTGACGCCCTTCAAAATTTCCTTCTTCATGCGAGGGGAAATTGCATCTCCCACTCGTTAAGCAACTCGCTAACTGAAAATCCTTTTTCGGCAGCAAGCCTTTTGAAAACTGCACTAACTCAAGTGATAGGAGTGAACTTCTTTCTCTCCTCACCGTGTCCATGAAGTGATGGTAATGCGACAGTGATTCTCCAGCTACTCTCGTATCCATCGGTATATGTTAGAGGATGGAATCTATCCCTCGTAGGAGTGGATAAATTCATGGTAACCCTTCTTCATCTTGATGAGGCTCCTCCTTAACGGGTGTCTCCTTGGGAGCCTGGGCTTTAATGGCCCTCCAAACTTTTCTGTTACGGTTCCTCCTTTGAGTTCGGGTCAGCGGTATAGTCCTCAAACTTTATTCGATTTCAAACACAGATGGTGGGATAGTTAATCCCTCAGTTGAATTTTCAATAATCATTACTTCTTTCCCCTTAACAGCAGCGGGGCTAGCAGGTTTGGCGGGTGCCGCGACGGCAGTAGTTTTAGACTTCTTGCAGGTAGGGAAGTCTTGAAGGCAGTTCAAACTGAATTATGCAGATGGTTCTTGTATTTCCGGAGCGACAATCTTCATTATTACAAATGGGGCTTTCCCAAGGATGACCTCGAGATTTTCAAATCCAGCTCTGAATTTGATGATGGGAGCAAGGTTGCAGGCTTCGTGACTCGTCGGCAGGTTGCAGGAAAAGGTCAGCGTTGGGTAGGTCATTGCAGCACGCTTAAAAACAGAAAGTTTCGAGGTTAGTTATATGGCCAAAAACCTCGTAATTTTTTAGTGCAAGTACTGAAAGTAGAGGTTGATCTATAGACCGGGCGGGTCTTAATTTATGGGTATTTAAAATCTTTTTTAAGAAAAAGTGTAAAATTTAATTAATATAAGAAAATTTCAAAGTGCATGCAGCACACAACACAATTTTGTTTAATTTTCAAAATAGCAAATCAAATTTGGAAGGCGAATGTGAAGTATTTTAGGACCCAGTGGGGGACCTATTTAGTGACAAATAGTGCCCAGGTGGAACTAGTCGGGTCCGACCCCACATGAAAATTTAAAGAGTTCTTAATGGCCTTCTGAACCCCTCTGTTCAATGATGGTTGAACAACTAGTCCTGAAGACCAAAGAGTTAACCGTACTTTCCCAAGACAGAAATGGGTAAAGTATGTTAACGGAAGAAGGGTAATTTGGTCCAAGAGGGACATGGAAATATTACTGATGTGTGAAGAAAATATTTCTTGATTTGTATGGAGAGAAAAGCTTATCCCCAGTGGAGTCGCCAGAAGCTGTCGGCGTTATTTTCGGTTGGAGGAGTTGCCCACAAGAAGCTGTTGGTCACTAGAATCGAAATCTCATTGCCCGCTTCGGAAGGACGTTTTAATTTACATATATATTTAGTTTTAGAAAAATATGAAATCAAACCGACCCCATATTTTTCATAGTTTAAATGAAAGAGCGTTGTACCTATGTATCTATCCCAAAGGATAAACACAAGACTTGAGGATGAGGCTCGATAAAATAAACTAAGGAACCATATTTTTCATAGTTTAAATGAAAGAGCATTGTACCTCAAATCTTGTATCTATCCCGAAGGATTTTTCATAGTTTAAAATGAAAGAGCACTGTACCTCAAATCCTGTATCTATCCCAAAGGATAAATTTTTGTAGTTTAAAATGAAAGAGCACTGTACCTCAAATCATGTATCTATCCCGAAGGATAAACACAAAAATGAGGCTCAATCAAATAAACTAAGAAATATATGACATCTGTTTGGTCAGCGAAACCTTTATATTTGCTAACAAGTTCCCCTATTTAATATAAAGAATTAAATAGGGTTTATATTAAGCTGGGTTCGGACATGCTTCCTATAAGGGCAAGCCCCTATAGTTAATTACATCTTAAATGACCAAAGTCACCTAAGAAGACTCTCGATAAAAATCAGGAAATATTATCTTCAAGGAGTTTCAAAGGATAGGACTTTTCAATGAGATCGGGCGTAGAGGTGTGAAAGGGGATTGGTTCAAATTTGGAACATTTTGTTGTAGAGTCCAAAAAAGGAAGAACTAGGGGATGTCATGGATCCAGAGGAGAACCCCGGTGACTTCCCAAGCTATCCTAATGTTTGGTTCAGTTTTAAGGAGAAATATTTAGGTGTTTCATCCTGCTAATTTTATTAGTTAGGGCTTACATTCGTGTGAAACTATCACACAAATAGCCTGAAAGATGTGAGGGTTTGGGTCACGACGAACGATAACCTCGGAATCCTAAGACGAGTTAGGGCTTATATTGTATAGTAGGGCTGTACAAAAGCCTAAAGATAAGGTAAGGTGAGGATTTACGTTGCATAAGCAAGCAACCTCAAAGTCCTATGGTTTTGTTGTTTAAGTCTAAGGAAGGAAGATTGGTTTAGCTGGGGACGACAGGTTTTTCTCTTGAAGATGGTCGTGCTGCCCACCATGCTAGCTCCAAGCTTCTCGCCGCGATGAGTTTAAGTTTTCTAGTGTGTCAATTTATAATGTCAAATCAGGTGGCCTTATGGTTGAAGTTCTTTAAATTTTATGCGGGCATGTTAAAGTTGATTACAGCGACACCGGTTAGGATCCCTCGGTTCCCTCGTTCCGACACCACTATTTTCTATTGGATTCACTTAGTCCAAATAAATTTACTAAACTCAACTTAATGAGTTCTATCATTTCATTTAGACCGTGGGAAGCCTCGTTAGCAACTGTAGGTTACCTCCTTCGAGGAATTTCTGATCATCCGATAGAGATGTCTTAATTTAATTGCAATTGTAGTTTTGTGTGATGTTTGTGATTAAATTTTGAGTTGTTCTATATTTTGAATGTTGTGGAGGTGAATTTTATCTTGGTTTATTTTAATTTTGGTTTTTGTTTTGGTTTTGGTTTTGTGGCTATCCTAATAGTTTTAGTTTTCATGCAGAGCGGCATCATTGTTTATCATGCAAGTTTGTCGGTATAAAAGTACAGTATGAAGGTACAAGAAAGACAACTCTGACAACTGTAAAAGTGTACCTAGTGAGTCTTCTCATTCCACCACTTGAAACTCAAAAGGCATGTTAAGGCAGTTTATATGAAATAGGGAAGTAAAATTTTGACGACCTACCTAACCCTAGGTCATATCTTGGTGGGTCCTTAAGATTTTAATTAAGGATAATTTTATCAAGCAAAACATATTAAGTTTAGTAGATCTCTGAGGTATCCAACAGATCTAGAGAAAGAAGCAGGTCCGTATCACTCTCTCGCTGCCTAGTGGAAAAACCTGAGTTCTTTTAAACTTGTTATTTTGCTTAATAATTCATCCAATAAAATACCCTAATGCTCAATGAACATTGTTGTCTCAATTTTCCCTAAGAGTAAGGTAATTATCATCTGTAATTTAATTTTAAAAATTATGTGGGTGAAGACTCTTTAAGAGGCAAGTTAATGTTATTGGAACGCTTAGCCAAATTTTGGTCCTAATTGGGCTTGTAGTATTTGAAAGATGTTTAAATTTTCAATTATATTTACTTTTCTAATCCTCATTGAAATGAAACTTGATTTAGCCTAAGTCACTACTAAGCCCTTAAGACCTAGGTGAGTGTCTTAATGTTAAGCTTTAGGTGGTTATAATTCATGATTTGAATTTTATTTGAAAATCAAAATAGGGGTAGTTAAGCTTTAGGTGGTCATGATTCATGATTTAGATTTTATTTGAAGACCCAAAATCATACCCCTAAATCTAGGATCATTAATTTTAATAAACTTCCAAATTTTAATAATTTAGAAATTTATTAACTTATCTTTTCAATTGGGAAGGTTGGTTTCTACCAATTAACCCCTTGTGTTTCAAACCTCAAATAAATTGATTAAGATCAGAGGTTACCCATCTATCAATTAACCCCTTGTGTTTCAAACATCCCAAAAAATTGATTAAGATCAGAGGTTGCCCATTTCCCTCCTTGAATTAAGTCTAAATGTTAATTAAGGCTCATGTTTCAAACATCAAAATTAAGATTAGAGGTTACACATTTACCTCTTTAAATTAAGTCTAAATGTTAATTAAGGCTAAATTTCCAAAATTACACATTTGCCCCTAAGGCTCTAACACTTCATAAATTTAGTCAAACTCAATTAAAATGACCTTAAAATTTTTATCCTACCTCATTCATGGGTTTATTAAGATATCAGAGGAGAAAATGTGATTTTTTAAAATTTATTTTATTTTATATAATTATTTTCATGCAAAAATAGGATTTTTTGAAGAAAATTCCTAACTTAGCCAATGTAAAACTTAATCTCTTGAAATTTTTACTGGAGGTAGACTTAGACTAAAGAAGCCTTTGGACCAAATTTCATGATTTCTTAAATTTTATTTGAATTATAAGAATTATTTTAAATTTTGGGGTATTTATTAAATATTAAATATTTCAAATGGGGAAAATTAAGTTTTGTATTTTTAAAAAGTGCTTCTGAGGTCAGTGAACTTAAAGGAGAAGATTTTATATTTTTTTGAATTTTATTTAATTTATTAGCATTATTTTTAGGGAAAATTCATTTTTAGCTTTTATAAATTATTTTCAAGCTTTAAAATTCAATATCTTTATTTAGAAAACCAGGAAAAATATTTCAATTGTTCCTAAGTATTTAAGAAATAATTTAGAACATTTTCATGAATTTTATTATTTTTGTGATTTTTTGGGTTTTTTTAGTTATTTAAATATTTAAAATAGGCTAAAAATCAAGTTTTTATTTTAAATATAATTTTATTTTTAGAAATTATTCAAATATTTAAAATAGGCTAAAAATCAAGTTTTTATTTTAAATATAATTTTATTTTTAGAAAACACCCCTGATAATAGAGAACTCAAAAAACTAAGTTTCATAATTTTTTGAGTTATATTTTGATTCCCCTGATCACAGAGAACTCAAAAAACTAAGTTTTATAATTTTTTGAGTTATATTTTGATTTTTTTCTGATTACAGAGAACTCAAAAAAACTAAGTTTCATAATTTTTTGAGATATATTTTGATTTTTAAAAATATGATCACAGAGAACTCAAAAAAACTAAGTTTCATAATTTTTTGAGTTATATTTTGATTTTAAAAATAAAGAACTCAAAAAAATAAGTTTTATAATTTTTCAAGTTATATTTTGATTTTAAAAAAAATCATTTAAGTGCCAAAAAAGACATTTAACTTAAAAAATCAATTTAGGCCATCAAATGGACTCAAAATGCTTTGAAATTTTTATGGGGAGTTTTCTAGATCTTAAATAACAGTGGAGATAAAAAAATAAAATTATTTTGTTGTTTGAATTTTTTAAAATTAATTATCTTAGTGAATTAGGGTTTGTAAAGATTAGGTATATTTTGAATGACTTGACTTATGAGAAATTTTTCCAAGGGTTATATGATCATGATAAACCTCCCAAAATTTTCTTGGATTTTTCTAAGCAACATGCTACTTTCCATGATTATTATAAACAAATAATTCACATAAACTTGAAAAATGTGATTCTCTGTCTAGGGACTTCCTCTGACTTTGGAAAAATCAGAAAATGTTCCTCTTGATAGAGGTTACAACATGCCAAAAATTCAAGCTATGGTGATAAGTCTACATGCATGTAAAATCAAAAGATTCAAATCAGTGTTTAATTAATTAAAAATAAAATATGCATCACATGGACTTAAAATTATTTCCACATTATTCTCCTCTATTTGGTGAGCAAGAGGGTTTTTATTTTATTTTTGTAATTTTTCTACACCAAGATATGAATTTTTTAAGTTAGGGGTATTTAAATAAATATGAAAAATCCTGATTTATCTATTTAAACAGCGCAACGCCATGTAGATCCTAGGCAGTTCCGAACTCCACGCGACGCGCTCCTATTTGCCGTCACCGTCCACCTCAGCGCTGCCTCGACCCGCGGTTTATGTTCCGAAGCGCTGTCCAGCTTGATCTCCTCCATCCATTCGATATACTCTTGATCAAACGGCTCCCCGTCATCGTCCCCGATAGAGTGATCTCGTGACCGTCCACACTAAAACCTTAAGATCTCGACCTAGACTCAACCAAATCACTTCAGGTTTGATCATATGGGGATGTTATGAAATCAAATGAATTCGAGGCCTCACCAAGGCCAATTGAAGGTCAAGTTTGATGTATGGGGATGTCATGAAGGTTTTTCAACAAAAATTGTGGCCAATTGAGTGGACTATGTGTTCAATTTAGTGGAACCAAGTCATAGGGCCAAAATTAGGTTTTGATCTAAATCAAAATTGGGCTCAAAACATGGGTCAAATGAGCTTGGCTTTGGTTTTTTTTGTCATATTGAAGGTGAATTTGAGTTTTGGATTGAAATTTGGGGAGATTGGGATCAAATTGATGGACATTTGGAGTGATTTGGGAAAAATATGGATCTTTAAGGGGTAATTTGGGGGTTTTGATCAAAGATGGTTAAATTGGCCAAATTGAGTCATGTGATAGTTGAAAAAAATGAAATTGGGAATATTTGGGAGGTTTTGGGAATTTTTTGGGATTTTTTGGAATTTTGGGGTAAGGAGGGGTATTTTGTTAATTTGGCCAATTTTTGTGATTTTGGGTAGTTTGGGTGTTTTCAAGGTGTTTGAAATGATTTTTGAGTCATGTTGGGTATTTTGGCTGGATTTGGAAATTTTGGCCAAATTTGTGGTCCTAAAGGTATCTAGGTAATTTAGGGGAATTTAGGGGCAAAAGGCTTGGTTGGGTGCCTTGGTAGAGTTGAGGTACCAACCACTATCAATAAGCTATGGACCAATGGAAACCCCATTTTGGGTCCTCTATGTAGTGGTCTTAGCCAAACCCTAGCCTAGGGCTAATGGGTTTACGAGACCACCTACAGGAGTCTCCCAAAAGTATCAAGGGACCAGAGCCTAGAAATTTTGGGTTTAGGTAGTGAGTGATTGTGAGTGCAAGTGATTGCAAGTGAGTGCCTTAGCCCAGACCAACACCCAGGTTCAATCCTAAGGTACCACAGTCCTAAGGGTGACTCATCTTGAGTTTCCCCCATAGTGACCCCACCTACTAAGTAGTAGAGGTTAGGACCAATATGTGGAACTCCAAGTTGAGTAGAGAAGAGTGTAGAATTTCTAATGGTGAGGGTTCCATGTCTAATTGTCTAAGAATAGTCAATAGAAAAGTCCTGTGGCTAGACTTTAGGCTACTAAAGAGGAAAAACTAAACCTCAACCAAAAGTGAGGTCAACAATCATATCCTCAGAATTAACTTATTCACAAGAATAAAAGTTGTTGGAAACTTTAAGAAGATATAAGAAAGCATTTGGATGGAGATTAGTTGATATTAAAGGAATTAGTCCTTTGATTTGTATACATAGAATTTTATTGAAAGATCATCATGAACTAAAAGCTGATCCTCAAACGAGATTGAACCCATGATGAAAGAAGTTGTAAAAAAAAAAAAGATTTTAAAACGGTTAGATGTGGGAATAATATCCCATATTTTAGACGGTACTTGGGTGAGTCTAATTTGTTGTGTTTTAAAGAAAAGAGGCGTTACTATTGTGATAAATGAGAACAATAAATTAATATCAACAAGTCAAGTTATTGGATGATGAATCTGCATAGATTTTAGAAAATTAAATTCTGTCACTAGGGAAGACCACTTTCCTTTACCCTTTTTGGACCAGATGTTGGATAGACTGGTTGGGCACAGATATTTTTGCTTTCAAGATGGATATACTGGCTATCATCAAATACCTAGTGCTCTGAGGATCAAGAGAAAATTATGTTTACTAGTCCTTATGGAACTTTTGCTTTTCAACAAATGCTCTTTGGATTATGTAGCGTACCTGCAACATTTCAAAGATGTATGATGTCAATTTTCTGTGATTTAATTGAAAAAGGGAGCGAAGTCCTTATGGATGATTTTTCTGTGTTTGGAACTTCATTTGAAAAATGTCTAGATCATTTAGAGAAAGTTCTATAATGTTGTGAAAAGACAAATCTAGTGTTACACTAGGAAAAATGTCAATTCATGGTTGCATGAGGCATTGTATTTGGGCATAAAATTTCATAAAATGGCATGGAAGTAGATTCTACAAAAATATAGGCTTTATCTAGTCTACCACCATCTACTACTATAAAAGGAGTTGGGAGCTTTTTAGGACATGCTGGATTTTACAAATGATATATTAAAGATTTTTCAAAAAAATATGAAGTCCTTATGCCAACTTCTGGAAAAAGATACAAAATTTGATTTCAATCAAGAGTGCATTAAACCTTTGAAACATTGAAGGAAAAATTGATCACTGCTCCTATAATTATTTCACCTGATTGGGAGAAACCTTTTGAACTAATGTGTGATGTAAGTGATTTTGCAATTGGAGCTTTTTTAAGGGAAAGATATGATAAGAATTTTAAAGTTATATACTATGCTAGTAAGACTCTTAATGATGCTCAAGTAAATTACACCACTAATTAAAGAGAGTAATTAACCATTGTTTATGTTTTTGATAAGTTTAGTTCATATCTAATTAGAACTAAATGTGTTATGCATACTGACCACTCGGCTATTAAATATTTGATGTAAAAGAAGGATGTGAAACCACAATTAATTAGATAGGTACTTTTGATGCAAAAATTTGATTTTGTGGTAGTCAATAGGAAAGGAACTGATAATCAAATTGTTGATCATCTATCTAGGTTGTCACAGGAAGAAACAATTGATTTGGAAAAATAAATTAATGAAAATTTTTTTGATGAACAACTTTATGTTGTTAAAGAATGGGAAATATCGTGGTATGCTGATATTGTGAACTATATTGTTAGTGGTATTTTATCATATGGACTGAAAAAATAACAAGAAAAGAAATTCATTCACGATGTAAAATTTTACTTTTGGGATGACCCAAACTTGTTCAAACAATGCAAGGATTTAATTATGAGAAGATGTGTGCCTTATACAGAAATTCAAGAAATTATCCAAAAATGTCATGATACTGAATCTGGAGGTCATTTTAGGAATGATAGAACTATTCACAAAATTTTACAGTCTAGATTTTATTAGTCTATTCTATTTAGAGATGTTAATATATATATATATATATATATATAAATGTGATCGGTGTCAGAGAGTATGTAATATTTTAAAAAGAAATGAAATGCCTCTAAATTTTAATTTGGAAGTTGAAATTCTTAATGCATGGGGATTGGATTTTATGGGATGATTTGTAACATCATTTGGAAATGTATATATATTGATTGTAGTGAATTATGTGTTAAAATGGATTGAAGCAATCTCCTTACCTTGATGTGATGCTCGGAGTCTTTCAAAATTTTTAATCAAAAATATTTTTACAAGATATGGAATGCCAAGAATAATAATTACTAACAGAGGATCTCATTTTAGGAATGCAAGAATTGCAAGGTTAGTGGAAAAATATAATATTATGCATAAGATTGTAACTGCTTATCATCCTTAGACTAGTGATCTAGCAAAAGTATCTAATCGTGAAATCAAAAGAATTTTGGAAAAAATTGTGAAACCTAATAAAATGGATTGTTCTATAGATTAGATAATACATTATAGGCTTACAGGATAGCTCATAAGACATCTATAGGAATGTCCCCATATAGATTAATTTTTGGGAAGACTTGTCACTTACTAGTAGAATTAGAGCATAAAGCCTATTAGGCTATTAAGGAGTTCAATTTCAATTTAAAACTTGCTGGTGAGAAAATATTATTACAATTGAATGAGTTTAAAGAAATTATGAATGAATCTTATGATAATGCTAGAATATATAAGGAGAAAATGAAAGAATGACATGATCGGAAGATAATAAAAATGGAATTTGAGCATAGACAAGAAGTTTTATTATACAATACAAAATTGAAATTATTTCCTGGAAAACTGAAGTCTAGGTGGATAGGGTCCTTCTGGATCTATTAATATTGAAGATCCCAAGACAGGAAAGATATTTAAAGTGAACAGGCACACACAGAAATCATATTTTCATAGTCAAAGGCCAGTTTTTAAAGAGATTTTAATGTTGGGTTGACCAGAGTAAAGACTGGGAATGTTGGGCTGATGACATTAAACCAAGCACATTTTGGGAGGCAACCCATATTTATTGTTGTTTACTTTGCTTATCTATTTTTGTTTGGAGTGTTATATATATATATATATATATATATATTCGTAGTTTTATGTATTCCATGTACTTGAGAAACTTGAAACTAAGAACATATTTAAAAACATCTTTATTTACCTAATTTTATGGAAGATTTGAGAATTAATTGGATTTAAAATTAGACGGTGTAAATTTTTGGACTGGCACCTGAGGCGCAATTTTCTAGAGAGCTAGTGCCTGAAGCGCTAGAATCGGCGCATGAAGTGTCGCGGTGACTGGAATGACTTAAGACACTTCAAAATGCGGTTTTTAGCAGCTTTTGGCAGGTTTTTTTCCTAATAACTCCCAAAAAATTATTCCTAAACCTATTTTAGAGTGGAAAATGAAGGAAGAGTCAACATTTTTCAAATCTAATGGCTTGCCACTCTAAAGAAAGCATGAGATATGGAATTTTCAATTGGAGGAAATTCGTCAGCTTTGATGCGCAAAAGTTATATGATCGAGTTCTTATGAAGAAGAGGCTAATCAAGGAAAATGGATTTGTAAATCGAGGATTCAATATATTGAATACTCGAGTGGAGGAGATTATTGCACAGAGATGCTTGGAAGTGCTTTGCTATACTGCTGCCGCTGTAGTTGTCCCTTTGGTGAAATATTTTTACACCAATCTTCATGGAATCAACCAAGGAGTTGTCTACGTTTGAGGCAGGTGTGTACAATTCACTCCTTCAAGAATAAATGATATGTTTATGATTGAAAGTGTCCCTTTTTTCCACTGTGAAAACTTTGCCCCGACAAAAGGAAATATGAACAAACTCTATCAATTTCTTACCGATGAAGATGCAAATTGGGAGACCAGAGATAATGGGATGTAAGTTTTTCTTCATCATTATTGATTCCTACATCTAAGGCGTGACATTTATTTATTTCATCAAAATTACTTCCTACCATGAAAATTAGTAAGGTGACTAAGGAGAGTGTTATTTTGAATTATTATATTCAAATGGAAATCCTATTGATGTGGGTGCAATAATTGTGAAATCTATTTTGTTTTTGATCATCAATGGATCTACTAATGGATTGGGACGTCCATCTCTATCTTCCTACTACGTAGTTAATTGCAAGTGCCTTATGAAAGTTAGAAAAAGTGCTTCATCCTTGGAAGCCTATGGACCCAGAAGTTTATTGCAACTGCATAGGAAAGGGGGATGAGAATGATATGAATATATTGATGGATCAATCATCCCAGAATTCATCACTTATTGAGCCTTACTTTAGTTTGAATGCACTTTTGAAAAGGATCAAGAAGATAGAGAAGGAGGTACAGAACCTTATGCATTCAATTGTTAATGTTTCTGAAATATTGGATCATTTGGATTGGAGGAAGAAGGAACATTTTGAACACACTAGAAGTTTTGAAGATGGTTTGGTGCGTATGTTCAAGAAACATGCTTGTATCAAAGAAGACTTGATAGATGAATTTCCTTATCGACCTTTTTACAACTTTTATGTGCATTACCAATCCATAGGAGACATCCAAGAGAACGAGAGCCAAAAGATGTTTGAACTTACTTTATGCACGAATGAGAATTTAGTATTTAGTATTGATTACTTGTGTTATGGTGTTATGTTGAATTGCATTTACTTTCATTGTTGGATTTTATTTGTGTCAGTTGTTGAGTATTTTGACACTTAGTTTTCAGTGTTAAGATGTTTGGTTTGCTTTGGACATTGAATTAGATTTGTTGGCTTGAAAACTGTTAGTTCGTAATAGTGCGGATTTTATATATAAATGTGTGTTTTTTGTTGTTTATGAAAGTTTTGTGTTAGAAAATTATTTAATTATGATTATAATTGTTTAATTAAGTTAGGCTAAGAGTGACGTAATGCGGTACACAGCAGATTTCCACAAAAAAATGAAATCTGAAAAATTTTACTGTTGACGCCTTTAGCGCCTGAGGCACCAAATTCCTGAAAATGTCAGGTTAAATTGAAAACCGTGAAATAGCCTAGTTTTAGTCATCTCCATGTTAAAGAATGTCAGGTTAAATTGTTAAATAAGTTTAAAGAAAACTCATGGTAAAAAGTTTCTTACCAAATAAGCCTTACTTGTGGAGTTAGATTTTTTATTTTGTAATTTATTTAAATTTCCAGAGAAATTGCTATGACACCACGTGTGAAAAGACGAAAGCCTATGGGAGATTTTGATGCAAGGAGATTTGTCAACTATAAGGCCCAACATAACTATAATACCAAAATGGGCTCGAGGAAATTGATTCAGGAGAGAGCACTTGCTAACCTAGGTGGCGAGATCGAGAGGTTGATCGTTGCTAAAATTGGGTTAGATTCTGCTACTTCTCTGCAGTAGCTATTGTTCCAATAATCTGAGAGTTTTATGCCAATTTGTGATTTACTTCAGATGATCACATCTTCGTCACAGATAAGCAAGCTGAGTTTTCTAGAAGGAGGATCAATGCATTTTATGGATTGAGAAAGAAAATCCATTGTGAATATGCTAGATTTGTGATGACTGACTCATCACTAGATGAAGTAATTGTCTTTCTGACTGATGGAAGGGGAGAATGAAAATTAAAAACAATAAGAAATTTAATTTCTCCACTTCCATGATGACTTTTCAATCAAAGGTATGACATTACTTCATCTCTGCAAAGTTGCTTCCAATGAATCATCTGAGTGAAGTAACCAAGGAAAGAGCTGTGCTAACCTTTTATATTCATCAAATGAAGGCAGTAGATATTGGTGCACTTATAGTACATAATGCTCAGAGTATAGTCAGGAGACTACATGTAGTGGTTTGGGATACCCTACCCTGATTTTCAATTTATGTGAACAATCATGAGTAGAGTTTAATAAAAATGAAGAAAAACTGCAGCCACAGAAACCAATTGAGAAACACACAGTCCAAAGATTTTAATCATTTGTTGAATTTAGGAGTAGAAGTAGTGATAGACCCTCAAAATTTGTTGCAGGGTCATCTACTTCCAGCTCTGCTTCACTTGAGAACAACATGGAACAGCTTATGATCCAAAAAATTGATATTGTAAATTTGCAAAATAGGATTGGAGGGTTAGAAGCAAGGAATGCATATATTGATGAATATCAATAGAGAAGAATTCAATTTGATATAGCATATCAGGAGGCCATGATTTGATATCAAAGGGGTGATTATAATGTGGAATTTCTAAGTTGCCCTAGTTTTACTCTTTATGTGTAGAATCATGAAGAAGAAGAAGATGATGATGATGATGATGAGGAAGAGGTTGATGACTGATATTTTAGGAGTTTGTTATGTTTGCTTGTTTTGATTGTTTGATTTTTTTTTTATTTTTAAAAAAATGTTGTAATATGAACTTTCATGTGAAGTTGTATTGTGGAATTAACTGTACTAGAAATTGTAGATTTTTATTTTCTGCATTTTTAGTTATTTTCAGTTTCAATTTCTGTTTTTTTTTTTATTTTTAGTAAATCCTTTAAAATATATTGTGTTTCATTTAATGCTTTAAAGCCTATATTTTTAAAGTTATCACCTGCAGTATACCAGAGCCCGATTTTATATTCAGAAATCCTCTACATGTTAGTTTTATTTTTATGCATTTACTATTTTCTTTCACCAAAAAAAAATTTTTGTATTGAACATTTTTAAAGTAAACTAAATTTTATTTGTCCTCAATTAACTGTATTTTTAAAATTAATTTAACATGACCTTGTATATTAAGCTTTAACTTTAAATGGTTATAAATATTATAGTAAATTTGGGTAAAAGTTTTCAATAACAAAGGTCAATTTTAAAGTTAAAGATATTTGGTATGAAAGGATACAACTATGTTTTTTTTATTTATAGTAAAGGAAATTATATTTTTGAAATAATAAGAATCTTAGAGTTTCATGTAAGAAAAAAAAGAATGAGACTTTATGAAAAAACATCAAACTCATATGAATTTATAAAGTGAAGAAAAGTAAAAAGTTTTAACTTTAAGAAGAGGATAGTGAAGTTCAAAATTATTACAGGCTATCCAGATATAATAATCCTCACTTGAAAAAGAAAAGAAAATAAAGGATTGAAAAGATCATGAATATAAAAAAAAATGTGAGGAGAAGCTTGAAAAATGCCTACTAAAAAATTGGCTTCACTTGAATCAAATTAAGGAAAATGCTTTATTACATTCTAAACTTGTATTTGAGTATTAGAACTCTTAATAGTAAAGTTTTCATGAAATTTATTTTATATGGATATTCTAAGTATCATTGATATAATAAATTCTAGTTCCCATTAAAATGAATGGAGATTCAAAAATCTTAGATTTAATTACTAAGTATTCTTATATTTATAGTTTTAATCTAAGTTATTAAAAGTTTTTATTAAATTATACTATTTTATTTATTAAACTAAAGTATAGAATTTTATAAGTTAATCTCTATCCTAAGTCATATTTTTTATGTAGTAAAAGAGTCACTTGAGGGCAAATAACATTTAAGTTTGGAGGATTTTGATACACCAAAATAATGTGTTATTTGAAGTAAATATTTTATGCTTTTTTTTATGATATTGCATTTAAAGAAGGGTATTTTTTCATTTTTTTTGTTGCAGGTATACCAATTTTAGGCATTTGGAGCAAAAGTAGCAAAAAGTAGGAAATTTGGAGCCAAAATAGAGAACTTTGTGATTCTGACGCCAGAGGTGCCAACTTGCAAAGTGCTGGCACCTGAAGTGCCAGAATAGCGCCAGAGGCGCCATTATATAGAGACACGGTGCCTAAAGCTCCAGAACCTAGAACAACACACATTTAAGTAACTCGGCACCTGAAGCGCCAGAATTGGCGCCTGAAGAACCAGAGACAATATTTGATGAATTAAGGTGGTTTAAGATGAATTTTGAGCTAATTTTGAAGGCTTCAAATATTTCAAACGCCCCATGGAGTGATTCAATGTATCTAGACACTTTGGAAGGCTCTTTAATGAAGGGATATGCCTTTTGAAAGAATGGACATTTCTTTTGGGAATCAAAAGGTATGACTTTTGGAAAGAACTTAGAAGGAAAATTTGAATTCTTTTTGAGAGGAGACAACCCTAATTAAAAGGATAGGAAGTTAGATGCAAAGAAGGAGAGGCGAGAGAGAGAGAGAGAGAGAGAGAGAGTTTTGGTGGTGGCGTGAGAGAGAGAGAGTGAGGCATTTTTTTCTAGGGTTGTATGAGGAGAGGGAAAGTGAGAGATTTTTTCTTCGTTACATTTTTAAAAGAGAATTAAGAGTGCTTGTAAAGAGGGAAAGTGTTTAAAGGGAACTTCTAGGGATTTGCTTGAGAAGGAGTGTAAGATAAGTTGTGTCTTTTATTTATTTGTTTTGTAAACTTATTTTTATATATGAAATTCGTGTTTTGTTGTTTCCTTCTCATGAATTTTGAGTAGTCTTCTTTATCCTTCTCCCTACTATGAGATATGATTTTGTGAAGAATTGATTTTGTTTTATACAGTTTTAAATGTCAATAATTTGTGATGATTTGAACTCTGATCTTTATTTACTTTTTGATGTGACCAATTAAAATGTTAAAATGTGTTGATAAATATATGATCAAAAAAGGCTATGATTTTTACAACATGGTGAGAGTTACATTCAATTTCATGAACAAGAATGTAATCCATGGGTTTGAGTGAAAATAAATAGAGAAATATACTTTGTTGGATGCAAAAATTGGAGATTTTAAGATGACAGATTAAAATCCCCAATTTGGTCCAGTTGATTGAAACCTAATGTGAGATTGTTAGCCCTCAGGCGATGGAGAAGTGGGTGCTCTGGAGTGAGAGCTGGTATCCTCCCAACCTAAACTTAAAATTAGGGACTAAACTTTATATTAGTCAATGTTCTTTATACACTTGAAAGAGGGTAAATAATATGATTGATCCTATATGGCACAATACAATTATATATATATATATATANATATGATTCACAATCCATATTCTCATTATAAAGGGGAAGGATGCTTTCTTACATTTGAACTCTTTATCATAGAAACTTTGTTTAGTTTTTGTAAGTTTACTTTTGAAGTTTAGCAGTTAGTTTCATTAACTTAGTTCTTTTAAACTACATTTTATTTAGTATACACTTAATTACTTTGGATTTGAATTTAATACTTATGTTTTGTAGTTTGAATTTTGTATTTTACATTATAGGCATAAGAATTTTCAACTCCATGTGGGATCGATACTTATGACTCAATTAGAGCCATTTATTACTTGAGTGATACGTAAACTTACTTTATTATTACGAGTTTGATAGCTTAGATATTTTAAAAGATAAAATTTATTTTACTAAAGTTATCTTTATTGGGATTGAATTGCATATTTATTATTAGTGTTTTTGTTTGTGTTTTGTATTATTGAAAAATATTTACAAAAGCAAAACACAAAAATCGCACATCTAGTTTTTGTCACGCCACCAACAAAACTCTCTCTCCCCTCTCTTCTTTGCCTTTGACTTCCTCTCCTTTTAATTAGGATTTCCTCCTCTCAAAAAGAATTCAAAATTCCCTCCCAAATTTTCTCCAAAAGTCAGACCTTTTGATTCCCAAAAGACATGTCCATTCATTCAAAAGACATATCCCTTCATTAAAGGACCCTCCAAAGTATCTAGAAGCATTGAATCACTTCATAGAGAATTTGAAACATTTGAAGCCTTCAAAATCCACTCAAAATTTTTCCCGAACCACCTTAATTCATCAAATATCGTCTTTGGCGCTTCAGGCGCCGAGTTACTTAAGTCTGCGTTATTCTGGGTTCTGGCACTTTAGGCGTCAATTATTGCGCTTCAAGCGCTGCCTCTCTATATAATGGCACCTTTGGTTCCAGTTCTGGTGCTTCAGGTTCCAGCTCTCTGTATATTGGCACCACTAGCGTCTCAGGCACCAGATTCACAAAGTTCTCTATTTTGGCTTCAAATTTCCTCTTGTTTCCTACTTTTGCTCCAAATGCCTAAAATCGGTAAACTTGCAACAAAAACAAGAAAATACCCATTTTTAAAGTGCAATATCACCAAAAATAAGCATAAAATATATACTTAAAATAACACATTATTTTGGTGCATCAGAGACATAGTAGATTTATTCCAAACATGGGCATCTCGTCTATTTAGTCATCCTCCTCCTCTTCCTCGGCCTCTCTTCTCATTTATGAAGAAGAGCCACCCTTCTTCTTCCTTGATTCTTTCCTTGATAGACGAGCATCCAATTCAAGCTGTCATATTTCCTCTACCTCATTGGAGGCAATCCACAACTCAGGGGTCATTGAGCCAAACTTTGAAGTGTCTTGCACTTGATTCACTGTCACAAGGTTGGTATATTGGATCACTAACATATAATTTCCCATGATAGTCAACGCAAGTTCCTGGAGCCTTGGTGAAATCCACTTCTTTTTCTTGTAAGGCCTTATGGTTGACCTTATAGCAATCATCAATTCTCAGATGTTTCCTGAAGCAACCAGAGCTTTTGATCCTTGATCTTATTTTCCAGGCCGGTCAGGTGAAACTTTTGATTGGAACTGAAAATGACATACTCGTCCAGTTTCACTTTAAAGGAGAACATATAGAAGAAAAACTCTCAAGACAACAAGATCTTCATTCGCCTCAAGTAAATAATAAATGTCATCAATGTTGAAATCATATTTGGTTTGATTTGGGTAGTGATGACTCTATAATGATTTAGTATTTATTGGATCTCCAGGAAAAATGATAGTCAAAGCCCCATCCAAAATTGATCTTGGTAGAAGATTAAGGCAACCTCTAATAGTCAGTCACCCTTACCTCTACCTCTACCAGCTCAAGCATGATGCCTGTGTCATATACACAAGTTTCGTTCAACAAATTCATGTCGAATATTATTAGCATTGACCTCTTGGTTGTTGGAACTGAACAAAACAGCTACGGAGAATACTTAGAGGCCATGAGAGCTTTTGAAGAAAACTTACCAATGGGAAATAAAATTGAAAATTGAGAGCACAAAACCACTTTCCCCTTCAACCCTATATATAACATCCATGAAAGATGAAACACCCCAAATCCGTATCTTGGACTTAAAAAATCCAGATCAAATGAACACAAAAAATGAGAAAATTAAATGATGAAAAATTTTGAAACATTGCAAAAATTAAATTTTATTTATGACAGAAAGTATTTTATAGACGAGCTTTCGGCTGCCTCTGACAACACCAGACCCTGACTTACAAGACTCGAGTACAACGTACGCCCCCCAAACTTAAATTTCTCTATACCCGCTTCCTTTGCTCAAACTTGGGAGATGGAACTACTCCCTCGGACATCAGCCAACTCTGTCTAGAAAGTTGCCACCTCCATCCATAAGGTCCCCATATCAGCATATATGAATGTCAGCTCCTCCTACAAGTTTGATATTGTTGTCTTCCTGTAAAGACCAACCTCCTGAATGAATGGGTGCACTATCTCTTACATGTGGCAAACTAGCAACCCTTGTGATCCTCGCTGACCATCGGTCTTCCTCCCAAAGTCCTTAAAGGCTAACAGATGTCTAGGTTCACCTTCACCCTGGGCTAGAATAGAAGGTCCCTTGGTCATTGCCGGAGCAGAGGGTTGACTAGCTTCCATGGTCGGGAGTTGACGATGTGACCAATTTCATTTGTAAAAAAAAAATCAAATTTCATGAATAAAAAAAGATAATAAATCAACTAAGAGTTTTAATCACAAATTATGCTCTTCATATTAGACGTGTGGAGACTATCATCAGCAAGTTGTTCGACAGCCTCCTAGTTGGCCTCACTGGTCGAAGACAACAGAAGCACACATTCGTGCTGCTGAACTTAAGCCTTCGTAGTCGCCTTCACCTGTTATTATGTTGATTGATGAGTTTTCCATTGGAAACTTGGATATGGAACAATGACCAGTGCACCGATGGTATGCCCATCAATCTTGTTGCTTATCTAACAGAGTGGCAATGAGTCAGACGACTCAGCTATCTCCTTCACTCTTTATTTCTCTGAACTACCTTCTTGGCCAACTTTATTCTCTTTGGTAGGACCCCTTCTTTTGGTCTCTTTGAAATGATCGTCCATCCATCACCCTCCAGTTTCTTTCCCACAATCAGCCCTCATTAACAGGTTTCTTCTTTAGTGTCAGTTGAGTACTCCCGGGTTTCTTCTTCTTATTCTCACCTACGGGATGACAGAGTCTCTTGGTCTAACGCCCTAAGGCCTTCAACATAGCTTCCTCGCTCGAATTTTTCGTCACTACTATTACTATTCTCTTTTAGAAAGCCAACTCAAGGGTTGAAAATCCAGAAATAGTGATGGAAAAGTGCTGATCTCGACCTATTTATAGGGAATAAAAGCACAAAAATACAAGAAGTTTAATTATTAGAAATACTTATAACACAATAAATAAGTCAATTTTTTATTTAATTTTATTATTCTTATCAAGGCTATCAATTTCAAGTGTAAGACAATCAGTGAACCAAAAATGTATTAAAAAATATGACTAAACAAATTTTTGAGAAAATTCAATGGATCTACTCAAGAAGATACCAAAGGACTGCATTAAGATGGTCTAAAAATGAAGAAGTCAAGCATTGTTTCCTTCAGTCAAAACCATCTTCCGACCAAACGAAAGCATAGTCGAACAAAAGAATAATACCTGACCTGAGGGACAACCATCTGCAATCCACTCCCTCATGTGATTCTGGGATACTTCAGAAAAAAAATGTCAAAAGGCACCCCATTTAATATCTTTCTAATGCTCCATGATCACCCCTTGGCCAAAGGAGATCTACCTATCATATTACTATGATTCAACCTTTGCTTGATGGGCTAAGTTCTCCCTGACAATAAGAGGACTTCTATTGAAGATTCAATCGAGAAGCCCGATCGAAGACCTTCGACATATCGAAGATCTTCTAGGTGGCTGAAAGATTATTAAGCGACTAAATGTCAATATTAGTAGGTCAATAAATGCCCCTCCTCAAACAGTTACGAATAGGAAATGGTGTTGACGTCAATTACATATATTAAAGTCTCAAAGTCAGTTACAAATATAAAAATGTGTAATGGTGTAATAATAACGTCTCTATTAAAATTAGGATAAACATGTAATTTTAGTAGATATTCCTATGAACTATAAATTGGGGATCATTTCTTCAAGAAAAACTACTGAATCTACTCTCTAAGAACTTGTGTTATTGGGCACTACATCTCTCTCTCTCTCTCTCTTTATATCTCTCATCCTTTCAATGCTCTATTTCTTGGGTGTGATCCACAAAATACTTTTGGATTCAACAATGCACACACACGCACACGCTCACACACACACTCACACGCTCACACACACACACACACACACACCCATACATACATACATACATACATTACATATATACATGCATATGATATTTTAAATTTTAGGGTCAACAAAGTTAGGTAACATCAATTAAGTATTTTGTTTCATTAAAGAATTGATTTCCCTCGAATGTGAAGACTAAGATAAATTTAAATAAGTTTTTTTCTTAATTTAGTCTACTATTATTATTATTTTATTCTGTAGACAATTATCTTCACGAGAAGAATCCAAATATATTGGCTTTCTAAACTTAAAAAAAAAAAATCTTTAGAAAACATCAATAAACTATGATTGCGGTATTTGTGACATGTTAACCACTACGACTAAAATACTCAAGGCCTCCTCGACTCTCCCTTGCTGAATATTTTTTACGACCAAAATTAGTGAAGGTCAAAACATTTGTTTAGACCTATCTTGGAAAGTTGGAGAATGCGCGGTTGTTCACCCACTATAGTTAGAGGATCTTGGCCGTTCGCTTTGAGGTCTGTCGGTGATCCGGAAAAGTGAACGGTGGATGACAGCTTACAGCTGTCAGTAGAATTTCCCAAGAAGCTGACATGAAACGCATTTAAAAACAAAATTACCCATAACCCCAAGAAATACCATCTCTTAACACTGTGCCACTTAATTCTGAGGTATTCGCATGCCTTACATCTAAATCCTAATTTTTACATGCAAAAATAAGATGATATATATATATATATATATATATATATATATATTTATATATATATTAAAAGGAATTTAGTATTTGGCAGAGGCCCAAATATTGATTTCTCATGCGCTAGGTCTCATGAAGAGAGTCCGCGGCATGTGCCTAAATATTCGAGAACCCAGAGCTGCTGGGAATCAAACCCGTGACCTGAGAGGACTTACGGTGAATCCCGCCAACCAACAACACACACACAAATAGGTGATTTCATTTTTTCTTGAAAAAATGTATCACTTTCTAAAATGTAAAAAAGTGATTTGTTATGTGATATGAAAAATTTTGGTGGTATAAATATCAAAAAGTTAAATTTAGGGGTTACATATGTAACTTCATCGGAATTGGTGGTATGTGTGCAAATGCCAAGTTTAACGGGCTATGTGTTTAAGAACATTTACATGATATTATGTTTAAATACTCAATCTTCAACCAAATTAATTAATAAGTTCAGCAATGATTTTATTGATGGGTTTCAGATTGAATCAGCTCGGATCTAGAGCTTATTTCGATAAGCTAGCACTTGAACTTTGATGGAGTCCATTTTATTTGGCTCAAAAAGATTAAACAAAGAAAATCTCATGTCAAACTTAATGGAATTTTTTGTGCCCAAGACTAGCACAAAAAATATATTTATGTTGGCCGGGGGTTGACACATTTCAAATGTCAGGTTGGAATGCCTTACTCAAACTTGATTATAGGTTAAGTTTGGTTATTAAGGTTGGTCGAGCTAGTGGGGTCCACTTCTTCGTTCTAATTTCATTCAATCTCTTTATGCCAATTTAGACGACATAAACTTGTATTCTCGGGAGACCAGAGGGCAAGAATGAGATAATGTTGTANCCCCATGTCTAATTTCATTCAATCACTTTATGCCAATTTAGACGACATAAACTTGTATTCTCGGGAGACCAGAGGGCAAGAATGAGATAATGTTGTATTACTCGAAATAAAAATACTTTGTACAAATTATTATATGAATTTTAATGATATATTATCATGATTTTTTTTTTTTACAAGTATATTATCTAATTTTTAAATATTTCAAATATAAAGTTCCTTCAATTAGATTTTTTTAGATATAACTCTATTCAACAGATGTTATTATGAAAATATTATCTTTTAAAGTAGGTGTCATTTGAAACTTTACTTATGTTGCACTGTTTATTTTTAACATATTTTATTTTAAATTTACTTTTATTTCAATATGAAATAATATTATGTTTTACATGCTTTAGATTTAAGGCTAAAATGAAGGCAAATATGTTCACCTCTCACCTTTGTTCCATCTCTTCTAAGCCTTCCATTGCAATCTCTTTTGCCACTTCACATAGTCAGCAGCCCTCGAATAAACCNAATCATGAATTTTTTTTTACAAGTATATTATTTAATTTTTAAATATTTCAAATATAAAGTTCGTTCAATTAATTTTGTTTAGATATAACTCTATTCAACAGATGTTATTATGAAAATATTGTTTTTTAAAGTAGGTGTCATTTGAGACTTTACTTATGTTGTACTTTTTATTTTTAACATATTTTATTTTTAATTTACTTTTATTTCAATATGAAATAATATTATGTTTTACATGTTTTATATTTAAGGCTAAAATGAAGGCAAATATGTTCACCTCTCACCTTTCTTCCATCTCTTCTAAGCCTTCCATTGCAATCTCTTTTGCCACTTCACATAGTCAGCAGCCCTCGAATAAACCCACCACCTCCCTCACCTATCCCTTCATCTTCGCCTTCTAACCTATTACATCTTTCTTACGAAACCCGCTTCTCTTTGCTCATATGTAGCTCCTCAAATACAATCAAATATTCATATATTCATAACACCATCAACCATTGTAGAGTAGCTATTTGCTAGGATTTTTAGCCAAACATGATTATTTTCTTAATATTCATGTAGTCAACACTTTAAAATAATAACAACTACAATCATACCCAATATCATGAACTCTTTTTTCCTTCTTTTTGCTATGAGATTGAGGTTATTCTTCATTTAAAGCTTAGTTGGAAAAACTTGAAGGCTTTGAAGATAAATGCTCGCAAGCGCAGTTAAATTATGATTATATAAGTTTTGGATCATGATAAATTAATTCATCCTAGAAATTTTTAAATGAAATACTTAGCCTTGGTTCTTTGAAGGACTACTTTAGCACATCAAAAGATGGGAAGTCAATTTAAGCTAACGTAAAATGCACCTTTATAATATTAATTTTTTGGTAAGATTGGTCTCATCAATGAATAAATTATCTTGGTGAACATTGACACGCCTAAAAAATGCTTGATTTTTCATATACATTTTATGCTTAGTTTTAATGATATTGCTCTTTAAAGGAAGGTATTTGGCATGTTTTTGATTTCTGGTACAAGAAATGGACTTTTGGAGAAAAAGAAACAAAAACGGTGCAATTTGGAGCAAAACAAACAAGAAATGAAATTTTGCCATGTCACCTTTCGATAAGTCTTTCGATGTTTAATCACTTTTACACTTCTTGCATAATTTTGAATTAGATTGCACTTTAAAGGAAGGTTGTTTTCATGCTTATTTTGTAGGGTTATCTGTTAGGAACACAACACAACTAAAATGGGGCGAAACGGAGCTAAAACGTAGCCAAACGGAGCGAAACAGTGGAGCTGCGCAGTTTGATCACCGATGGCGCCCAAAACTGCGCCGACGGCGAGATTTACCCAAGAAGACCGAAAAATGACAGAAAAGCTCGCCGACGGCGCCCTCGAGCCCGCCGACGGCGCCCGGGACGACTATGGGCGGACTTTTGACGGTTATGGGCAGAAATTCAACGTAAGGATTCTTGTGGCAACTTTTCAAACTTCATCCCTACACTTTAAAAGAACGAATTTATGTTAGAAAAGTGGTGTTTTTTAGAGGTTTTTTTTTGTGAGAGAAATGTTAGGAAAAGTGTGAAGAAATTTTAGGGTTTTTAAGATAAGGGTAGAAATGTAGATTTCTACCCTTTTGGAGAGATTGGAGAGGAGATTTTAAGAGAATTTGTAAAGAGATGTTCTAGCATTGCATGGATCGACGGGAGACTTTGTGGGAGAGATATCCGTCTTTCTTTCAAAGGAAAAAAGCTAAGTATTGTGTTCTTCATTATCTTTTAATTTTTGTAAACACTTATCTAGTGGATTTGCTTTGGTTAAATAAAATGTTCGTTGCGTTTTCTTCGTGCTTTGTGATGGGCTTCTCTTACTCTTTCTTCTTCTTTGGAAATAGTGGTATGAGAAGATTATGTCATTGTTTTCACTTTACTTTTCTTTTGAAATGAGTAGAATTCATGTTTAGGATTTTGGGATGCTTGTTAGAAGAAGATTTAATTATAAANCATCAAAAAGTTAAATTTAGGTACATATGTAACTTCATCGGAATTGGTGGTATGTGTGCAAATGCCAAGTTTAACGGGCTATGTGTTTAAGAANTGAAGGTGTGAAGAATCTCTTAATGAGGCCAAACCTCTCGAAGCAAAGATATAACCTCATTCACTCTCCCGAGCCTTTGCGAGCTCTCCATTTATTATGGCTTGATTTCATAATATGTTTACCAGATGGTTGTGTTCGTCTCTTCAAGACAAACATTTAAAAAAATCATCAAAATCCATTAAAAAACGAGAGAGATATTAAGGTTTTAAGTTGGACGGCTCTCGGTTAAGGCCATCGGGGACGATGAACGGATGTCATCCATTCTCGCGTGTATTGAATGGATGGCGGAGATCAAGCCGGATGATCCTCTGGAACGACGACGGAGATCAAGCCGGATGATCCTCTGGAACAATACGGCGGACCGCATGGCAGCTGACTCAGAAGGCGGCGTCGAATAGAAGCACGCCGCGTGTCTGTTCGACGGATTTGTTGATCCAGTCAACCCACGGTTTGAATAAATAAATAGGGGTATTTAATAAATTCAAAAAATAGCCCATAAACTTCAAAAATTCATATCTTTGTATAGAAAATTCATAAAAATAAAACAAAAATACCCTCTTGCTCAGTGAACAGAGGAAAATCCTATGAAATTATTTTCACATTAATTTGATGCATAAATTATTTTAAAAAAATGAATTAAAGTTAGGGGTTTTTCAATTCTCCATTCATATTGAATTATTACCTTGACCCCAAATTTTTATATATTGAAGCCTCTGTCTAGGTGCACAATTTGAGAATTTTTCCGAAGGCATAGGAGATCTCTAGACAGAGATCTTAATTTTCTAATTTTTTATGCATTTTCTACTCGAATAATTATAGAGAATTGTATGTGGGTTCGAAAATTCTACAAAAATTCATGTAATTTTCCTATGGCCAGTGTCGTCTTAGGAAATAATTTCATGATTTTTAAGGATAAAAAACAGTACTTTTTTGAGCAAACCCTAATTTGCTTAAAACATTTAATTTGGAGTACATAGAGATCAAAATCACTTGATTTTTANTCTCTGTCTAGGTGCACAACTTGATCATTTTTCCAAAGACATAGGAGATCTCTAGCAGAGATCTTAATTTTTTAAGTTTTTATACATTTTCTACTCAAATAATTTTAGAAAATTGTATATGGCTTAAAAAATTCTACAAAAATTCATGTAAGTTTCCTATGGCCAGAGTAGCCTTAGGAAATAATTTCATGATTTTAAAAAATCAAAACATCATTGTTTTGAGCAAGCCCTAATGTGCTTAAAACATTTAATTTGGAGTACATTGATATCAAAATCACTTGATGTTTGTTCTCTACTGTGGCTCATGAGTCAGAGAACTCACCATAAAAATTTCAANGTATATGTTGTAGCCTCTGTCTAGATGCACAATTTGAGTATTTTTCCAAAGACATAAGAGATATCTAGACAGAGATCTTAATTTTCTAAATTTTTATGCATTTTCTATTTAGATAATTATAGAAAATTGTATGTGGCCTAGAAAATTATACAAAAATTCATGTAAGTTCCAGATGGATAGAGTAATCTTAGAAAATAATTTCATGATTTTTAAGAATAAAAACATTACTGTTTTGAGCAAACCCTCATTTGCTTAAAACATTTAATTTTGAGTACATAAAGATCAAAATCATTTGATTTTTGTTCTCCACTATGGCACATGAGTCAGAGAACTTACCATAAAAATTTCAAAGGATTTTGATATTATTTTTAATATTTTTAACTAATTTTTAAAGATCATCATCAAATTTAACACTTAAATAATTTTTAAAAATCAAAATATAACTCCAAAAATTNTCATAAAAATTTCAAAGGATTTTGAGATCATTTGATATTTTTAATTGATTTTTAAAGATATCATCAAATTTAACACTTAAATACTTTTAAAAATCAAAACATAACTCCAAAAATTATCAAACTTAGTTTTTTGAGTTCTTTGATATCAGAGGGATTTAATAATTAAAAAAACCAAAATATAACTCCAAAATTATCAGACCTAGTTTTTTAAGTTCTCTGACATCAGGGGGATTTATAAAAATAAAAATATATTTAAAATAAAAACTTGATTTTTCGGTTATTTTTAATTATTTTTAATAATTAAAAAATAATAAAAAAAAAATTTATAAAATATTAAACCCATGAAAATGTTCCAAATTATTTCCTAAACACTTAAGAATCATTGGAATACTTTTTCCAAGGTCTAAAAATAAAGATATCTATTTTTAAACCTTAAAATGATTTTTAAGGCTTAAAAATAGAATTTTTACCAAAATAATTTTTAAAAAAATCAAATAAAAATCAGAAAGATACAAAATAAATTTCTCTGGGTTCCCTGAACTCAGAGAGATTTTCCAAAAATATAAAACATATTTTTCAACATATAAAATACTTTATTTTTATTCAAGTCCCCAAAACTTTAATAAATTTACAGAAAATTCAAAAAATCATGAAATTTTGGCCAAATGACTTTCTGGTCTAGGGTTAGCTTACATAAAAATTTCAANGTCCTAAACACTTAGGAATTATTGGAATATTTTTCTAAGGTTTAAAAATAAAGATATCTATTTTTAAACTTTANTTATTTTTCCAAGGTGTAAAAATAAAGATATCTATTTTTAAACCTTAAAATGATTTTTAAGGCGTAAAAAATAGAATTTTCACCAAAATAATTCTAAGAAATAAAATAAAAATCAGAAAAATAAAAGAATTTAAGATGTAAAAATAAAGATATCTATTTTTAAACCTTAAAATGATTTTTAAGGCTTAAAAATAGANACAGGGGAATTTAATAAAAATAAATAAATATTTAAAATAAAAACTTAATTTTTAATTATTTTTAATAATTAAAAATAATAAAAAAAAATCTTAAAAAATATTAAACTCATGGAAATGTTCTAAATTATTTTCTAAATACTTAGAAATCATTGGAATATTTTTCCAAAGTTTAAAAATGAAGATATCTATTTTTAAACCTTAAANCAGAATATTTTTCCAAGGTTTAAAAATAAAGATATCTATTTTTAAACCTTAAAAATGATTTTTAAGGCTTAAANTTTAGAAAAATACAAAATAAATTTTTTGGGTTCCCTGACTTTAGTGAGATTTTCAAAAAATATAAAACATATTTTTCAACATATAAAATAATTTATTTTTATTAAAGTCCCCAAAACTTTAATTAATTTTAATAATGCACAAAAAAAAATCAAAAAACCATGAAATTTTGGCCAAATGACTTTCTGGTGTAGGGCTAGCTCACATAAAAATTTCAAGTGATTAGGAGTTGTNAGGGTTTCCTGACCTCGGAGAGATTTTCCAAAAATATAAAACATATTTTTCAACATATAAAATATTTTATTTTTATTAAGATTCCCAAAACTTCAATTAATTTTAATAAATCATAGAAAATTCAGAAAATTATGAAATTTTGGCCAAATGATTTTCTGGTCTAGGGCTAGTTTACATAAAAATTTCAAGTGATTAAGAGTTGTCCTCATCATCTTTTGAAATTTTCTTTGAGAATGCATATTTTTGCATAAAAATAATTATATAAATTAAATTAAATTGTGAAAATTCATATTTTCTCCTCTGATGTCTTAATTAACTTATCAATAAGGTTATATAAAAATTTCAAAATAATTTGACTTTAATTTGACAAATTATAAAAGTTTGGACCCTTAGGGGCAAAATTGTAATTTTGAATATTTTGGCCTTAATGAACATTTAGGCTTAATCAAAATGAGAAATGGGTAATTTCTAATATTAATTAACTCATTTGATGATTTGCAATAAAAAATGGGCTTAATTGGTAGAAACCCACTTCACTTTCCTAAATCATAAGATAATTCCCATAATTATCAAAATGTTGGAAATTTTATTAGCATAAAATGACTTTTGAATTTAAGGGTAAAATTTTGGAAANCTATTTTTCCAAGGTATAAAAATAAAGATATCTATTTTTAAAAACTTAAAATGATTTTTAAGG
>JXCR01025848.1:278428-346646 GCA_002079205.1 Phalaenopsis hybrid cultivar
TAAAGCGCTCTTTCATTTAAACTATGAAAATTATGGGGTCAGTTTGACTTCATCTTTTTCAAAACTAAAATTTAAAAAAAAAACATCGTTTCGAAGCGGGCAACGGGATTTCAATTCCAATGACCGACGGCTTTTTACGGGCAAACCCCACACCAAAAATAGTGCCGACAATATAATTGGACGATTTTTTGAAGAGTTTTTGGAGGCACCTCTTGGAGAACTGACCTTGAGCTCTATTTGGGTCCGAATTTCACCAGAAAATTTGCTCCACTACGTTTTTCACTCATCTACGTTCATTTTTTTGCTCCACATCATTCCATTCCACTACCATATTGGAGTCAATTAGTGATTTTGCTTTCATAGTTTAGAGTTTTTATGGTGAGATTTAGTGTGAAACTTTTAGTGAGAGTGTTGGAGAAGGAGAAAAGTGAGAGAATTCTTCTTCTTGCATTTCTAAGGATAGGCTACAAAGGATTTGCTTTGAGAAAGTGTTACAGATAAGTTTGTTTGTTTATTTAGTGTTGTATGAACTTTATTTTATATATGAAATTTGTTTTTTGTAGTGTCTTTCTCATGAAGTCTGAGTACTTCCCTCTATCTTTCCCCCTACTCTTAGATATGGTGAAATGAAGAGATAAAATGAATGTGCCATAACTAAAATATAAAATAAATTATGATGATTCTTCAACTCCGAACTTAATTTAATTTTTAATCTAGCCAATTGATTTATAAAAATATGTTGTGAAACATATGATCCTGGAAATGGAGTATGAGTTCTACAACAGAGTGAGGACATTTGATTTCATGGAGGAGAAATTGTTCATGAAATTAAGTTCAAATAAATAAGGAAATATTCTTTGTTGGGTATAAAATTGGAGAATCTTTAGGGTGACAGACTAAAATCACCAATATGGTCTTAGTGTTTAAAAACTAAAGTGATAGTTAGCCTTCAGGTGAAGGGAAATGGGAGCTCTAGAGTGGGTGTTGGTATCTTCCTAGCCTAGCCACAGATTTAGGGACTAAACCTAAGATTAGCCAATGATTTTCTATGCACTGTATTAGGGTAGAGAATTAAAATTTGTCCTATTTGGCACAATCCATATTAAAAATATTTACTTCATCTCATTTCACCAAAATTTCATTGTAGTGGGAAGGATGCTTTTTCACATAAGAAATCTTATTAGCTAAACATAGTTCTTAGATTAGTATTTAAGATTTAAAAGTTGCATTTCCATTTTTGCTAATAGTTAAGTGATTTAGTTTGGTTAAAATCTCAACATTTGAAATTACTGACAGTGTTTTCGTTTGATTTTCTATAAATTTCCTATTAAAATTTATCATTGCTAATTTACACCTTCCCTGTGGGATCGATATTTGGGACTTAAATATAAAGTCCATTATTACTTGATAATGATATGTATACTTGCATAAAATCCAATTATTAATTGCCTATAATTATATATATTTTACACAACTTACTTTTCATATAAGGATCAAATTTTTGGCGCTGTAGTGGTGTCAACTTCATAAATCCTTACATATAAAAATTCAGGATCAATCACCAAAGAGTTCTTGAATAGTGTGGAGGCCTTCATGGTTGAAGCATGACAACTTCTATCTTATTTATCTAAAAGTAGGTTTTGATATCCATGCTCAAAGCATAAGAATCAAGTATACTTAACGCTTGACGAAATAAGGAATGGTTCATATTGTCAGAGCTTTGACATGCTTGAAAATATGGTACCTTTTCATACACATTTTATGCAAATTTTTAATAACATTGCACTTTAATGGAAGGTATTTTGTGTATTTTTGGTTTTAGGTACAAGAGATGAGGTTTTGGAGAAAAGGAGCAAAAACAAAGCAAAACATGGATCAAATGGAGCAAAACGTAAACTGGCATCTAGGCGCTAGCTTTTGTCGCCTTAGCGCTAGCTTCTACACCTACGCATTAACTTATGTTGCCTATGCATCAGACTCTATGCATGGAAATACAAAGCCAGACACCATGGCTCCAAGATCTGGAGCCTAGGCGTCAAGCAGTTAGTTTATGCTTCTAGAAGACTGGAGCCTAAGCGCCACGGTTGGGCCCCTAAGCATTACTTTTGGGTGCCTAAGCGCCACAGTTAGGCGCCTAAGCACCCTGGTTGGGAGTCTAGGCACCAGAATCAGTTTTTCTTAAAAGTTGCAATGTATTTGAAAAATTTTGAAGGGGCATCTGAAGTGTCTCTTAGGGATTTTGAGGGTGATTATAAGGGGGTGTCTCCTTAGGTGGAGAGAAGGGGGCGTGTAGGGTGTCTCTCTTCAAGTGAGGGGGTGTTTATATTGGAGTGAGATTGCAAAAAGAGTTGAGAATTCTTCAAAGGAACTTCAAGAGATTTTCTTGAGGAGGAGTTGGAGATAAGTGTTTTATATTTTTGTTTGAGTTTTGTTAAAATTTATTGTGTAGACCTTATTTCAAATATTAATTCATGTCATGTTGTATTTTACCCATTAAATTTGAGTAGTTTTATTTCTATTTCTCCTTGTGATAAGAAGTAATCATGTGTAATATTAGTTTGGAATTGCTTTTATTTTAATATTATGATGGTATATTACTTCATGATTAATTTACTTGTGCAATTTAACCAATTCATAAAATAAAACATATTGTGAAAATGCAATGACCCGGGAGGGCTATGCTTTTTCTCAATTAGTAATTACCACACTAACCTTTAAAATGAAGAAAAAGTAATCTTAGAGTGAGTGCAAATAGATAGGGAGATAGGATTTAACAAGTGTAAATTGATGATTCTAGGGTTACAATCTAGAACCTTAACATATTTGATCTAGGGTTTGGAACTTAAGGTTAGGTCAGCCCATACTGAGGGTTTATGTGGGCACTCTAGGGTGACAGGCCAGAACCTACCCAGCATAACCAAGGATTTAGGAACTTAACTCTAGGTTAGAAATTTATTCCTTAAGCACATGAAAAAGGGTACAGAATATATATGCTTCTATTTGTCTGAAAACTATATTATAAATTTATAACCATTTGATTCCTACACTGATTATTATCTCATTGCAAGGAGAAGGATTTTCATACAATTTGAACTCTTCTACATAAAACTAGTTTAGAAACCTTCAGATTTTTTTTTGAGTTTAGAAATAGAATTTGTAGGTATTAATTTCTTCTTTATATACACACAATTTTGACCTTAATTCCTAGATAATTTACCTGCAGTTTAAGTAGAATTTTACGAAGTCGATAAAAAGTTTTTTTCTTCCCCGTGGGCTCGATATTTGGGGACTAAAAGAAAGTCTTATATTACTTGGAACAATACGTGCACTTGTGTAATATCCCTAGTGTATAAAATTTACTTATGGATAAAAATAATAATTATTTGTTAAATAGAACTCAGTCGAGAATTAAGGGTATAAGCACAAACAGACAGTAGGAGTTAAGTTTTTGGCGCTGTTGTCTGAGATTGAAATTGAAGTAAATACACACTAAGCATGCACATATTGTGTCAGGATCAAGTTTTTGACATCGTTTCCTGGGAAGCGATGAAACTTTTAACTTAGAAATTTTAGTTGAACTATGGACTTATTTTTAGGAAAATTGTAGTTTTGTTTACCTGTGTAAGTGCTTGTTTATGTGTTAAAAATACTTTTATGTTTTTTTAAGTGTTTTGTTAATTTTATTTTGTTGAACTTTTAATTTTGTATGCATAGATAAGGATTTGAAAATTTATTACCTTACGATTCCGAGTTATAACGAACTATATGAAAAATTCAAAAACAAAAAAAGCAAATCACAATTTAAATGAAATTATGAACACATCACATAACAACTTAGACAATCAAATTGTTGAAAATGATCATCATCATATACAAAGACCTTTAAGGGATTATGTAAACCCTACAACATATGATACTTACTTTAGCATACAAACCTTTGCTATAGCAACTAACTCATTCGAGTTGAATCAGCTATAATCCAAATGGTGCAAAACAAGCAGTTTGGGAAAACTCCATATGAGGATCCAAACTTACACCTAGCTAGTTTTCTAGATTTATGTGCTACATTTAAGTACGATAGCATCTCAAATGATTCTGTTAGAGTTAGAATTTTTCCCTTTTCCTTAAGGGATAAAGCTAAGATGTGGTTGAACTCTTTAGCACATGGTTCTATTAAAACTTGAAGTGATTTAACACAGAAATTTCTAGCTAAGCTTTTTCCACCTTAAAAAATTGCTAAGCTTAGAAATGATAATACCTCATTACTCAGTATGAAGGTGAGTCAATATACAAAGCTTAGCAACGATTTAAAGAACTTTTTAGGAAGTGCCCACATCATGCTTTGACAAACTGGTTGAATATTCAAACATTTTAGAATGGGTTAGTATGATCCCTTAGGTCTATCATTAATGTTGTTGCTAGTGATTCATTAATGTCAAAACCATTTCATGAAGAATATTCTTTAATCAAAGAGATGGCTATGAATTGCTTTCAATGGCCCTCTGAAAGAGTAAACCCTAAGAAAACATCCAGTGTTCATGATACTGATGTGATTTCTATTTTGGGTTCTCAAGTTGTCACAAAATTTAGGAAATTTGACTAATTTGGAATGAGCTTAACTCAAACACCTAACTTAAGTGAGGAAAATTTTTGAAGTTTCTGGAGATATTAATTATAATTTGGGTTATTCTGTTTTCCTCAATCATTTGAAACTTAGATGATAGATGCTAGATCAACAATTTTTGAAGTTTCTGGAGATATTTAAGAAGCTAACCATCAACATTCCTTTAGCTAAAGCTCTGGAACAAATGTTGAGATATGTAAAGTATATGAAGGATATCATTAACAAGTAGAGTAAGTTTGGAGATCACGAGTCCGCTGCACTTAGTGAGGAGTGAAACACACTAATTCCGAAAAAAAAACTTCATCAAAACTTAAAGATCTTGGTAGCTTTACTATTTCTTGTGCGATAGAAGAAAGATTCTGTGGAAAAGCTGTATGTGATTTAGGATTTAGCATTAACTTCTTGCCCTTATCGATGTTCAGAAGGTTAGGATTTGGAGACATTTTTCCTACAACTGTAACCCTTCAGTTAGCTAATTAATTGATCACTTATCTGAAAGGAGTTATAGAACATGTATTTGTTAAGGTGGATAAATTTATCTTTCCTGTGGATTTCATTATTTTAGATATGGAGGAAGATAAATAAATACCTATCATTTTAGGGAGACCTTTTCTTGCTATTGGACGAGCTATAGAAGATGTACAAAAATGAGAGTTAACCATGAGAGTTAATGACCATAAAATCACTTTCAATAGTTAAAGTCAACAAAGTATCCAACTAAGGAAAGAGAAGATGAGTGTTATAGAATGGAGATTATTGATTATTTAAGTAATAACCAATTCAGAGAAAGTTATGAAGTTAAAACACGACAACAAGGATTAGAGTATGAAAATGATACCGATTACCAAGATAAGTCTATTGAGATAATGACTGAGGATTCAAACTATCTTCAAGAAAGGTTTGAGATTTTAGATGTTACATAAATATTAAACCACTCATTCTTTATAATAAAGTACCTCCTGAACTACAGATGAAGGTACTTCCTACGCATTTAAAGTATGATTTTCTAAGAAACTCATCTACACTACCTGTTATAATATCCTCATATATGACTCAAATTGAAGAAGAAAAAATAATCAAAACTTTGATAAATTATAAGAAAATCTTTGGATGGACGTTAGTGGATTATAATGTATTATCCCTTGAATTTGTATGCATAGAATTTTATGGAAGATAATGTTAAGCCAAGACCAGTTCCTCAAAAGAGACTGAATCCTATCATGAAACTATAAAAAAAGAAATTTTAAAGTGGTTAAATGCTGAAATCATCTATCCTTTTTTTGATAGTGCTAGGTTTAGTCCAATTCATTGTGTTTCTAAGAAAGCGGGAGTGACCATAGCTATAAATGAATGAAATGAAGTAATTTTAATAAGAAAAGTCACTGGGTGACAAATTTGTATTGATTATAGTAAATTAAATTTCACCACAAGGAAAGACCACTTTCCTCAAACTTTTCTGGTCCAAATGTTGGATAGGCTAGTTGGGCATCAATATTTTTATTTTTTGGATGGATATTCAGGATATCATCAAATGCATATTGCTCCTAAGGACCAAGAAAAGACAGCATTCACAAGTCTCCATGGAACATTTACTTTTAAAAGAATGCCTTTTGGTTTATGTAATGCACCTGCAACTTTCCAAAGGTGCATGATGTCCATTTTATGAAATATAATTGAGAAAGGAATTGAAGCTTTCATGGATGACTTTTAAGTTTTTGGAACCTTCTTTGATTCTTATTTAGATCATTGAGCGAGATTTTTAAATCGTTATGAAGAAACAAATATGATTCTCAATTGGGAAAAATACCAATTTATGGTCGCTGGAGGAATTATTTTTGGCATAGAAATTTTTCAAAGTGGTATGGAAGTAGATTCATCTAAAATACAAGTTATAATTAAACTACCTCCTCCTATTACAAGGATAGGAGTTAAAAGTTTTCTAGGACATGCTGATTTCTACACACGATATATTAAAGATTTTTTAAAAATTGCCAAGCCTTTTGATACACCAAAATAGTATGTTGTTCTAAGTATATATTTTATGCTTATTTTTATTGATATTACATTTTAAAGATGGTTTTTTTTCATGTTTTTATTGCAGGTATATCAATTTTAGGAATTTGGAGCAAACGTAGTAAAAAGGACAAAATTTGGAGCCAAAACAGCGATGTTTCGAATTCTGGTGCACGATGCACCAGAATGGCGCCATATGCGCTGAAGTAGCGCTAGATGCGCCGGATCAGCGTCAGATGCACCAAAACCCAAAAGAACATGGCCTTCAACAAACTAACACATGATAAAATAGATTGGCACCAAATGCTCAATTTGGCAGAGAGTTGGCGCATGATGCGCCAGGGATGACTTTTTAGGGATTAAGGCGGTTCAAGACAAATTTTGCATAAATTTTTAAAGGGACGCTTGTTTTAAACACCACTTCGAGTAATTCAATGCATTTAGACACTTTGGAAGGTTCTTTTATGAAGGGATATGTGTCTCTTGGATCAATGAACATGTCTTTTGAATTCAAAAGAGTTGACTTTTGGACAGAATTTTGGAGGGAATTCTAAATTCTTTCTAGAGGGAGGCAACCTATAAAAGAGAAGGAAGTTTAGGTCTTGGAGAATAGAGGAGTTTTGGGTGTGAGGCGTGTGGCATGAAGAAGGTGAGTTAAAGAGAAAGAGAAAGTCGAGGACTTGGAGATTTTCTTCAAGGATTGTAAGAGGAGAGGGAAGGTGAGAGATTTATTCTTCATTACACTTCTAAGAGAGAATTGAGAGTGCTTGTAAAGAGAGAAAGACTTGGAGAGAATTTATAGGAGTTTGCTTGGGAAGGATTGTGAGAGAAGTTGTGTCTTTTATTTATTTTATTTTGTAAACTTTTTTTTATATATGAAATCCGTGTTTTGTTGCATCCTTTTCATGAATTTTGAGTAGTTTGATTTGTCCTTCTCCCTGCTTTGAGATATGGTTTTGTGAAGAATTGGTTTTGTTTTATATGGTTTTAAATGTCAATACTTTGTGATGATTTGAACTCTGATCTTTATTTACTTTTTGATTTGACCAATTGAAATGTTAAAATGTGTTGAGAAGCATATGTTTCGAAAGGGCTATAATTTCTACAACATGGGGAGAATCATATTTGATTTCATGGGAGAGTATTTCATCCATGGAATTGGGTGCAAATAAATAAGGAAGGAGATTTTAAGGTGACAGATTAAAATCTCTAATTTGGTCCAGTTGATTGGAAACTGATGCAAGATTGTTAGCGCTCTGGTGAGAGGTAGTGAGAGCTCTGGAGTGGTAGCTGATATCCTCCCAATTTAATCACAAAATTAGGGACCAAACTCTTTATTAGTCAATATTCTTTATATCACTTGGAAGAGGGTAAGGAATAGGATTGCTCCTATTTGGCACAAAATGATTTTTATATATATGTTCAAATGATTTTAATTTCCTCACAAACCATATACTCATTGCAAAGGGGAAGGATGCTTTCTTAAAGTTAAACTTTCTATCACAATATCTTAGTTTTAATTTTCATAATTTTACTTTTGAAAGTTTAACATTTAGTTTAGTTAACTCTATCTTTCAACTGTATTTTAATTAGCATTCACTTGTTACTTAATATTCAAACTTTTCACTTTACTTTTTGTATTTTTGAAATAGTGCTTTACAATATAATCTTAGGAACTTATTTACAGACATTTCCAACTTCCCCGTAGGATTGATATCTAGGACTCCATTAGAGCCCTTTATTACTTGAGCGATACGCACACTTGTATTATTTTTAAAGGGGATTTTAACAATTTAAAGATTATTAAAAGATAAAACTATTTTAATTGAAGTTATTTTGTTGGAATTAATTTGAATATTAGCTATTGTACCTACCATGTGTATTTTGTAATATTGAAAAATATTTGCAAAACTAACACATTAAATCCACCCGCATCAAGTTTTTGACATCGTTTCCGGGGAAGTAATGGAAAGTAGTAGCAAGTTATTTTATAATTTATAGTATTTTTATTTTAAAAACTAAAAAAAAGAGTGTTCGTAGTTTATTTTGAATTTTGTCTTTTTAAAGTGTGTTTGCTTATTTTTAAATTACTTGGGTATCTGTTTATGCGTAGTGTAAGATCCAAAAATTTAGTACCTTACCATTCTGAGTTAGAAAGAACAATTAGAAAAATTTGAAAACAACAAAAAGAGTAGACCATATGAGCAAAGTAACTTACAATTTGAATAATGCTGGAAATGAAAATGAACATCATCAGAGACCTTTAAGAGATTATGCTATTCCTACAACAGATGAGATTCATTTAAGTATACAAAAACCTGTTGTACTACCAATTCATTTGAGCTTAAACCTGCTATTATCCAAATGGTTCAAAATAATTAGTTTGGGGGAACACCAACTGAAGATCCTAATTTACACTTTGCTAGTTTTCTAGAATTGTGTGCTACATTTAAATATGATGGAGTGTCGAATGATGCCGTCAGACTTAGAATTTTTCTTTTTCACTAAGGGATAAAGCTAAGATGTGGTTAAACTCGTTAGCACCTGGATCTATAAGAACTTGGGGAGATTTATCACAAAATTTTTTTATCTAAATATTTCTCACCTTAAGAAACTACTAAGTTTAGAAAAGATATTACATATTTTTCTCAGTTTTAAGGGGAATCAATTTATGAAGCCTGTGAAAGATTTAAGGATCTCCTTAGAATGTGTCCACACCATGCATTGCCAGATTGGTTAATAATTCAAACTTGTTATAATGGATTGGTTGGATCTCTTAGATTAATATTTGACGCTGCTGCTGGTGGATCATTAATGTCAAAACCATTCGATGAAGCATATTTTTTAATTGAAGAGATAACTACTAATAATTTTCAATGACCCTCTAAAAGGGTAAATCCAAAAAGAGTAGCTAATATTAATGATTATGATGCAATATCTATGTTAGCTGCACAAATAACTGCTATATCAAAGAAGATAGATAAATATAGAATGAATTATTCTTAGACATCACTTGTGCTTGAGGAAAATTCATTGGGAAAAATGATAGAATTGCAATCTTCTTATGAGACTTTAAATGCAATAAATAATCATTCTAATAATCCTTATGCCAATCATTATAATCCTGGTTGGAAGAATCATCCAAATTTTAGTCGGAGCAATAATAATTCTAATACTACAAATCTGCAATGGGGAAAAAGTTATCAATGAAAGAACTGATATTGCAAATGGGGAGTCAATTACAAAGTCAAGGAGCTACAATTAGAAACATGGAAAATTAATTGGGATATATTGCTACCGCACTTAGCAATAGACCTCCAGGAACATTGCCTAATAATGTTGAAGTAAATCTTAAAGATTAGAACAAAGAGCAAATTAAGGCTATTGAACTTAAAAGTGGAAAAGAATTAGAAAACTTAGTTCTAAAAGAAGTGGAAGTTGAAGTTGAAAAAGATGTGGTGGAAAATGAAAAATTTGGTGAAGATTTTCATTTTGAGTCAGAATGTCCTATTAAACCAATGAAAATTACTGTAGAAAGACCACCATCTCCATTTCCTCAAAGATTGAAGCTGAAAAATAAAGATAACCACTTTTCAAAATTTTTTAGAAATATTGAGGAAATTAACAATAAACATTCCATTTGCTGAAGCTTTGGAACAAATGCCAAGCTATGTGAAGTTCATGAACGATATACTTAATAAGAAAATAATCTTTGTAGATAACGAGACTGTTGCACTCAGTGAAGAGTGTAGTATTATAATTCAGAAAAAGCTTCCTGAAAAACTTAAAGATCATGGAAGTTTTACAATTCTTTGTGCTATTGGCAAAAGCTTTTTTGTGAAAGCTTTATCTTATTTTGGAGCCAATATTAATCTTATGTCGTTATCAATTTTCAGTAGGTTGGTCTTAGGAGATTTTTCACCTATGATTGTAACTTTCAGTTAGTTGATCGTTCTATTACCTCCTAAAGGAGTTATAGAAGTTGTTTTGATAAAAGTTGATAAGTTTATCTTTCCTGTAGACTTTATTGTATTAGATATGGAGGAAGAAAAAGAAATTTTTATCATTTTTGGAAGACTATTCCTGACCACTGGAAGAGCTTTGATAAATGTGCACAATGGAGAACTAACTATGAGAGTTAGTGATCAAGAGGTTACATTTAATATTACAAAATCAATGAGATACCCTGCAAAAGAGAAAGAGATTGAATGCTTTAGAATGGAAATTAATGAATAACTAAGCCATGAATATTTCAAAAAGACATTTGAAAAAGAATTGAAAATGAATATACGGAATATCAAGATGAGGATAAAATTCAAGATGAATCTACGAAAGTGAGCAAAGAAGATTTGGATTATGTTAAGGAAAAATTTGAAATGTTAGGTCCTATAAAAAGTAATAAGAATTTGATTTTAAGTATGCATTCTTAGGAGATTTATCTACATTACCTGTTATAGTATCCTCAAAATTAACTGATGAGCAAGAACAATTGTTTTTGCAAACTTTGAGAAGATATAAAATAGCCTTTGGATGGACATTAGCTGATATTAAGGAATTAGTCCTTCAATTTGTATGCATAAAATTTTATTGGAAGATCAACTTGAACCAAGAGCTGATCCTCAAAAGAGATTAAATCCTATGATGAAAGAAGTTGTTAAGTAAGAAATTTAAAAATTGTTAGATGCTGGAATAATATATCCTATTTCAGACAGTTCGTGGGTAAGTCCAATTAACTCTATCCCAAATAAAGGAGGCGTGACTGTGGTTTCAAACACGAATAATGAATTAATACTAACAAGACAATTCACTGGATGACAAATGTGCATAAACTATAGAAAATTAAATTCTGCCATCAGGAAGGATCATTTTCCTTTACCCTTTTTGGACCAGATGTTGGATATGCTAGTTAGGCACATATATTTTTATTTTCTAGATGGATATACTTGTTATCATCAAATAACTATAGCTTTGGAGGATCAGGAGAAAATAACATTTATTAGTCCTTATAGAACTTTTGCTTTTCGATGAATGCCCTTTGGATTATTTAATGTGCCTGCAACATTTCAAAGATGTATGATATCAATTTTAAATGATTTAATTGAAAAAGGGATTGAAGTCGTTATGGATGATTTTTTTGTGTTTAGAACTTTATTTGAAATATGTTTAAATCATTTAGAGAAAATTCTTAAACGACGTGGAAAAACTAATCTCATATTGAACTAGGAAAAATGTCAATTTATGGTTGTAGGAGGAATTGTGCTTGAGCATAAAATTTCGGAAAAAAACATGGAAGTAGATCCTGCAAAAATTCAGGTTATATCAAACTTATCTCCGCCTACTAATGTAAGAGGAGTTAGGAGCTTTTAGGACATGCTGGATTTTTCAGGCAATATATTAAAGTTTTTTAAAAAATTACTAACCGTTATGTCAACTTCTGGAAAATATATAAAATTTGATTTCAACCAAGATTGCCTTAAAACATTTGAAACTTTAAAAGAAAAATTGATCACTGCTCCTATAATTGTTTCACCTGATTGGGAGAAACCTTTTGAATTAATGTGTGATGCAAGTAATAATGCAATTGGAGCTGTATTAGAGCAAAGATATGATAAGATTCTTAAAGTTATATACTATGCTAGTAAGACTCTTAATGATTCTCTGATTAACTGCACCACCACTAAAAGAGAGTTATTAGCCATTGTGTATGTTTTTGCTAAGTTTAGGGGATATCTAATTGGAGCTAAATGTGCTGTGCATTCTGACCTTTTGTTTATTAAATATTTAATGCAAAAGAAGGATGCAAAACCAAGACTAATTAGATTGGTACTTCTGATGCAAGAGTTTGATTTTATAATAGTCAATAGGAAAGATATTGATAATGAAATTGCTGATCATCTATCTAGGATAGAACAAGAAGAAATACTTGACATGGAAAAAAGAAATTAATGAAATTTTTCCTGATGAACAATTTTATGCAGTAAAAGGATTAGAAATACCTTGGTATGCTGATATTATAAATTATATTGTTAGTGGTATTTTACTATATGGATCAACAAAACAATAGGAAAAAAAATTAATTACGATGCAAAGTCTTATTTTTGGGATGACCTCTTTTATATAAACAATGCAATGATTTAGTAATGAGATGATGTGTGCCTTACAAAAAAATTTAGGAAATTATTTAGAAATGTCATGATTCTCAATTTAGAGGAAATTTTGAGAATGATAGAACTATTCATAAAATTTTGCAATTTGGATTTTATTGGTCCACTCTATTTGGAGAGGTAAGTATATATATATATATAAACATGTGATCGATGTCAGAGAGTAGGTAATATTTCAAAAAGAGATGAAATGCAGTGGATTATGTTTCAAAAATGATTGAAGCAATCTCTTTATCTTAATGTGATGCTCGGAGTGTTTCAAAAATTTTTAATAAAAATATTTTTATAAGATATGGAATGCCTAGAGTAATCATTACAAATTAAGGATCTCATTTTAGAAATGCTACAATTGCAAGATTGGTCGAAAAATATAATATAATGCATAAAATTGCAACTGCTTATCATCCCCAGACAAGTTGTTTAACAGAAGTATTTAATTGTGAAATTAAGAGAATTTTGGAAAAAAGTGTAAATCCTAGTAAAATGGATTGTTCTTTTAGATTATATACTGCATTGTGGGCATACAAGACAGCTTATAAGACACCTATATGTATGTCCCATTATAGATTAATTTTTGGGAAGACTTGTCACTTCTTAGTAGAATTGGAGCATAAAGCTTATTGGGCTATTAAGGAATTCAATTTCAATTTGAAAGGCACTGTTAAGAAAAGATTATTACAATTGATTGAGCTTGAAGAAATTAGGAATGAATCTTACGATAATGCTAGGATTTATAATGAAAGAATGAAAGAATGACATGATCAAAAGATAATCAAAAAGGAATTTGAACCTAGAAATGAAGTTTTATTTTACAATACAAGATTGAAATTATTTCTTATAAAATTGAAGTCTAGGTGGAAAGGGCCATTAAAAGTTTTAAAAGTCTAGCCCTATGGAGCTATTAATATTAAAGATTTTAAGACTGGAAGGATATTTGAAATAAATGGGAACAGATTAAAACCATATTTTGATAGTCAAAGGCCATTTTTTAAAGAAACTATAATGTTGGGTCACCTAAAATAAAGACTGGGAATGTCAGGCTGACGACATTGAACCAAGCTTATTGTGGGAGGCAACCTATACTTATCATTGTTTATTTTACTTTTAGAGTTTTTTGTTCAAAATATTTTACATATATTTATATTTGTGTTTTCATAGAATACATGCATTTAAGAAAATAATTAAAAAAATATATTTATTTACCTAATTTTATGGAAGAATTAAGAATTTTTGATCGAAATAAAAAATGCAAATTTTTGGAACTAGCGCATGATGCGCCGCGGGGATGAAAATGACTTAAAACGTTTCAAAAGGTGGTTTTTGGTGGATTTTTCTCCTTACAACTCTCAAAAATTGATTCCAAAGTCCATTTTAGGGAGGAAAAAATGAGGGAGGAGTGATTAGATTTCAATTCCAATGGCGTCCCACTCTAAAAATTTCGCTAGATTTGGGATTTTCAACCGGAGAAAGTTCATAAGTTTCGATGCACATAAGTTACATAATGGTTTTCTAGTGAAGAAGAGGCTAATTAAGGAAAGAGGGTTTATGAATTGAGGATTCAATACACTGAATACTCAAGTTGAAGAGATTATTGCGCAGAGACGTTGGGAAGTGCTTTATTACACTACTGCCACTGTAATCGTCCTATGGTGAAAGAGTTTCATGCAAATCTACATGGAATCAACCAAAGATATGTCTATGTGTGAGGCTGTTTTGTGTAATTCACTCCTTCAAGAATAAATGAGATGTTTATGATTGAAAATGTGCCTATCTACCGTGCGCGAATTTTACCCCTACGAGAGATAATATGAATGAGCTCTATCGATACCTTACAGATGAATATGCAAATTCAAAGGCCAGAGATGATGGAAATATAAGTTCTTTGTCATCACTGTTAAATCCTATTTCTAAGGCATGAAACTTCTTTATTGCATTGAAATTTTTGCCTACTATAAAAATCAGTAAGGTAACTAAGGAGAGTGTTATTTTAAATTACTGTATTCAAACCAGAAAACTTATCTATATTGGAGCACTCATTATGAAATTAGTTTTGGGTTTAATTGTGAATGGGTCTGCAACCGGACTTGAACTTTCATCCACTATTTTTCTATTATGCAGTCAATCGCAAGTACCTTACAAGAGTTGGGAAAAAGTGCTTCTTCCTTGGAAGCCGATGGATCCAAAAGTCTATTGCAACTGTATTGGAATAGGAGATGAAAATGATATGAATGTACTGATGGATCAGGAATCCCAAATTCATCACCTATTCAACCTTACACAAGTTCTAATGCACTTTTAAAAAGGGCCAGGTAGAAAAAGAGGTGCAAAATCTTATGCATGCAATTGGGAATATTTCTGAAATGTTGGATCACTTGGATTGGGCACTTAAAGAACTTTTTGAGCATACTGGTTGTATTGAAGATGGCTTAGTACGTATGTTCAAAAAACATGCTTGTATTAGGGAGGATTCGACTGATGAGTTTCCTTATCGACCCTTCTACAACTTGATGTACACTACCAATCTATGGGAGATATCTAGGAGGACGAGCATGAATAAGATGTTTGAACTTAATCTATGCACGAAACATTTTATTTAGTACTGCTTATTTTAGTTGTTTGTTGTGTTGGATTGCATTTAATTTTATTGCTGAGCTATATCGATATTTGTGTTTGGAATTTTGATGTTTAGATTTCAGTGTTAGGATGTTTTGGTTTGCTTTAAGCACTAAAATAGATGTTTGTTTGCTTGATAAATGTTAGTTTGTAATAGCGCGAATTTTGTATATAAAAGTGTGTTTTGTCTTGTTTGTGAAAGATGGATGTTAAAGTAATGTTTAATTACACTTATAAGGGTTCATTTGAGTTAATTAAAGGTAGACATAAAGTAGTGCGGAGAAGATTTTCACAGAAAATGAAATCTGTAAAATTAAGGCGTTGGCCCAAGATGCGCTAGATTGGCGCATGATGCGCCATATCACAGAGAGTTGGTACTTGATACGCGAAATTCTCAAAAATGACAGATTGCCTAAAAAATCACAAAATTGCACTGTAAAACTTCATTTTTACTGCTTGGGGACGTAGGGCTTCACATTGAGCACGATAGAGAAGTTTTTGGATGCTAAAAATCATAGATTTCATCTTCTCTTGGTAAGAGCTTCACTTTAACATAGAAAATTTTGATTTTAACTTTGGATTTTTCCTTCATTATTGAAATCCTAAAATTGAGATTTTTAATGAAAAAGCTTGAAGAAAACTCATGGTGAAAGTTTCTTATAAAATAATCTTACTTGGGGAGTTAGATTTTTGATTTTGTAATTAATTTGGGATTTAATTGGATTTTGGTAGATTTTCAGATGGTTTCATGAGTGAAGAGAGGAAGGACAAATGATTTTGATGAATGAAGATTTGTTAATTTGAAGGTCCAACAAAGTTATAACACTCAAATTGAATCAAGAAGATTGATCCATGAACGAGCATTTGGTAACCCGAGTGGCGTGATCGAGAGGTTGATTGTTGCCAGAACTTGGGAATGATTTTGCTACTTCACTGCAGTAGCGATTGTGCCAATCATTCAGGAGTTTTATGCCAACTTGAGATTTACTAATGATGATCACTTCTTCTTAATCTATGCACGAAACAATTTTTTGATGAATATGCTGCATTTGTGATGACTTATTCATCACTGGATGAAGTGATTGCCTTCTTCATTGATGGAAGAGGAGAATGGAGGATTACAAAAGTATGAGACCACTTCATTTCTGCTGGATTATTACTAACAAACCATCTGACCGATGTAACAAAGGATAGAGATGTATTGAACTATTGCATTCAAAACATGAAAGCAATAGATTTTGGTGCTCCTGTAGTTCATCATGCACAGAGCATAGCTAAGAACTCTACATCTAGTGTTTTGGGTTACCCTGCCCTAATTTTCACTCTTTGTGAACAATCAAAAGTAGAATCCCATAGAAATTAAGAAAGATTACATCCACAAAATTCTATTGGGAAGCATATGATTCAGAGAGTTGAATCATTTGTTGAATCTAGGGGTGGAAGAAGTGATGGAACCTCTACACTAGCTGCAGGGGCATCTACTTCTCGCTCTGCATCATTAGAAAATATTATGGACCAACTCATGATTCAACAATTGGATATAATAAATATTCAGAATCAGATTGGAGAGATTGGAGCAAAAAATCCTTATAATGATGAGTATCCACGAAGGAAAGTTCAACATGATATAGGTTTTGAGGATGCTATGGTGAGGTATCTTAGCGGTGAATACAATGTGAAATTTCCAACTTGCCCCAGCTTTACTCCGTATGCTCCTATTCATGTGAAGAAGAAGAAGAAGAAGAGGAAGAAGATGATGATAATGAGGAAGGTAATGAAGTTTGATATTTTCTAGAGCTATTTTATTTGTTTTGTTTAGTTATTTGTTTGTTTGTATGTTGTTTGGATGTTATTTGGTTGGCAGTTGAAATAGTAGTAATAAAAACTTTTATTTTATGTTATGGACTTAAAATTGTAGTAGTAATAGTAGATTTTTTACTTTTTCTGCATTTTTAGTATTTTTAGTTTTTGTTTATGTTCTTAAATCTCAGTAATTTATTTAGAATATATTATGTCTCATTTAATGCTTTAAAGCTTGTATGTATTTTTAAAGTTAGTACATGCAGTATACAGAACCTAGTATTATAGTTAGAAATCCTCTAGAGGTTAGTTTTAACTTTCACGCATTTACTGTTTTCTTTCACTAACTAAATTTTGTGCTAGAACATTTTTAAATACCTAAAAACTTAAGTTTGGGGGGAAGAAAATTTCTTTTAAAAAGAAGTAAACTAAATTTTATTTGTATTTAAGTAACAATATTTTTAAAATTAATTTAACATGACCCGAAATACTAAGATTAAAATTTAAATGACTATACTTATGTTTATGAATGTTATCGTAAATTTAGGTAAAAGTTTTTAATAATGAAGGTCAATTCTAATCTTAAAGATATTTGGTATGATACGATAAGACTAAGTTTTTTCTATTTAAAGTAAAGGAAATTATATTTTTGATGTATTAGATAGTTTTAGAGTTCAAATAATTGGTATAATGGAAAAGGGATATGCTTTTACTATTTATAGTAGGAAAAAATATATTTATGAAATACTAGGAATCTTATATTTACACTTTAAAAAGAATTGAGTCTCTATGAAAAATTATATTTAAAACTAATACACATTATCAAGTAAAGAAATGTGATACGTTCTTAACTTTAGGAAGAGAATAGTGAATTTCAAAATCATTAAAAGCTACCCAGATATAGTAATCCTCACATAAAAGAGTAAGGATTAAAAAGATCCTGAAAGACAAGAATAAAAAAAAGAAAAAGAAAAGGAAAAGAAAAGTAAAAAGAAAATATGTGGGGAGAAGCTTGAGGAGATGCCTAATTAAAAATTGGCTCCACTTGAACTATCTTAACGGAAGAAACCTAATTACATTCCTTAGCTTATTATCAATTCTAAATATATTAGTCAAATATTTACAAATAGAGTTCTCATATAATTCTATCTTTTAATTCTTCTAGGGTTTCTAAGTCTGAAAAATTACAATTATTTTTGAAATGAATAGAAAATTATAATTCCTAATTTAATTGCTAAATACTCTTATACCCTTGTTCTAACCTGAGTTGTTGAAAATTTTTCTAATGTTACACTATCTCATTTATGGGGCAAAACTATAAAAATCTTTAATGAAACTCATTACAAGAAATTGAAGCATATGGATACTAAAATAGGAGAGTTACTTGGGGACATGTAAAAGTGAAGTATGGGGGACTTTGACATATCTAAAAATGTGCTACCTTATATTTATATATTTTATGCTTATTTTTAATGATATTGCACTTTAATGGAAGATATTTTGTGCATTTTTTGTTTTAGGTATAGGGGTTGGAAATTTGGAGAAAAAGGAGCGAAAATTGAGCAAAATAGGATCATATAGAGAAATAGAGCACAAAGTAAACTGGCGCCTAGGTGCGAGCTTCTGGCACTTAGGCACCAGACCCTATACATGAAAATAGAGAGTCCAATGCCAGGCGCCAGTCAGTTAATTCATGCTTCTAGAAGGTTGGTGCCTAAGCGCCACAATTGGGCTCATACGTGAGAGAATTAGTTTTTTTAAAGATGCAATGTACTTGGACAAATTTTGAAGGAGCATCTAAAGTGACTCTTAGGGATTTCAAGGGTTGTGGAACATATGATCTAGGAAATGGAGTATGAGTTCTACAACAGAGTGAGGATCACATTTGATTTCATGAAGGAGAAATTTGTTCATGAAATTAAGTGCAAATAAATAAGGAAATATTCTTTGTTAGATGTAAAATTGGAGAATTTTTAGGGTGACAGACTAAAATCCCCAATTTGGTCTTAGTGTTTAAAAACTAGAGCGAGAGTTAGCCTTCAGGTGAAGGGCAGTAGGAGCTCTAGAGTGGGAGCTGGTATCCTCCTAGCCTAGCCACAGATTTAGGGACTAAACCTAAGATTAGCCAATGATTTTCTATGCACTGTATTAGGGTAGAGAATTAAAATTGCTCCTATTTGACAATCCATATTAAAAATATTTATTTCATCTCATTTCAACAAAATTTCATTGTAGTGGGAAGGATGCTTTTTCACATAAGAAATCTTCATTACCTAAAAATAGTTCCTAGATTAGTATTTAATATTCAAAAGTTGCATTTCCATTTTTGCTAATAGTTAAGTAATTTAGTTTGGTTAATATCTCAACATTTGAAATTACTGACAGTGATTTCGTTTGATTTTCTAAAAATTTCCTATTAAAATTTATCATTGCTAATTTACACGTTCCCTGTGGGATCGATATTTGGGACTTAAATATAAAGTCCATTATTACTTGATAATGATATGTATACTTGCATAGAATCTAATTATTAATTGCCTATAATTATATATATATTTTACACAACTTACTTTTCATATAAGGATCAAATTTTTGACACTGTAGTGGTGTCAACTTCATAAATCCTTACATATAAAAATTCAGGATCAATCACCGAAGAGTTCTTTAATAGTGTGGAGGCCTTCATGGTTGAAGCATGACAACTTCTATCTTATTTATCTAAAAGTAGGTTTTGATATCCATGCTCAAAGCATAGGAATCAAGTATACTTAACGCCTGACGAAATAAGAAATGATTTATATCGTCAGAGCTTTGGCATGCTTGAAAATATGGTACCTTTTCATACACATTTTATGCACATTTTTAATAATATTGCACTTTAATGGAAGGTATTTTGTGTATTTTTGGTTTTAGGTACAAGAGATGAGGTTTTGGAGAAAAAGGAGAGAAAATAGAGCAAAACATGGATCAAATGGAGCAAAGGAGCAAAACATAAACTAGCATCTAGGCGCTAGCTTCTGTCACCTTAGCGCTAGCTTCTACGCCTACGCATTAACTTATGTTGCATATACATCAGACTCTATACATGGAAATACAAAGCCAGACACCATGGCTCCAAGATCTGGAGCCTAGGCGTCAAGCAGTTAGTTTATGCTTNGGAGCAAAAACAAAGCAAAACATGGATCAAATGGAGCAAAACGTAAACTGGCATCTAGGCGCTAGCTTTTGTCGCCTTAGCGCTAGCTTCTACACCTACGCATTAACTTATGTTGCCTATGCATCAGACTCTATGCATGGAAATACAAAGCCAGACACCATGGCTCCAAGATCTGGAGCCTAGGCGTCAAGCAGTTAGTTTATGCTTCTAGAAGACTGGAGCCTAAGCGCCACGGTTGGGCCCCTAAGCATTACTTTTGGGTGCCTAAGCGCCACAGTTAGGCGCCTAGCACCATGGTTGGGCGTCTAGGCACCAAAATCAGTTTTTTTTTAAAGTTGCAATGTATTTGGAAAAATTTTGAAGGGGCATCTGAAGTGTCTCTTAGAGATTTTGAGGGTTATTATAAGGGGGTGTCTCTTCAAGTGGAGAGAAGGGGGTGTGTAGGGCGACTCTTCAGGTGAGGAGGTGTTGTTGACCTCACTTTTGGTTGAGGTTTAGTTTTTCCTCTTTAGTAGCCTAAGGTCTAGCCATTGACTTTTCTATTGACTATTCTTAGAAAACTAAACAAGGAACCCTCACCATCAGAAACTCTACACTTATTTTCTTATTGACTATTCTTAGAAAACTAGACAAGGAACTCTCACCATTAGAAATTCTACAATTTTCTATTGACTATTCTTAGAAAACTAGACATGGAACCCTCACCATTAGAAATTCCAAACTTCTTATTGCCTATTCTTAGAAAACTAGATCTGGAACCCTCACCACTAGAAATTTCAAACTCTTCTCTACTCAACTTGAAGTTCCACATATTGGTCCGACTATTCTTAGAAAACTAGACATGAAACCCTCACCATTAGAAATTCTACACTCTTCTCTACACATATTGGTCCTAACCTCTGACATTTAGTAGGTGTGATCACTATGAGGGAAACTCAAGATGAGTCACCCTTAGGATTGTTGGACCTTAGGGTTGACATTGGGTGTTGGTCTGGAGCTAAGACACTCACTACACTAATCTGCACACACAATCACTCACAACTCTGAACTCAAATTTCTAACCTAGATCCCTTGATCTTTTAGGATACTCTTGTAGATGGTCCCCCTAAACCTACTAGCCCTAGGGCTATGATTTAGCTAAGACCACTATGTGGAGGACCCAANGATGAGGAGTGTCGGCCTGGCCGAAAAGAATTCAGCGGGATTTGTATCCCGCGCCTCTCCGATGCCGTTACAGGTGCATGGAGCGGGGAAAATCAATTCCTTCCATACAGGGCAGTTATATTAGGTAAATATTAACTCCTAATTAAATCTAATTAAGCTGGAATTAGGAGGTAAAATTTGAATTTTAAAATTTGAAATTTGAAATAATCCTGGCTTGCGTTCAGCCTGCATCGAGCTCGAATTGAGCCCGGGTTGAACCCAAACCCGGGCCCCGCTAAAGAAATGTGCATCAATTTCCGTGCAGTTCGCGCGAGTGTGGAACCACACCAATATGGGTGTCTTTTCTAGCTAAAATCGACGTTCCGGACGCGTCGGCGCAGTCCGTTTCGTCATCCGGGGTCGTCCGGACGAGTTTGCCGGCGGGCGAGTCAATTTAAGCCAAAATTGCGCGTGATGCAACAAGTGCGTTGCCGAGTCACCGAGGGTTAACCTAAGGTCGTTCGATCCTATAGGAACTCATTTTCAGACCCTCTGCATGTTGGTCCTTAGCCCTTGCAACTAGAAATTGAGTGCTTGGGACCACTCGTGCGAGTTTTCACAAAAATGAGTAAAGAAGCGGTTTGAAGTTCTATGGGAGGTGGGCTCCGTTACTAGTCCGCTAGGATGGTCAACCAGGAACTCCTAAGGCTAGATCCTAGGTTCTAAGATTAGGAGGCTAAGACCTCACTAAAAATGAGGTCAACAGATTTCAATGGCTAGGATTTAGATTTAAATTGCTACTAATTTTTTTTAGATTATTATTTTTACTACAGGTTTGTCCAATTTTTTTAAAGAAAACACTTGATTTTGCATTTTAAATGATTTTAACTTCTAAAAATAGCTATTTTAAGCAAGGTTATGGAAATTGAAGATGCCAGAATGAAGATACAATGCATAAATCACAAGGACAATGAGACTTTAAGGAGAGGTGGAAAAGCTATTTGACGCAACTAATCTTGGGAGGCTTTATTACGGGACCAAGAGTGAGATAATATTGGTTGAAAATCCAAAGTGCCTAATTTTTACTAGATAAATTACAATAAAAAGTATTAGATTTTACAATATAGCCTCCCCACCTCTCAATAAACTCCTTCACCCCAATTCCTCATTTCTGTTGCCACCTCAAAAAATCTCTCTATTTCACCCTTATCCCTCTATCACACACAAGAGATTCTTTTATATGTATTTCTCCAAGATTGAGCTTCACCGAAGTCCAATCTCTTCCACAACCAACTCTCTATCGTGTGAAGTCATTCAAATTTGTTTAACAAGTCACATCCTCCCTGTTGCGGCGAGATCTATAGATATACACCACCAATTGTTGTGGTATATATATAAATCAAACAGGAAAACGATCGACAAAGCGAAAAATAGAATGAGAAAAATTCACACCATAAAATAGTAACACCACAGCGAAACACACAGATTTACGTGGTTTGGCAAATTGTCTACGTCCACCGAGTTGCAGAGGATTTTACTACTTGAGGAATTTACACCAGTCGATCACCTCGACTTACAAGAAGAATCTCTCACTCTCACTTCATTGCTCTCTCTTCTTCTCTCTCTATACCGAGATACACTAAAGAAACTCTACACCGAGATACACCGAAGAAGACAAACTTATAAGAGAAATAAACCTCAATTTCTCTTCTGCCACAAGTCACCAAGAAGAAGCCTAGGGAGAACAATCTTCTTCTTCTTCATTCTTCCTTCTGCCGCAAGAAACTACCGTTTGCACTTCTCTTCCTCTGCCCCAAGGAAACCTTCCTCTAACCCGAGGAAACCAAAGAAGAAAAACCGTGACTTTTAAACTCAAGGAGAGTCAGCCAAAGTTTTTATCACGAACAAGAAGGAACGAAGGGATGCTTCGCTTCGCAACAGTGGAAGGCGGGAGCGGTTGGTGCCTGCGTTTCGCGAATCGACACCAGACGGGAATGGTCGCGACTGTTCCGCGATCGAAGCGCGAGCACAGAGCGCGAGATCGAGATGTTTCGCGATCGGGTAAGAGAAAGCGGGGGTCAGACCGGGCTCCACTTCTAACAAATCTCTCACTTGGAGACCAGTACACAAACTACAACATCTTCCTCCAAACTGATTTCCTCCACCATGAATCCTCTATTGTGAATCTTTCACCTTGATTCATTCACCTCTGCAACTCAAAGCCTTTGTCTTCACTCCAGAAAACCAACTAAAGCTGTGCACAACTTCAGTTTCTCAATAGTAACACCCTCAGTCAACATATCAGCAAACTTCACATAGTTTTGCACCTCCAACCTATTTCTTGGGTCACTCGTATCTTCTTACAACTCCTACTGGATTAGCAACATCTTGTCTCTGCTGAAAGCCTTTTTCAACAAGTCTAGTCTTGTACCTCTTACTGACATCACGCTCAGTCTTCACCCGGTACACCCACTTGTTGTACAATGTCTTCTTCCCTGGTGAAAGTTCTGTCAGCTCTCACTTGCTCGAACTTTCATCTTGCCAGATTTCTTCATAGCTCTGTGGTTCTTCAACATATGTCTGTAGAACAATAGGAATGGGTGCCTCGGACCCACTTTCCTCTTCACTTCCATCACTGTCCCGCACTGTGGCCTCTGGTAGATTTCCTACCACATTCAAAACCCTTGAATCTAATATCAAGTCTTCAACAGAACTATGAACTGCCAACAATAGTACATTCTGTGATTTTTCAGATACCACATTTGCGCTATCATTCTCCATCTTCTTGGGATTCCTGCAGTTCTTCTTTATGTGGTCAGTCTTACCATAACTCCAACAAGTTGTCTGCTTACTAAATTTTGATTTTGATCTCCCTATAACATCTCCCTCTGAAATCAACATTCAGTGTCGAACTCGAACCTGAGACCTCTTTCTCAGCCAAAATCAAATCACGAATAGCATTATATTTCAGTTTAGATTTACCTGCAGAAATGTTAATTGCTATCATCATGGCTTCCCAACTATCTGACAATGAAACCAACAAGATCAGTGCACATATCTCATCATCAAAATCAATTTCCACAGACAACAATTAATTTATGATAGTATTGAAATCATTCGGGTGTTGAGCAACAGAAAAAACATTCCGCCACCTTCAAATTGAAAAACTTCTTCATCAAGTGCACATTATTATTCGTCGATGGCTTTTCATACAACCTAATAAGGTTGTCTTGAGATCTGCAGTCGTTCTTTTCTTGATGACGATGTGTTCAACAGACCTAGATAGGTCAATCAAATAACCCCCAAAACTTGTTGATCCAACAAATTCCATTCAGTCTCATCCATTCTTTCAGGTATTTTTTCCAATAACAGAATATGAAGTTTCTTCTCATAAGGATAATTTTCTATCTGCATTCTCCAATAACCAAAATCTGTGTCATCAAATTTCTCGATCCCTAAAACCTTCACTTCATCTGCAACAATCATTCTTCCTCAGATCCAAACAAAGCTCTAATATCAGTTGTTGCGCGAGATCTCTATATATACACCACCAGTTATTGTGGTATATATATAAATCAAACAGGAGAACGATCGATAAATCAAAAAAGAAAACAAGAAAATTTCACACCATAAAACAGTAGCACCACAGCGGAACACACAGGTTTACGTGGTTCGGCAAATTGCCTACGTCCACAGAGTTGCAGAGGATTTTACTACTTGAGAAATTTACACCAGTCGATCATCTCGACTTATAATAGGAATATCTCTCTCACTTTGTTGCTCTCTCTTCTTCTCTCTGTTATTCTCTCTACACCGAGATACACCAAAGAAACTCTATACCGAGATACACCGAAGAAGACAAACTTACAAGAAAATAAACCTAAATTTCTTTTTTGCCACAAGTCACCAAGAAGCCTAGGGAGAACAATCTTCTTCTTCTTCCTTCTTCTCACTTCTGCCGCAGGGAACTACCACTAGCACTTCTCTTCCTCTGCCTTGAGGAAACCTTCCTCTATCCCGAGGAAACCGAAGAACTCAAACTGTAACTTCTAAACCCAAGGAGATTCATCCGATGTTTTTATCACGAACTGAAAGGAACGAAGGGATGCTTCGCTTCGCAACAAAGGAAGGCGGGAGCGGTTGGCGCCTACGGTTCGCGAATCGACGCCAAGCAAGAACGATCGCGACCATTTCGCGATCGAAGCGGGAGCGTGGAGCAGGAGATCACGATGTTTCGCGATCGGGTGAGCGGAAGCGGGGGTCGGACCGGGCTCCACTTCTAACAATCCCCTCCCTTCCCTATCTTTTTTTTAATTATTTTTCACACAATCTTCTTGTTTTAACCCGCTTCTTCCTTTACCTCTTAAGACCATTAAAATTACATTGAGAATCATCTATTAATATCTAGCTCCATATTGCCTCACTAATTACTATCAAGTATGTCAATTTACTATTGTTATCAAGTAGACCAAAATTGAGGGAGCAAATATTGGAGGACTTTAAATGACTCTTGTAGCCCTTTTCTTGCAGCTCATAGCATTTGAAAATTAAAACAAATGTTAGGCATATTAAACTAGAAACTCTAATAGTAGGAAATAAAAGGTTAGAATTATATTCTTTGCCTTGGCATATAATACACGTTCAGTTACATCTATTTAAAGTTTTTTTATCAAAAGTAAAAACATTGTACTATTGCATTTAAGACGTTAAATAGTAGTAATTTCTTTCTTAACAGATTTTTCATGTAAAAATTGTAGCTAATTCATTCATTATAAATTTGTTTCACTTTTGTGGTCATACATTCAAGATTATTAAGTTTTAGCTATACTACTTTACTTCTAGGGTATCATATATTTACATATTAAAAGAGAGTAAAGGTTCAAAGTGATTCGTCAAAATTTTGGTGACAATGATGAGATTTTGCCCTCACTGTACCAATTTGTTGGATATTGAAACTGCATGTTTTGACCATCCAACTAGATTTACTTGCCCTTATGTCTATCCAATCCAAGACAATGAAAAGGTGAAGTTAATTTCTTGAATTTCATGCATTATATTGTTTGTTGATTTTAAGTTTTAGATAGTAATTGAGGTAAAACTAAAAAAGAAAGAGATTGAATTAATCCTTAAAGAAGACGACGTCATTTCAGTTCACCTTGGTATAGATTGGACAAACATAAGAATAAGTAGGGCAAGAAAATCTTGTTTTTTGGTTATCACTTGCAGCTTCAATATCCAACAAATTAGCACAGTAAGAGTAGAAATCCATTGCCAACGACATTTTGGCCAGTACTTTGAACATTTGCATCCTATTCTCACTACGTAGACATAGGAAGATCTGAGAATAAAGCAACAACTAAAAGTTAATAATCTTGAGTGCAAGACCACAAAAATGCAATAAATCTATAAAGAATAAATTAGTTGCAAATTTTATGTGTAAACTTAGTTAAAAAAAAAAACTACTACCATTAAACTTATTGCATGCAAGTATGCAATGTCAATTTTAACAGAGAAAGCATTAAATATATGTAAAAGAATATATATAATATGCCTAGGGTAAGAATATCCAATTTTCTAATACACACTTCTATTTGCAACAGAGGATTTCAAGAGTAATTTATTCTCCTCTCATATTTGCTCTATTAATTTTAACTTACCTCATACTCGATATCAATAGTAAATTGGCATCTTTGATTGTAACTATTGAGCCAATGTTGGGTTGGAAATCAATAATAATTGATTTAAATAATAATTGCAATTGTTTCAAGCATTAAAAGGAGTAGAATAGTAAAATAGAAAGACAATGTAAATAGGAACAACAACAACAACAACAACAACAAAGCCTTAATCCCACTACGTGGGGTCGGCTACATGAATCATCCTTTCACCATTGCGTCCTATTTAGTGTCATATTTTCATTTAGTTCTAGTAAATTAAGATCATTTTTAACCATTATTGTCCTATTTAGTGTCATATTTTCATTTAGTTATAGTAAATTAATATCATTTTTTATACAATAAGCCCAAGTCTTCATAGGTCTACCTTTGCCTTTCTTAACATAAGTCGAATCTAAAACATCTACTCTCCCAATCAGATCATCAGATGGTCGACGTTTAATGTGACCAAACCATCTAAGACGACTTTCTCTAATTTTGATCCGTAACAGGAGCTACGCCAACCCTATCACGAATATATTCATTTCGCATTTTGTCTCTAAGTGTAAACGCCACAGGAACTACACCAACCCAAACACGTACATATTCATTTCGCATTTTGTCTCTAAGTGTAAGGCCATGTTGACCTCATTTTTGTGAGGTATTTCTTTCCTTTTCATAGAACCTGGGATCTAGCCATAGAACTTTCCTATCGACTATCTTAGAGGACTAGAACTGGGACCCACCCATCTTAGAAATTCGAACCACTTCCTGATTCTCTTGTGGTTTCTCGCCTGGGTGGTCTCAAACCATCACCATTTGATCGAGTGGTTGTGTTCACGGACCATCATCATTTGGTCGAGTGGTTAAAGACATCATGTGGAAGCCCAAAGAGAAATCCCATAGGATTTAAAAGCCTTATGACACTCATAATGACTTTAGTACATTCGCACACACAAACATCATAGTTCAAGTCACTTACACCTGAAAAGGCTTCACATTAAATGAAACATAAGTCAATTTTTGAAATGACCGATCAAGAGCCCGAAATTTGAAGACATATTGAATTTAACACATTTTTTTTACCCAATCATCAACGAGGTTGTCCAGACGACCCCAGATGACGAAATGGATTGCGTCAGTGCGTCCGGGACATTGGTTTTACCTAAGAATGACACTGATATTGCTATAATTACACACAAATAAATTGCACGCAAATCGATGAACTTGTCTGAACGGCCTCGGATGACGAAACGGGCTGCGCTGGCACGTCTGGAACGTCAAAATTATCTAGAAAAGACATCCAGTTGTTAGGGTTTCGAGCATGAATAAATCACACGCTAATTAATATATTTAAATAATATAATATAATAAAATAAAATAAAATAATAAAAAATAAAAAAAGAAAATCCCACTTAATCCCTACTCACGCACGCAGACTCGCGACCTAGGCATGCCCTAGCTTCTGCGCTCCTCTCCCGCTCGCGATTCTTCAAGTCCGAGCCCGATTCTTCCTCTCCCGCGATTGACCGCACTTAGACGTGCCCTAGCAGACGATTCATCTTCTTCTGCGTGAGCCACCCGACTGAACGGCTCGCCAATCACGAGTCTACCGCGTGCCCGACCCTTCCTCTGCCCTAGGCCGCATTTCTTCCTCCCTAAATGCATTTCTCCTCTCCTTTTACCTTATTCGGCCACCTCTCCACTAGTAGGTGAAGGTGAGTTTTCTCCTCTCTTTGCTATAAAAACCCCACCTTGGGAAGGTCTTGAAGGTTGGCCGAAAATTCAAAAGGAGGGTGGAGGTGCTACTAAAATTTTGGCATGAGTGAATTTCCTATTCAGTTGCTCGGCACTATTGCTTGGCTGCTCGGGCTGCTCGGGTTTGTTGCTTGTCGGCTCGATATTCTTGTTTGATTGTGTGTTTGACTACCGAGGTTGGTTGAAATTGGGAGAGGAGGAAGTGCTGCCAAAATTCTGTCTCGCTTGATAAACTTAATTGTTTGTTCGGTTTTCTTGCTAGGCGGCTTGATTTATTCTTGCGTAACCACATATTTGGCTACCAAGTTTCAGGTAGCTTGAGCTGATCAAATGATTTTTAATTCCTGCTCTTACTAAATAACTTTGGGACATTTGCAATTGTGGGTCTCATAACTTTCCTACCATCGTTACAATTACGTGATTGCCTGAATATCTGCTGTAAGCAATTTTCTCCATGGTTTGTTGCTGGTAAAAATGCTTGAATTATGGATTGTACTGATGCAGTCATGATTGTAAAGTATAATCTCCAAGTTATAATAATTGTAAGTTTTTAAGCTGGCATAGTTTAACTTGTTAAATAATAATTGATTTGAATTTGCTTACAAGAATCAATGATCACGAAGAGAGGGCATAGAATCCTATTTACCACCTCATGTCACTAAATGAATGAGCCGATGGCATCAACAACAGTTTATGCATGTGGCATCAAGCTTGTTGTCGTGAAAGAGTTGATGATCAACACTTAATAAGGATTCAGAATCATTATTGCACGCTTTACTCATTAATATAAAGTTAGTACAGGACAGTTCTAAAACAATGCATGTTGTAGGTGGTAATAGTGAGACAAACCTGTGAGATTTATCTTAGGGAAATTTACATGCATACCACCCAGTTCTTTTATATTTACATATTTAACACCCTAACTTCATCTTTACATGCATACCAGTGAATTTCTGGGCGTTTACATTTGAAACATTTGATTCCTATGAATTTGCATTTCTGATACAAGAAATTCAGCATTTCTGAGTCATTTTTATTTTTTAAAGGTCGAAAGTCTTTGTAGCATTTTAAAAACATGTTTTGTGGGCTGAATTAGCTTCAGTTTAGAGCTTTTAAAAACACGTCTTTTGAGCTGATTTGGGTTGCAGTTTTGCCGGTTTAAAAAGGGTTTTGTTGGTTGTTTTTAATATGTTTTTGGCACTGATCCGGGCTGCTATTTTTGCCCTGTCTTAGTGATAAGTTTAAATTGCATTTTGAAGCCTTATTCGTCATTTTGAAGCTTTATTCGTTAAGGTTTAAGTTGTATTTTGAGGCTTTTATACATCGATTTGGGCACTTTTATATGCTGATTTTTTTAGGCTTTTAAGCACCTTTTGGGATTGATTCGATCATTGTTTTGAAAGAATTTAAACGTCTTAGGCCGATTCACTTGCAGTTTTGTCCCTTGCTTAGCTGATTGTTTTTTAGAAGTGAGTCGTCCTCTATTTTCCGTTGATTTGTTTTTTATCACTACGGTTAAATTAAAAATGAGAATTTCTGATTTAGTTATTTTCAGGATTGGTTCACGCCTTAAAAAAAGAAAAGGGAATGGAATTAAAAATAAAAATAATGATAATTAGTCTGTTGAAATGATTGAAACCCAAGGGGAAATAGGGTAGCAAATCATTCATCTTTTTTTATAAGAATGATAAAATTGTAATTATGAGAATTGTTAAAAATAGGGAGAAAGTAAAAACTTAAATGATTCAAGAGTTAGAGACATGAATTGAAAGATCAGTATGTTATCAATTAGGATCCCTAAGCATTGGTTAGACTTAAGCCCAATTGTTTTAATTAGGATTGAAGCACATTTCACGAACCTTTTTTGACAAAATTATAAGTTTACCCCTAGGTCTTAAGAGCATGATAGTGAGCTAAGTTTGATCTAAAGATATTCGAGGATTAGTTGGAAAATACTTCATTGAAGACATAACATTTTAAAACACTTCAAACTCAAGTTAAAGTAGGCTTCCTAGATTTTAGAAACACACCCTAGGTGAGAGTTCATCTACCTAATTTTCAAATGGATACTGAAAGATACTGAAGCTAGACACCTTACCCTAATTCATAAGCTAGTTAAAGCAATAGACAGGATATGCACCAGATAGTGGTTCATGACTGATTTAATTAAATCAAATAATGAAATTCTCTTCATAACTTGACCTAAAAGGAAACTAAATGCTCCAAGATTTGAGCTTGAATCGTACACTCAAATCCTCTTGGCAATTGAGGACATTCTCAATGTCATATATAAATCACCCACCCATGGTCCTTTATATGTGACGTTGTGTTTTTTTTTTTTTGTCTTTTTCCTACAATTTGTTTCGAGTCTCTATGGGTCGATTTCAGTTTTCCTTAGGGCTTTCCATATGCTACTCCGTCATTTATTCTGTTACACATAAATACATGTTTGCTCTGCTAGTTGAATTTCTCTACTATACTGTTACCTGCGACACTCATCCCATCTACAGGTGCAGCAATAACAAGAAACTCGGATACCCAAAATTTACAGTGCATTTATAGCATTTTACTGCATTTCCTTTATTGTTCTTTATGATGTCTTTCTTTTATACTGTTTTTATTTACCGCACTTCCATATAACATAGTTTGTTTATGCGTACTTTAAGTTAACTACAAAACCTTTAGGATATAGTCTCGTTTAGGTGATATACAACAGTTAGTCACCAAATGACAATATTGCACACTCATATATAAGGCACTAGACCTGAAACTGCTACTACATGGATTATGAAGCAACTCTTCGTGGGCAGCACGACCATGACGTAGCGGACAAAGTATGACGATTCACAGCAGTACAACAAGTTTACGACAACTAAACATTTTTCTTTGCTTAAATAACAACTCATAGGACTTCGAGGTAGTTTGCTTAGCGAAACGTAAATTCTCACTTTATCTTTAGGCTTTTACACAACCCTATTGTGCAATTATAAGTTCTAATACTAATAGGATTCCGATGTTACCGTACGGTACAGCATAAATCTCCTATCTTTCTAGGCTATTTGCACGATCAGATATCGTGCGAAGGTAAGTCCTAAATTCTAAAAATAAATTGCAGGATTAAACATTGAATAACATCATTTCAAAGACATAAAGTCAAACAATAGGATAGTTGGGAGGTCACCGGGATTTTCCTCGGATTCGTGATATCCCCTACTCTTCATTCATTTAGATTTCGTAAAATAATTGTTCCTATTTGAGTCACTCTCATTTGGTTTTCTCGTGTTCAATTTTGGAAACCTAAACTTTGAAATCTTGAAGGCAGAACTACTGATCTTAATCGAGAGTCTTCTCAAGTGATCCCGATCATTTAAGATGTAATTAACTATAGGGGCTTGCCCTATAGAGAACTTGAAACACATGTAAAATAAATCATATCTAATCTTTATCTTAGAAAGGCGAACTTGTCGGTCATATATAAAAGGTTTCGCAGGTCAAACGGATGACACAGAATTCTTTGATTTGGGTGGGTGAGTCTACTACAAGTGATATGTTTATCTTTGGGATAGTGTGTTACTTGTGATATCGCACTCAACCGTTCAAACTATTCAATATGTGAGACTCATTTGGTCTCATTTATTTTCAAAATTAAAATATTACTTTCAAAAATCAAAAATTACATATTTATATTAAAACTATTTTCATATTTACAAAAATCATTCTTTCCAAAATAACGGCCGACAAATTACTCATCCACCTAATCATTCTCATCTCAGCAACACTTAACTTATTATTATGCTTCTCATTTAAAGGCCAGCATTCAGCGCCATAGAGCATTGTAGGTCTCACCGCCGTCTTATAAAATTTTCCTTTCAATCTAAGCGGTATTTTTCTATCACACAAAAGGCCTGAATCATTCCTCCACTTCAACCAACCAACTTGAGTTCTACTATAAACATCCTTATTTATATCACCATTGCTTTGAACAACAGACCCAAGATATCTAAATCGTTCACACCTTTTAATAATTTGATTACCCAAAGTCACACTTCTGTCACTCTACTATTAAAATTACATTCCATGTATTCAGTTTTAGTTCTACTTTAAATGAAGGCCTTTAGACTTGTGAAGTGAATCGGAACGACCACATAAGATATGGAGTTGCTAGTGGAAGTGGTTTGAGGTGAAGACTAGTCAAGGAAAATACAATGATAAGAATCTCATGTGTGTGATAAAGAGTGGTAAGGTAAAATCAGTAGAAATCCTAAGGGTGTGGTGGCAGAGAAGGGAAGTTGAGGTGGGGTGTAAATTGACAAAGAAAGAATATGGCAAAATCAAATAATTTTCATAGCAGCCAATTATTTGAAAATTAGGAATTAACGATTTGCAACCAACAATACATTCGTTTTGGTAGCAGAGTAACGACCTAATCTTCTTAGACTAGATCTGCCTAAGAGCTTCCTGCTGTGACATATGTATATGTTATGATATATACATTGTATTTTCATTCTAGCACCTCCAAATTTCTGTCCTTGTATAAAATATGCCCTAAAAATCTGAAATATGTCCAAAAACCTCATCAATTCCTTCGAAACTCAAAATCAAGTTAAAAAATCACCTCCACAGAATACTTCATAATGAAAGATTCCCCGCAAAACCCCCGCCAAGCAATATCTTTCTACAATCCTCTATCATTTCCTTCTAAAAAAAGGCACAAATTTAACCATAACATTAATCCTGACAAAATCATAGCCATTAAAATCTAAACCCCAACTTTTAAAATTTAACCATGAAATATAAGAAGGAAACATACAAAATAAAGGGGTATGAATCGTCTTCATCTATTTAACAATTTTAATTGAAGATGATAAATTGCTCAAAGTTCATTGAGATTGATTAAAGAATTTGAAATAAGACATGCCCTTTTATTTAAAAATGTTTAAATGTTGTTTGTACCTCCAATTTATCTTTCTCTACATGAAATTATCTTATTCATCCCTTCTTTGAGATATGCTCCCTTCATCTCTTCGTGTGGATGTCATCATAATCAAAAAAAATTTACTAAATTGGCACTACTTTAAAAGACATTTTAGTTTTCCCACTAGTAGCATATGAAACCAACAAAATAAAGTTCAATGCAAAAAAAACATATAGAACAAGCATGGAATGCAAAGGAAACATCATTGCAACTCTTTAATTAATTCATTTTTGGTCCAAACAATATGGTCATTTAACAAGTTAGAATAAGTTAAATATTAATCTTTTCTTGTAGAATCTTCACATATAAATAGATGTTCAAGCATGTATGTTCTATTCATATTATGAATAATGAATGAAAATGAGCTTTGTACAGTTTCTCCTAACTCAAAGATGTTGTGCCAAGCTTTCTCTGTTTCCCTCTTCTTCCTTCGTGGGGTTCTTCAAAATTATAGGACAAATATAGATTTGAGTTGAATTATCATTTTAGTTCTCTTCCTGGTTCATTTTTATTTTTTTTACTCTAATCATTGACAACATTGCCATTTATCAATTCGTGAAAAGATCAATTATTAGTCTTATGTTGTAGAAACTTTTGTTATATATAAAAATCCAAAGGTCATGTAATAAGAAAATTTTGGTTATTGAATAAAAAATATGAATTTTATGGTTTCTACTTTCACCTAAGTTATATGCCAAGTTTCCTCCTTCCTCCTTCCTCCTTCCTCCTTCCTCCTTCCTCCTTCCTCAACCTCTACAAGTTTTCCACAATTATCCAATTACATTTTTTATGTAAGTGGCATCCTGGTACTAAAGGCTAACATTGCCCAAAGAGTCGTCATCCACACTTTAACATGATGATTGTCAATATTATGATGGTTCAATTTCAAGAAATCCGAAAAAAAAAAAAATCAATGTGATGTACTTATATATTTATATTCATGAGTTGTTGATCACCATAATGAATACATTTTTTTCTCAAGGACTCCGTGAGTAATGATTACCTTCAAGACAAATCTTAAAACCAAGTCAAAATAATGGAAAATCCCCTACCAACGTATTGTCAAACCTCACCCTAATTATTTTCATTTATTTTAATAAATTATTACTAGTTAATGTCGCTCTCTCCTCCTCTCTTAGGATTGGTCTTTCATTCATTATTCTTCCCCTATCTTTGTTTCTCATTCCCATCTATTTTTTTCATCTTCACTTTGTGTCTTTACAATCTTATTTTCCATTCCACACTACAATTAGCAACAAAAATTAATTAATTAATTAATTATATATATATATATATATATATATATTGTAAGCCAAAAAGGCTAATATATTAAATAGAAAGAAAGATACGGATACAAAGTGTGGGAGGGCCCAAACATGGCACCCCGCCCACACAAAAACCAAAAATGGCTTCAAAACTAGAAAAAACAAAAAAATACATTAGATACTTTAAAAAAAAAAACCTAAAGTGTCGAAATACATAGTATCAGGTGGTTATAGAGCGTCTCAATTTGGTATTTCTTCTGTCTCTAGTTCTAGGGAAGAAGCAAGCTAATAAGCTGGTAAGATGATTACCATTGCCAGTAGTAACCAATGTATCATCCAATATGTTCCCGAGTTAGAGTGGCTCCATTCTTTTTCTTCCTCCTGGAATAGACTTGTCATTCCTCTTCCGAAGAATTAGTCTGATGGGGTGGTAGAGTTGAAGCAGAAGGAATACCAACCGTAGTACCCACAATAGGTTTTAGTATCTGTGAAGTACGAGTTGCCTCTACACCGGATACTTCCTGAAAAAGTGGAGCTACGAGGCTCTCCTGATTATCAGTCTGAAAACTATCATTTGTAGGTAATAGTCCATCAGTATTGTTTCCAATGAGGTTTGAAGGTGTCAGCATCACATCACTCGCAGTAACAGTAACAGCAGTGTCATGGGAGGGTCCTCAGGGGCAAAAGACACCTCATGTCTGGTAGTATCCTCCCCAAATGGAACTGGTTTAGACCCATACTTATTCAATTGAACCTTAGATTTCAAATTTGGATAAAACTTGTGGCATTTATCAAGGACATGACTAAGCATCTTACAGTGGGTACAATATGGAGGTATATGCTCCATGACGATTTGTTGCCAATAACCATTATGGGTTGTGCCCAGCCAGACTTCAGTAACATCAGATAAAGTAATATCTCTTTCCACAAGTAATCTGGTGATCGGGGGTCTGGTTAGGTTGAAAGTAGGCAGATCTAGCTTCAAAAGATCCCCAAGGATGACCCCAATAAAGTAGAAAATCTGATGGTGAAAAAAATGCAGCTTAAAACCAGGTAAACTAAATCATACCGGTACAGTGGAAGTTTTATGATTTGGGTCGAAATCAGGAGACCGCTTAAGTAATTTCATTGATTTGCCTGCGATGTTAAGATATTTCTTGGAGAAAATTTTGGTGAAGTCTTCAGTCATTGTTAGTTGGATCAACATATGTCTCACATCCATGAGTTCCACTTTCCACTTGCCTAGTAGCTTAAGATCATCAACACTCTTTTTGATAATATCCATAGGAGTGTGTCCCCACTGAAATTTTCTAAAGAGAGCAAACTTGAATTTTTCCGTCATTGTAGAAATTTTTTATTCTGAGAAAAAGATTGTTGTTTTTCCACATTTCTTACTTCCTTTCTAAACAAAAGGACAATCATTTGTACCCTCACAACCCTTCTTATAACTTGAGGGAAATACAACAGCGAACTCCACCTGAGGGTTACCCACCACATGGGCAAATGAGACTTTGTCTGGCTCAACCAAAGAAGAAGGAAGTGCCATCAAAGCAAGGAGAGCTGTCGGTGTTAAACTAAAGCGAGGTCGCTGACAGCAAGAGTCGGGCAGGATGCCAATTATTTTTTATTTATTGACAAATAAAAATAAACATGAACTTTTCAGTAAATTTATTGCCCCTGGTGTTTACACACCATACTCATGCGGTAACTGAACAGCAATTCAAGTGACAGTTCAGATTATGGTGGGGTGGATTATGATTCATTTAATTGTTTCAAAGACACCAAAATAATATTTTTATGAAATTGTTGATACTTAAGTGCTTCATAAATTCAATATAGATGTTCCAAGTGATTTCTTCATGTAACTACACCTATCTTTTGTTATCACCATAGCATTTTAGCAAGTAAATTGTGGAATAAATATGGAGTTCAAATTCACTTCAATGGAGCATTAGACTTATTTGTAGACTCAAACTTACTCTTCAATTTTCAAGTCTTCAAAATTAGCTATCTTCTATTAGATTTTAAAATATGTATTAAAACTCATAAATGAGCAACATCTAAATTATAAAATCAAATCTTATCCAAAATAGTGAGCAATGTCCATAGCATCAAATTACACCAAATTATATAGATATAAGTAGCTAACTAAATAAAAATTGAACAACCTTAAGGCAGAGAAATAGTAATTTTATTTACCCACGCTACCTTATATGATAGTGAGATGGTTCGGATTTCAAATTTCTATAATCTAAATTAACCTTAGATATGATATTCATGCAACTCACAATATCAATTATGAATATGCAAAACTTCTCATGTTTTGAAAATTGGAAAGATCATAGTTCACAATCAAGGAAGTATTAACTAAGCATCCTCGAGATCACTAATTTTCTCATCAAACTCATAAAAATCATCAGAATCATCGATTTACTTACCTTCCTTCTCCACATTTATATCCAAGCTCTTCCTAAGACGTCCATTGGTATAATGTTCAGCTTAATGATACTTATAACATGCATTGGGATAAATCATAAACCTGAACATAGTTATTTTTCCTTTAGTGTCCTTGTCCTTAATTTACATAATGAGAGATAAAAAAATATTTGAAATTAATCTACTAAATCACAACTATTTTAGAAAATGCTAACCTTTTTACTTTAGATTTCACATTTATGTTTACTAGTTTAACATAAACTTCATATATATTAAAGTTCCATAAATAACTTTTTTATGAATAAAATATCTATAAAATCTAAAATTTGTAATAAAAATAACTAGTAAAGAGTAAAATTATCCTTATTAATGATTTCAAAAATCTAGTTTTAATTGCCTATACCAAGGACAACTAGAAAAGAATACTTTAATTTAAAGCAAAAATAGAGAAAGAATTTACCTACTTAAATGTTTATCATACAAAGTTTAACTAATCAAAACTTTTTTTTTCAGCATTAAAATTTTCTTTCACACGGGCCTCTCTCATTTTATTTAATATTAATCAATTAATTATTTTATAAATAAATAAAATTGCATTGATCTATTGCAATGATATCTAATAGATATTTCTCATTGTAATCGAAGAATTTCTTCTATGAAATTGGGTCGAACTAGAGATAATCCCACAGAAAGTTGTGATAGGAATAATCGAAGTAGAAGAATGGCAAAAGGGAAGAGAACAAGGACATAAAAAAGAAAAAAAAAATAGCATTGAAGTTTAGCACGTCAGGAATCTCTTTGAAGAAGTGCCACCTTGCTGCGTAGTTGTGTAAGCAAATGTTAATAGTTCATGAGAAAAACAAAACAAAAAAGAGACAGATGNTGGTATTGAAGTTTAGCACGTCAGGAATCTCTTCGAAGAAGTGTGTCACCTTGCTACGTTGTTGTGTAAGCAAATGATAATAGTTCATGAGAAAAGCAAAACAAAAAAGAGACAGATGACAATAGCAACATCTAGGATAATCTTCAACTTCGATCAATTTCCTTTGAAGCTTCAATGGCATAGTGGTATCTGTAAAACGTTCTTAACTTCCAACTTTCAATGATTGTTGCAATGTTTTTCTTCTTTTATTATTATTTTATTTTATTTTATTTTGAAATGTTGAGTGTTGAGATATAAATTTGATATGAATCCTTACTTTTCAATAATTCATGTTCAGCATTTTCTTAGTTTTAAATTTACTTTTTTTTCAAACCTTTTTGAAAATGTTCTAAACATCTAACCTTAAGTCTAACAGTTAATCTACCGAATACTCTAGAACCAAATTTAATAACTCATTTAATGGCCGTGTTTTAACTCGTCAATACATTCTATTTAATCATACAATATAAACATTCATTAATATATCATTCCTAGTTTGTTATTAATTCATGATAACATTCTCATTTCTATCACACTCAAGTTAAGTATAAATGACTTATAGTAAAACATTTTGATCAATTCAGTAAAGTAAACTTAATTGTGGTTGTCTAAATTGTAACATAGTCAACCTATCCTGGCAGACATTCTACTTAAGAATACAACATGACACTGCATAGTTTGCACTATGCATCAAGTATGAGAGTACAACATTGCAATAAAGAATATATTCAACCATTCTCTACTTACTAAGTTGGAATCTATAAAGACGTTTAGTACTATTTGGCTACTAAAAAAAGATACTCCATAAAGAAAATCTATCGTAAAGAATGTTTAAGAAGACATATCAGAAATGTCATTTTAGTGACCCCTATTGCTCTTCCATCTTAAAACTGGTAACAAGAGAAAGAGGAAAAGAAAGATAAGATCCAAAAATCATCATGTGTCCATACATACTCCATCCTTAAGAGCAATTTAATTGTTTTATCTATCAATGCAAAATCTAATTTAGAGTATAACAAAACCTAGAATCACCATATGTTAAAGAGACCGTCAGACCTTTAAGAGAATAAGCGATAAAAGTTCTAATTACAAGAAACTCCTAAGAAACTTCTTCATTTTAACCAACATTAATTCTAGAAATTATATTCTTAACTATACTTTTATTTTCTATGTAATAGAGAAAAAACAATTGAATAATTATCAATATTAATTGATAATTGATGATATCACAAACATAAATAATACATATCACATACACAATCTTTATTTTACTAATTTTCAGTCATCTATCTTCTAAATATTTCCTCCATTGTTCTAACTTTTTACTCACTTAAGTGCAACACAAAAATATATAGACTCGATATTGATCTTTGATGTAAACCTATAATAATTAAAACCCCATAGATCTCTCCACAAATAATTTTAAGCTAAATCATGTTGTATCTTACATATCTTTATACATATATTTCTACTATAATAAGCATTAGCACTAGATCATAAGAATTCTCAAGATTAATAAAAACCATATGAAGATCAGTTCTTTATACTTTTTCATTAATTACTCAAACAAAAACTCACCTCCACATTAGATCCTTTTAGTAAGACACCACATCGGTTCTTTGAAACAAACATACTTTTTTAAGCTCTAAATATAATCTTTTGTCAATTCATAGGATTAGTTTGGGTACAAAAAAAGATTTGTAGATTAGCTAATTATTTAAATCTAGATATTAAGAATCCTAAGATTGTTAAATCCTAAATAAAATTTGTCATTAAAATTTCGAACAACTACTAAATCTTGGAAAGCTATTTAGCCATTTGTTTCAAGATTTACAACTTCAATGATAACATTGTTTAACCAAAACTTAAAATAAATGGTTAATATTCAAGGTAAAGTCTATGTTAGATCAATTATGTTGTTATGCTTTAATAATAATCTTATAATGTATTTTCAAACCCCAAAACCCCTCCTCCCTTNACATACCTGAGATTTGGAAAATTTAAATCCGAGATTTTAGATTTCACCTATTTTACTAAATTCTTTGTGGAATGTCGAATTGGGCCTCTCTTGGGAAAAAAAATTGAGTACATCTGCGTCTGTAACACGGGTATTTCGGGAGGTTAACCTTGTAAACTGCACCTGTATATCAAAATAGAAGCGCGGAACTTATTAGAAGACACAGTAGGTTACAGGGAGGTTACAGGGGTATAAAGCGGTTATAACCTCCTAAAATCCTCCATATAACATGTTTGTAAGTTACAGATGTACGCAGCTCTGCATACGTCTTATGTACGCAAATTTTTTCCACATGGATCCAGGAAGGCTAAAATTGCTCATATCTGACATCGTTGAAAACTCAAATATCCATGAAACGCATATGCATTAATAAATTTTCAATCCACAACAAATCTGAATGCATGACACGGATTCGATGAAGAAATATTTAAATTTTGATTAAGAGTTTTTCAGAACATTAATTTCAGCAAACTTATAGTCACAGCAAACTTATAGTCAAATGAGACAGACTCAATTATATCAAAATTGGTCCAATTTGAGTCAGATCAAGCTCCCATAAAGACATTAAACCACTTTTAGGGTTCTCTGGACATATCTAGAAGACCAAACGAATGTTGAATCTAACAAACCTATAGTCGAATCGAGCATCTAAATAATACGAATCCAACAAGCCTAAGTTTGCTCAGTTCCAACATCGTTAAGGCACTCAAATGACCATCAAACATTGTCTGATCGAAGGAAGCCCTCCGGACGTTTCGATTAAAGTGGTTCATATTTTTTATTAATTGCACCCAGAATACTATAAATAGAGTCCACCACTCTCATGAGAGAGAAGAGTTTGAGATTTGAGGAATAGCTTGAAGATTTGAGAAATAGCTCAAGTTCAACACTACCACCGCCAACTGTCGTCAACCATCACTAACCTCTGTTAAACACTATCGATCATCGTCAACTTTCGTCGATCGTCGTCAACCTTCGTCAACCACCACTAACCTCCGACAACCACCGATGTCTATTGTCGATCATAGTTAATCTTCATTGACCACTGCCGATCGTCGTCGATCACACCCAATCTCCGTCAACGAACATCGAATGCCGTCAATCACAATCAATCATCGTCGACCACCACCGACCAAACACTAATAATCACTATCGGTCGTCACCCGTTCTCAATAACAAATTCATCAGCACATCGACGTTGAAACTTGGGATACATCCACTTGGGAGTGCACTTGATCCCAAAACAGTCACTTACACCTGACTCTCTGATTATGGGTAGTCTACGTAGGTATTCCTTCGAGGATTTGGTCCAAGGTGTCTCCACCCGATCTTGTTTAAGCGGATACACTTGGCTTATTATTGTGAGGTTTGTCGCACGTAGGCATTCCAAATTTTATTTTTTCCTCTTATCGGTCGTTTTTGTCATATATCTATCTTTTTAGGTTTCTCTCTTCTCCAGGTCATTCATATGACCTAGAAGATAGACTTATTCGGATAAGGGAAGTATACGACGATCAACAGACTGGTGATTTCTTCAAAAATAAAAGAGAGAAAAACAAATGGAAATAATAAATAGATAGTGGTTGAAGGCTCGTTTAATAAAGGATCCGGCCGCTATGATCCCTACACTTAGAAAATTTTGCTTTTGGCTTGAAACAAGGTAAATTTGTAATGAAAAACACTTGGAGATTTTATATAGGTTATGTAATGAAGCGAAATTTTTGTAACTGACCAATGGAATAAGATGAAGTATGGCTTTCGGATAGTTATTTTGCTATTATTATTTTTTGCCTTTTATGCACTTTATCATTTACAATATGTGGTGTAAGAGTCTTTTGGGTTGGCTTTGACATATCTTCTACATGACTCAAGTCTTATTTTACCCACATCTAATTCACTCGGTCGTATCACCACCACAAGTTGTTTATTTCTTGAGGTCTGCTTCTAGAGTGATTTATTCAGTACTCTTCGTGAAGCTTGTCACTGTTGGGCAGGAAACCATCTCCAGAGGTTCACCTGGCTCGAGATCAAAGATAAGTTTTTTAGAAGCTTTAGTTTTGGAGGTCAACTTTTGGTGTTAAATGTCAATCGAACATCATGTGTCATTTTTGGTCATTCTGAGTAATTTCTCGATCGAACGACTTGCATCATTGTTGATTTGTTTCGAGGCATTAATGCCCGACCCGCCTCTTACACTTCCTGAGTCTCGAAAATTTGTTTGGGTCTCCGCCTTGGATGAACTACCCCTTTTGTTAGACTTATTAAGCGAATCTCATCGCTGCTTTTGCGGAGTAACCATGAGACTCACTTCTGGGGTGATTTGTTGGGTACCCTTCATGGATTTTGTCACTACTGAGTAGGGAACCACCTTCAGAAGATTTATCCAATTCAAGTTTGGAGACATGTTTAAGAAATTTTTGTGTCACTTTTGCTCGATCGGATTGTCACCTCGCACGGTGGTAATCGTTGAGACTTGCTTTCAGAGTGATTTGCTATGTACCTTTCATAGAGCCTTTCGTTGTTGGGCAGGGAACAACCTCTGGAGCTTTGTCTGATTTGAGTTTGGGGACAAATTTAGGATGTGTGAGAGTTGTAGGTTGTTTTGTTCGTGCTTTGTTGATCGGATGACATAGTGTTGTTATCGGCTTTATCACTCAGGTTCAATTTCCCCAAGTGGTTATTAGGCGTCGAAGCGCATGAAAGCCTCAAGTAACCCAAGTGTCAATTGAACTTTTGGCTATACAAAAAATTAGCCAACTCACGTTTTTAATATTTTATAAGGCAAAAAATTGCAAGCTTGTTGGAATGAAACTACCTTTTGTTATATTTCGAGGCTCTCAGTAGAAAAGCCTTTAGAACCTTGTGATCATCTGACGACCGCTCATAGTAACGAACCAATAGTTGGTCATGGTGGCAAACCTGACCTCATCAATGATTGCTCCTGTCAATCCCCTTATTGTCGATGGACAGTTAACTGTCTTCACGTAGAGGATGAGTGAAAGGATATGGACTGTCCTTTCGCCTCCACTAGTTCATTTACTGTGTTTTATTTGTGGGAGACAGTCAGTGATTCGACTTTTTGATAGAAAGGATTGTTGACATACTCATTGATTGCAATGTGGTTGTTGGTCAATTTTCTTTAATCAGTGCAGGCCTAGGTCATATCGAAATCATTCTCCTCTCAGCCCTTGGAACAAGGCAACATACGTTATTGTGGGTTCCAAATCTTGCACCTCCAACATCTCTTTCTAGAATCTAGTTATATACGAGCAAAGGCTCTCATTTTGCCTTTGCTTGATTAGTCAAAGGGCTTGTGAACCCTTCTACGGCTTCTGAGTGATGGCTAACTGTGCCACGAACATCCTCTTAAAATCATCAAATGAGGTAATTACTATGGATGCAATCCATTGAGCCACCTGAGGCTGGCTCCTTCAACATAGTGAAAAAGAAATGAAACGTCATATAATCGGTGATCCTCAATATGCAAATGATAAAATCAAAGGAGGCAATATGGTCGGTTCAATCAGTCTGACCTTTGTAAGGTTCAGAAAATGATATATTGAACTTCTCTGAGGGTTCATTGGCAGGAATTTTCCAAGAGAACACATTCTCCAGCTATAGGGGAGAGTTGTAAACCCGAACTAATATATATTCATCAATGCTGGCCAAGCATTGTCCTAGTACTGGGAATCTATTGCTCTTTCTTCAGGCAACTATGCCTTTAGTCCATTGGGAGCCAGTTCCTCTTAAGAGTTTTTTTTTTATTTCTCCATGCTACTGCTTCTTTAATGGCCTCTAACATCTGGCCCATCATCTGTTTCCTCAACTTTTGGATCTGTTGTTATATGAACTCCCATGTGCACTCCATATTCATTACGTCTCTTTAGTGGATTTCTTCTCTATGTTGTGCTCATTTTCTTATTGTTTGCATGATCTATGCTCAACGCACATTTTAGGATATTAAGTTTGAAGTTATCCTATAAATCACACCAAAGGAATATAATATAAAATGAAAGAGAGTGTGTGTGTGCGTGCATAACAAAAAATGGCTTTTTATAACTGATTGATTAACCCTTCACTATAGAAATGACCACCCTATTTATATTCAAAGGGGGTATGAAATGTACAACTACATTCTTGCCTCTACTTTTACGAGGGCATCTCGACTTTTACAAGGGCATTATAGGGTATTTTTGGTATAAAAAATAAATGATCCTATGGCTCTGCCACCCTATCATTCAACCATCTGAGATTAATAGTCCTTGGGTCGGCAAGATCCATTCTGTCGGCTCTATTGAGTTGGGGTAGTCGGTCAGCTTAGTTGTTTTTTGGTCATTCAGATCTTCACTCGGTCGGCTTGGTCAGTCGGTCAGTTGCTTTGGTCTGACGGCTGACTATTAGTCTCTAGATTAAAAACTCCTATCGCCTTGAGACTGGGGTGGATCACCGTAATCCGACGAACAACCTACTCCTAGACAGGAGGTCTACCTGAGATGTTTGTGGTGTATTATGATGAGAACTTTAAGACTCTTGAAGATTCTTGGGGGTCCTTGAGAGGCGGTTGGTGATGTGGCAATGAGAGTTAGGCATCCCTTCACTTGGTTAAAGCGACCTTCATTCAGCCGGCTTCAGATTCTGCTCTAAGGGAGCTGTAGTTGGTCTATGAGGCCTGTTAATCTTCCGCAAATGTGACTATTGATCTTCCTTCAGTGGGCCACCCTCGATCGCATTTTTGTCACATAGTCCATTGAATTTCTTCAAGATTCATGCAAGCACATTTTTGACACATACATTTATCAATATTTTTATACCAGCATTCAAATATAGGATGCTTATATACTAAAAACAAGCAATGGTGCATCGAAATTAATAGCCCAAAGAATCCGTTCAAACTTGCTCGGCATACAGAGTTGTAGGGGTGTAAACGAGCTATTCCGCTCGTTTATATTTCGAGCTCAAAAAATGTGTTCGTGTTCGGCTTATTTGCTTAGTGAGCCGAACACGAGTTTTTTACAACAAAGAGTTGTTTTTGACAACCATAATTACATAGCTATAAGATGTTAATGGTTGGGGGAAGATTTAAAAATTATTACTTGTATTAAAACATCATTTTAATCTAATTTAATATATTTTATTCTATTTTCTTAATTAATATTTTTAATTAATTATAAATCTTTGTAGCCTTGCAGTTAATTAATTTTTTTAAAAATACTATGCATCAATATATATATATNCTTTGCCTCGACAGAGCCCAGTTGTAGTCCAACGGGAAGCAATTGTCGGGATCGCAAAATAAGTGGGATGATAGCAAAGAGGGTAAAAGGAAGTAAGACTAGAAGAGAGAATAACTTATTGCAGTTTACCTCGTTGGAAAGCTCCTCAGAACANCTAAATGATATGAGTTCAAATTGTCTAATGTGAGGTAAATTAATGAAAAATAAAAGGAAATTCCCTGCATCAAATGACTATGTATTTTTAATTAATTTATTGCACGAAAAAAATTTTAATAAATATCTTTCATTGTGAGTAAGGAATTTCCTCCCTTTGCCTCGGCAGAGCCCAGTTGTAATCCAACGGGAAGCAATTGTCGGGATCGCAAAATAAGTGGGATGATAGCAAAGAGGTAAAAGGAAGTAAGACTAGAAGAGAGAATAACTTATTGCAGTTTACCTCGTTGGAAAGCTCCTCAGAACAGAGACGCGCCGATGGCTGAGCAAATAAGGTAGCGCGCTGATTTAGAAGAAAGAAAGGAAAAGAGGCCGTCGACAAGGCTGACTTCCGGGCAACTTCGATGGGGTTAACGAAGGTAAGTTTAATTCCGTCCGAAGCTCCCGGCGACTTGCTGGAATCCGAAACCCTTCCAAGGGGCTGCCTGGAATCTAATTGAAGGAGGAAGCTTAACGTAACACGGAATTCTTATGTGCATACCTGAGATTTGGAAAATTTAAATCCGAGATTTTAGATTTCACCTATTTACTAAATTCTTTGTGGAATGTCGAATTGGGCCTCTCTATAACATGAATCCAGGAAGGCTAAAATTGCTCATATCTTACATCGTTGAAAACTCAAATATCCATGAAACGCATATGCATTAATAAATTTTCAATCCACAGCAAATCTGAATGCATGACACGGATTCGATGTAATTTTGTAAGCAAGAAATATTTAAATTTTGATTAAAAGTTTTTCAGAGCTTTAATTTCAGCAAACTTATAGTCACAGCAAACTTATAGTTAAACGAGACGGACCCAATTATATCAAAATTGGTCAAATTTGAGTCAAATCAAGCTCCAATCAAGACATTAAACCACTTTTAGAGGTTCTCCAGACATATCTAGAAGACCAAACGAATGTCGAATGTAACAAACCTATAGTCGAATCGAGCATCTCAATAATATGAATCCAACAAGCCTAAGTTTGCCCAGTTCCAACATCGTTAAGACACTCAAATGACCATCAAATATCGTATGATCGAAGGAAGCCCTCTGGACGTTCAATCAAAGTGATTCATATTTTTTATTAATTGCACCCAGANTAGAAATATTTAAATTTTGATTAAGAGTTTTTCAGAGCTTTAATTTCAGCAAACTTATAGTCACAGCAAACTTATAGTCACACGAGACGGACCCAATTATATCAAAATTGGTCAAATTTGAGTCAAATCAAGCTCCAATCAAGACATTAAACCACTTTTAGAGGTTCTCCAGACATATCTAGAAGACCAAACGAATGTCGAATGTAACAAACCTATAGTCGAATCGAGCATCTCAATAATATGAATCCAACAAGCCTAAGTTTGCCCAGTTCCAACATTGTTAAGGCACTCAAATGACAATCAAACATCGTATGATCGAAGGAAGCCCTCTGGACGTTCAATCAAAGTGATTCATATTTTTTATTAATTGCACCCAGAATACTATAAATAGAAGCCACCACTCTCATGAGAGGGAGATGAGAGTTTGAGATTTAAGTAATAGCTTGAAGATTTGAGAAATAGCTGAAGTTCAACACCACCACCGCCAACTATCGTCAACTATCACTAACCTCTGTTAACCACTATCGATTATCGTCGACTTTCGTCGATCGTCGTCAACCTTCGTTGTCCACCACTGACCTCCGACAACCACCGATGTCTATCGTTGATCACAACTAATCTTCATTGACTACTGTCGATTGTCGTCGATCACACCCAATCTCCGTCAACCACCGTTGAATGTCGTCAATCACAATCAATCATCGTCAACCACCATCGACCAAACACTAATAATCACTATCGGTCGTCGCCCTTTCTCAGTGCATGTGAGCTTTCCCGCTGACACTTGTTTTCACGCAGGATTGAGTCTTTTATTTTCATANATCCATTGACTACTGTCGATTGTCATCGATCACACCCAATCTCCGTCAACCACCGTTGAATGTCGTCAATCACAATCAATCATCGCCAACCACCATCAACCAAACACTAATAATCACTATCGGTCGTCACCCTTTCTCAGTGCATGTGAGCTTTCCCGCTGACACTTGTTTTCACGCAGGATTGAGTCTTTTATTTTCATATGTAATTTTTAGAGTCTAGGAGATAACCCAAGCGAAACTCATTTTATCGAGAGTATTTTTGGGTACCCCCAAGATGTAATTAACCAAGTGGGATACGTCCCCTTGGGAGTGCTCTTGATCCCAGAACAGGCACCTACACCTGAATCTCTGGTTATGGTACTGTCTACGTAGGTATTCTTTCGCGGAAATCGGTTTAAGATGCTTTCGCCCGATCTTGTTTGGGCGGACACTCTTAACCTATCCTTGCGAGGTTTACCGCACGTAGGCTCTCAACGTTTTGTGTTTTCTCTTGTTTGTCGCATTGACGTATGTCCCTTTTTATTCGGTTCCTCTCTTTTTCGAATCATTGATCTGCTTCGGCTGGGAGATTTATTCGAATAGGGGAAGTATACGATGATCGACAAGCTGGCGACTCCTTTTAAACTAAAAGAGAGAAAAACGAACGAAANCCGTCTACGTAGGTATTCTTTCGCGGAAATCGGTTTAAGGTGCTTTCGCCCGATCTTGTTTGGGCGGACACTCTTAACCTATCCTTGCGAGGTTTACCGCACGTAGGCTCTCAACGTTTTGTGTTTTCTCTTGTTTGTCGCATTAATGTATGTCCCTTTTTATTCGGTTCCTCTCCTTTTCGAATCATTGATCTGATTCGGCTGGGAGATTTATTCAAATAGGGGAAGTATACGATGATCGACAAGCTGGCGACTCCTTTTAAACTAAAAGAGAGAAAAACGAACGAAAACACTCAGTAACAAATTCATCAGCACATCGACGTTGAAACTTGGGATACGTCCACTTGGGAGTGCACTTAATCCCAAAACAGTCACTTACATCTGACTCTCTGATTATGGGTAGCTTGCGTAGGTATTCCTTCGAGAATTTTGGTCCAAGGTGCCTCCACCCGANGCGTCCACTTGGGAGTGCACTTAATCCCAAAACAGTCACTTACACCTGACTCTCTGATTATGGGTAGCTTGCGTAGGTATTCCTTCGAGAATTTTGGTCCAAGGTGCCTCCACCCGATCTTGTTTGGGCGGATATACTTGGCTTATTATTGTGAGGTTTGTCGCAATTAGGCACTCCAAATTTTATTTTTTTCTCTTGTCGGTCGTCTTTGTCGTATATTTATCTTTTTCGGTTTCTCTCTTCTTCAGGTCATTCATATGACCCAGAAGAGAGATATATTCGAATAAGAAAAGTATACGACGATCAACAGACTGGTGACTTCTTCAAAAATAAAAGAGAGAAAAACAAATGGAAATAATAAANCTCTTGTCGGTCGTCTTTGTCGTATATCTATCTTTTTCGGTTTCTCTCTTCTTCAGGTCATTCATATGACCCAGAAGAGAGATTTATTCGAATAAGAGAAGTATACGACGATCAACAGACTGGTGACTTCTTCAAAAATAAAAGAGAGAAAAACAAATGGAAATAATAAATAGATGGTGGTTTAAAACTCGTTTAAGGATCTGGCCGCTATGATCCCTACACTTGGAAGATTTTGCTTTTGGTTTGGAACAAGGTAAATTTGTAATGAAAAAGACTTGGAGATTTTATATAGTTATGTAATGAAAGGAAATTTTTGTAACCGACCAATGGAATAAGATGAAGTATGGCTTTGGGATAGTTACTTTGCTATTATTATTTTTTGCATTTTATGCACTTTATCATTTACAATATGTGGTGTGTGTGCATCAGTCGATCGTTTGTCTCTTAAGAGTCTTTTTGGTTGGCTTTGACATAGCTTCTACATGACTCAAGTCTTATTTTACCCCCATCTAATTCACTCGGTCGTTTCACCACCACAAGTTGTTTATTTTTTGAAGTCTGCTTCTAGAGTTATTTATTCAGTACTCTTCGTGAAGCATGTCACTGTTGGGCAGGAAACCATCTCTTGAGGTTCGCCTGGCTCGAGATCAAAGACAGGTTTTTTAGAAGCTTTAGTTTTGGAGGTCAACTTTTGGTGTTAAATGTCAATCGAACATAATGTGTCATTTTCAGTCATTCTGAGTAATTTCTCGATCGCACGACTTGCATCATTGTTGATTTGTTTCGAGGCATTGATGCCCGACCCACCTCTTACACTTCCTGAGTCTCGNCGGTCATTCTGAGTAATTTCTCGATCGGACGACTTGCATCATTGTTGATTTGTTTCGAGGCATTGATGCCCGACCCACCTCTTACACTTCCTGAGTCTCGAAAATTTGTTTGGATCTCCGCCTTGGATGAACTACCCCTTTTGTTAGACTTATTAAGTGAATCCATCGCTGCTTTTGCGGAGTAACCATGAGACTCACTTCTGGGGTGATTTGTTGGGTACCCTTCATGGAGTTTGTCACTACTGAGTAGGGAACCACCTTCAGAAGATTTATCCAACTCAAGCTTATAGACAAGTTTAGGAAATTTTTGTGTCACTTTTGTCGATCGGATTGTCACCTCGCACAGTGGTAATCGTTGAGACTTTCTTTCGGAGTAATTTGCTATGTACCCTTCATAGAACCTTTTGTTGTTGGGCAGGGAACAACCTCTGAAGCTTTGTCTGATTTGAGTTTGGGGACAACTTTAGGATGTGTGAGAGTTGTAGGTTGTTTTGTTTGTGCTTTGTTGATCGGATGACATAGTGTTGTTATCGGNAGGATTGTCACCTCGCACAGTGGTAATCGTTGAGACTTGCTTTCGGAGTAATTTGCTATGTACCCTTCATAGAGCCTTTTGTTGTTGGGCAGGGAACAACCTCTGAAGCTTTGTCTGATTTGAGTTTGGGGACAAATTTAGGATGTGTGAGAGTTGTAGGTTGTTTTGTTTGTGCTTTGTTGATCGGATGACATAGTGTTGTTATCGGCTTTATCACTCAGGTTCAATTTCCGAATGGTTATTAGGCGTCGAAGCGCATGAAAGCCTCAAGTAACCTGAGTGTCGATTGAACTTTTGGTTATACAAAAAATTACCCAACTCACGTTTTTAATATTTCTTAAGGCAAAAAATTGCAAGCTTGTTGGAATGAAACCGCCTTTTGTTATATTTTGAGGCTCTCAATAGAAAAGCCTTTGGGACCTTATGATCATCTGACGAGCACTCATAGTAACGAACCAATAGTTGGTCATGGTGGCAAACTTGACCTCATCAATGATTGCTTCTGTCAGTCCCCCTATTGTTGAAGGACGGTTAACTGTCTTCACGTAGAGAATGAGTGAAAGGATATGGATCGTCCTTTCGCCTCCACTAGTTNGTCCCCCTATTGTCGAAGGACGGTTAACTGTCTTCACGTAGAGAATGAGTGAAAGGATATGGATCGTCCTTTCGCCTCCACTAGTTATTTTACTGCGTTTTATTTTGTGGGCGACAGTCAGTGATTCTACTTTTTTATAGAAAGGATTGTTGACATACTCATCGATTGCAATGTGGTTGTTGGTCAGCTTTCTTTAATCAGTGCAGGCCTAGGTCATATCAAAATCATTCTCCTCTCAGCCCTTGGAAAAAGGCAACATACGTTATCGTGGGCTCATTTTGCCTTTGCTTGATTAGTCAAAGGGCTTGCGAACCCTTCTACGGCTTCTGGGTGATGGCTAACTGCACCACAAACATCCTCTTAAAATCAACAAATGAGGTAATTACTATGGATGCAATCCATTGAGCCACCTGAGGCTNGAAATCATTCTCCTCTCAGCCCTTGGAAAAAGGCAACATACGTTATCGTGGGTTCCAAATCTTGCACCTCCAACATTTCTTTCTAAAATCTAGTTATATACGAGCAATAGCTCTCATTTTGCCTTTGCTTGATTAGTCAAAGGGCTTGTGAACCCTTCTACGGCTTCTGGGTGATGGCTAATTGCGCCACAAACATCCTCTTAAAATCAACAAATGAGGTAATTACTATGGATGCAATCCATTGAGCCACCTGAGGCTGGCTCCTTCAACATAGTGAAAAAAAAATGACACGTCTTATAATCGGTGATCCTAAATATGCAAATGATAAAATCGAAGGAGGCAATATGGTCGGTTGAATCAGTCTGACCTTTGTAAGATTCAAAAAAATGGTATATTGAACTTCTCAGAGGGTCCATTGGCCGGAATTTTCCAAGAGAACACATTCTCCAGCTATATGGGAGAGTTGTATACCCAAACTAATATATATTCATCAATGCTGGCCAAGCATTGTCCTAGTACTGGGAATCTATTGCTCTTTCTTCAGGCAACTATGCCCTTAGACCATTGGGAGCCGGTTCCTCCTAGGAGTTTTTTTTTTTTTATTTCTCCATGCTACTGCTTCTTTAATGGCTTCTAACATCTGGCTCATCATCTGTTTCCTCAACTTATGGATTTGTTGTTATACGAACTCTCATGTGCACTCCATATTCATTGTNATTTCTCCATGCTACTGCTTCTTTAATGGCTTCTAACATCTGGCTCATCATCTGTTTCCTCAACTTCTGGATCTGTTGTTATACGAACTCCCATGTGCACTCCATATTCATTGTGTCTCTTTAGTGGGTTTCTTCTCTATGTTGTGCTCATTTTCTTATTGTTTGTGTGATCCATGCTCAACGCACATTTTAGGATATTGAGTTTGAAGCTATCCTGTAAATCATACCAAAGGAATAGAACATAAAATGAAAAAGAGTGTGTGTGTGCATAACAAAAAAATGGCGACTATAGAAATGACCACCCTATTTATATTCAAAGGGGGTATGAAATGTACAACTACATTCTTGCCTCTGACTTTAAAAGGGCATCTCGACTTTTACAAGGGCATTATAGGATATTTTTTGTATAAAAAATAAATGAGCCTATGGCTCTGCCAGCCTATCATTCGACCATCTGAGATCAATAGTCCTTGGGTCGGTAAGATCCATTCTGTCGGCTCTATTGAGTTGGGGTAACCGGTCAGCTTAGCTATTTTTTGGTCATTCAGATCTTAACTCTGTCGGCTTGGTCAGTCGGTCAGTTGCTTTGGTCTGACGGCTGACTATCAGTCTCTAGATTAAAAACTTCTATCGCCTTGAGACTGGGTTGTCTGGCAGTGGGTGGATCACCATAATCCGACGGACAACCTACTCCTAGCAGGAGGTCCACCTGAGATGTTTGTGGTGTAATGTGATGAGAACTTTTAAGACNATAAAAACTTCTATCGCCTTGAGACTGGGTTGTCTGGCAGTGGGTGGATCACGGACAACCTACTCCTAGCAGGAGGTCCACCTGAGATGTTTGTGGTGTAATGTGATGAGAACTTTTAAGACTCTTGAAGATTCTTGGGGGTCCTTGAGAGGCGGTTGGTGATGTGGCAATGAGAGTTAGGCATCCCTTCACTTGGTTAAAGCGACCTTCATTCAGTCGGCTTCAGATTCTGCTCTAAGGGAGCCGTAGTTGCTCTATGAGGCCTTTTAATCTTCCGCAAATGTGAACATTGATCTTCCTTCAGTGGGCCACCCTAGACCGCATTTTTGTCACATAGTTCATTGAATTTTTTCGAGATTCATGCAAGCACATTTTTGACACATACATTTATCAATATTTTTATACCAGCATTCAAATATAGGATGCNTCTATGAGGCCTTTTAATCTTCCGCAAATGTGAACATTGATCTTCCTTCAGTGGGCCACCCTCGACCGCATTTTTGTCACATAGTTCATTGAATTTTTTCAAGATTCATGCAAGCACATTTTTGACAGCATTCAAATATAGGATGCTTACATACTAAAAACAAGCAATGATGCGTCGAAATTAATAGCCCAAAGAATCCGTTCAATTTTGCTTGGCATACAGAGTTGTAGGGGTGTAAACGANCATACTAAAAACAAGCAATGGTGCGTCGAAATTAATAGCCCAAAGAATCCGTTCAATTTTGCTTGGCATACAGAGTTGTAGGGGTGTAAACGAGCTATTTCGCTCGTTTATATTTCGAGCTAAAAAAATGTGTTTGCATTTGACTTGTTTGCTTAGCAAGCCAAACACGAGTTTTTCACAACAAAGAGTTGTTTTTTAAAACCATAATTACATAGCCATAAGATGTTAATTGTTGAGGAAGATTTTAAAATTATTATTTATATTAAAACATAATTTTAATCTAATTTAATATATTTTATTTTATTTTATTAATTAATATTTTTAATTGATTATAAATCTTTGTAGCATTGCAGTCAATTATTTTTTTAAAAATATTATTCATCAATATATATATATTAGTATTTCGAGCCAAAACGAACCGAACACGAACAAGCAAATCTTTGTTTGTATTTGACTCATTAACTTAGCGAACGAGCCAAACACAAGCTGTTTGCGAACAATGGGCCGTTTTTGACAGCCCTCCAGAGTTAGCCTCCCCAATCATTTTAAAATTAGCTCAATTTAAACATAAATTATAAAATTTCTTACCACTATAAACTTGTAGTCAGAATAAAATGCCATTACATGTTCTCATATTGTATTAAATGGCATCCATGTAGAAAATACTGCATATTTAACATTTTGAGCTATTGTTTTGTTCGAGTCACATACAAATAGAAGNATCATTTTAAATTTAGCTCAATTTAAGCATAAATTATAAAATTTCTTACCAACTCTATAAACTTGTAGTCAGAATAAAATGCCATACATATTCTCATATTGTATTAAATGACATCCATGTAGAAAATACTGCATATTTAACATTTTGAGCTATTGTTTTGTTCGAGTCACATACAAATAGAAGACAGACTTGCAAATGGAACTGATAGAAGCATTTTTTGTCTGTGCGTAGAAGCCGCGCCATCATTAGCGATAAAATTTAACCGAACAAAGTTGTTTAAGAATTAAAAAAAATGACGAGAAATCAAACAATCCGCAGCTGCATCAACCCTCGACCAGCAGATCAGATGGAGCCATTGCATTTTACGTCATACTTTAATTAAATATTGCACATGAATACCCTTGATGATGGTAATACATGCAATTATGTTGCTAAATTTTTTCTACCAATTCAGCTTATCATACAATCCAATACATAAAATGATTATATTGTTTTGTTCTTTGACATGTCAATATGTAGCATCATGCATAAGAATTGATTTCGTGAAAACTGAAGTTTTTACCAAATGTGCATTTAAGAGGCATATGAATGCCTAAAAACCATTTGGCTCATCCATGATGATTGCTNTTTTTTTCTACCAATTCAGCTTATCATACAACCATATGTTTTAACAATCCAATACATAAAATGATTAAATTGTTTTGTTCTTTAACATGTCAATATGTAGTATCATGCATAAGAATTGATTTCAAGAAAACTGGTTTTTACCAAATGTGCATTTAAGAGGCATATGAATGCCTAAAAACCATTTGGCTCATCCATGATGATTGCTTCGACGAAAACTATCTTTGAATTTATAGGTGCGACTCATTCATTTTGCGAGTAGAGTTAACTTGTGTTCGTGAAGTCAGAAAGTTTTATGGAAGAAATGCAACTGTGACCATGCAGCAACTATGAGTTGCTTCATGCCCACAACTAATGTAATAATAAACATTAACTCTATCCCTTCCAGTCAGCAGAGCACAACTAAAAACATGGTTGTAAGGTTTACTCTGAATCAACATTCAGATAATAAAATAAAACATTAATATGCTAAAAGTTTCTAGATGATAATAAACTAAAAAAACAGTTAAATTAGTAAGTGCTCCATACCTATAGATGAGTTCATAAAACAGTTCTTAGACTCAAAATACATTGTTATCAAACTAGTTCCCATAGTGACGCAACAGAGCAGCAAGTAAATCTATTGTAAATGCCGAATATATAGCTTCAGTTCTCCATCGTGCTAGTCTCAGTCCCGGATCAAGTTCTGGNCCCATAGTGACGCAACAGAGCAGTAAGTAAATCTATTGTAAATGCCGAATATATAGCTTCAGTTCTCCATCGTGCTAGTCTTCAGTCCCGGATCAAGTTCTGGACCTTTTAACAGGAGATGGGCTGCCACCACAGAAAGAAAATAGATGGTATAAATATGAGAGAGATATATACACATATATACACCAGACAATTCTTATGTATATACATATCTAGCACCCCCACATTAATTTTTACACTCATAGCACTCAAATCTTTAAAATCACAACGAAAACATCACTTGTACTAACTTTTTCGAAGTTAAATATGTCTTTCTATGCACCATGGTGTTATAAATGTAAATATTTAACTTTAAAAGTTAGATATGTGTTCCATAAAAATTATGGTGTACGTACATACCAAAAAGAAAAAAAAAACAAAGCCATCATACTTATATTTCGACCATATGGGTTTGGATTTGTAAATAAATCCTCAAACCCTTTTGGTCAATGCAAACCACTGCTAAATCTGAAATATTTAGCAAACACAAATCTTTTTTAACTGCTATCNTGAAAACATCACTTGTACTAACTTTTTCGAAGTTAAATATGCCTTTTTATGCACCATGGTGTTATAAATGTAAATATTGAACTTTAAAAGTTAGATATGTAGTTCCATAAAAATTATGGCATACGTACATACCAAAAAAAAAAAACAAAGCCATTATACTTATATTTCGACCATAGGGGTTTGGATTTGTAAATCCCTTTTGGTCAATGCAAACCACTGCTAAATCTGAAATATTTAGCAAACACAAATCTTTTTTAACTGCTATCCATAATCCACATTTTCCTACAAAAATATGAATGATGGAAGAGTGTATGGTTGGATTCAAGTAGGGGAAAATAAACTGGTGGTTTCGACACGTACAGAAAAGATGTATGGTTGCCTTCATCATATCAAATGTGGAAAGATTAGGATAAAATATGAGAGCTGAAAATGTCCCCTTGGTTTTGAAATAAATATTAATATTCTAATTTCAGTCAAATTGGACTCAACTATTGTATTCTCTTGAACTTGGTTATTTTTGCCTTTTTCCAGGTATAAATGCAATATGGTCAATTTACTGCAACTTTATACTATTTACCTTTGAGTAGTTTCTATTATAGAATGATAATAATCCTAGGCTACTTCACTACTTAAATTATTCAACCATAACTCTTAGAAGTGACATTAGTATCTATACCATTAATAGATCCAAAATAAATGAATGCTTCCAGTTAGATCTATTTTTCATCCCNTGGAGAAGGCCTCATGATAACAAATGTGGAAAGATTAAGATAAAATATGAGAGCTGAAAATGTACCCTTGGTTTTGATATAAATATTAATATTCTAATTTCAGTCAAATTGGACAACTATTGTATTCTCTTGAACTTGGTTATTTTTGCCTTTTTCCAGGTATAAATGCAATATGGTCAATTTACTGCAACTTTATACTATTTACCTTTGAGTAGTTTCTATTATAGAATGATAATAATCCTAGGATACTTCACTACTTAAATTATTCAACCATAACTCTTAGAACTGACATTAGTATCTATACCATTAATAGATCCAAAATAAATGAATGCTTCCAGTTAGATCTATTTTTCATCACATTAATTGCATCATCTAAGAAAAAACTTGCAACTCAACTTGAATATCATTCGTAAGCACCTCCATGTGTAGAACCAAATTACTTTTAATACTAGCCATATTTTAACAAACATTACTTCAAAAAAATAAATATTGCTTGGGGCCATTGTTATATTTTCTTCCTTAATGCACGGCAACACTTCTTATAATACTTGATCATATGCCGCTCGAAAACAATATAAAGATATATAAAGAAATATAAAGAAATCATTTTAATATATATATATATATATTAAAATGATTTCTTTATTATTTTTTCATTAATCAACTTAAATTGTTTTCATAATGAATGTCACTTGCATAAAACCAAACAACTTAAAATAAACTATTAATATTTCTCGATACTAAAACGTAACTCCCAAATTTGATTGTTTTATAACTATAATAATCTAGAGCTTACCATCACACTGAAATTATTAGAAGCCGATCTTCTTTGCCGCACAAATCTTTAATCTCTCTCAAAACTTCAAAGTATAAAACCTAAATTTGATTATTTTATCACTGCAGCAAGTTATAAAATCTCAAATGTTCGTAAGGTATTAGAAGCCCATCTTCTTTGCCGCATACAACTTTAATCTCTCTCAAGACTACATAGTATAACACCTAAATTTGATTATTTTATCACTGCAGCAAGTTATAACATCTCCAATGTCTATAAGGCATTGGGATCCTTCTTTTCCGAAGCAAACACAACTTCAATGTCATGCATAATTCTTAAAAAACCTAATAGCAACTCATTTGGACTTTAAAAATCAATTATGCATATTTTTCATAGCTCTCCACTTCTTTTTTTTTAAATTAATTTAGAATACACATCATTAATTTATACAACATGCTCTTCTAAAATAAGTTCATCCTTACCAAAAAAAAAAATAAAAGTAATAATAATAATAGCTTCATCCTTACAAATTACATTCAATGCTTTCTCAAAGTAAAAACTTCAATCTTTCAACCAAATCTTCATCTTTAAACAAAATATTATAATAGTTCTTTCTAATACATTTAGTAAAAAAATCTCAAAATACCTTAGTTATTGTGCTTACCAATACAGAGAGAGAAAGAGAGAATTTTTTAGAAACATCCATTTTCTTCTACATTCCCATTATAAATTATGAATGGAAAACATATTATTATCTTATCTTTCCAATGTATTTAGCATGAAAAAATCTTAGTAATTATCTTTATATATAGATGAGAGAGAGCCATTAGTAATTTTTTTTATAAGGAAAACTAACTATTTTTCTTCCCTATCTTCCAACATAAAGTTTAAAAGGATCCATTTTAAATCATTTTCTTTTCCCTCACCTAGCACCTGTCCTATTATGCAAATCATCAAAAACCATACTGGTTTTAGTTTGCTCATTTCTTTCTCAGCAAGCNGTTTGATTGTTTTATAACTAAAATAATCTAGAGCTTACCATCACACTGAAAGTGCTAGAAGCCGATCTTCTTTGCCGCAAAAAACTTTAATCTCTCTCAAAACTTCAAAGTATAACACCTAAATTTGATTATTTTATCACTGCAGCAAGTTATAAAATCTCAAATGTTCGTAAGGTATTAAAGGCCCATCTTCTTTGCCGCATACAACTTTAATCTCTCTCAAGACTACATAGTATAGCACCTAAATTTGATTATTTTATCACTGCAGCAAGTTATAACGTCTCCAATGTCTATAAGGCATTGGGATCCTTCTTTTCCGAAGCAAACACAACTTAACAGCTACAACCATGAAACTTTTTTTTCTCAATAAACGCCAAACAAATCTTATCGTATTAGATCATGTGCTTCTCAAATTAAATAAAAATCATACGAAGATCATTTCTTGAGTATTATATTTATTCACTAAATATTTTAAAACAAAAAAGGCCTACATAGTAAATCTTGTGGCTAACTAAAATCAAATTGATTGTGACATCAACATAAATTTTAAGTCTATTTTCTATTACAAATCTTCATTATATGACACCTAAGTTTGGCTTATTTATAATTACAACACCCATGAGCATCTATTGTTTTTTAAATATTGACAGTAGAATGCCTCTCCTTTAATCATTAGCATCTTTTAGCCTTTAAACTTCCATTAAAAGATTTATCAATCAAACCACTTCAATGTCATGCATAATTCTTAAAAAACCTAATAGCAACTCATTTGGACTTTAAAGATCAATTATGCATATTTTTCATAGCTCTCCACTTCTTTTTTTTAATTAATTTAGAATACACATCATTAATTTATCCAACATGGTCTTCTAAAATAAGTTCATCCTTAACAAAAAAATAAATAAAAGTAAAAGTAAAAACTTCAATCTTTCAACCAAATCTTCATCTTTAAACAAAATATTATAATAGTTCTTTCTAATACATTTAGTAAAAAAATCTCAAAATACCTTAGTTATTGTGCTTATCAATAAACAAGAAGAGAGAGAGAGAGAGAGAGAGAGAATTTTTTAGAAACATCAATTTTCTTCTACATTCCCATTATAAATTATGAATGGACAACATATTATTATCTTATCTTTCTAATGTATTTAGCATGAAAAAAACTTAGTAATTATCTTTATATATAGATGAGAGAGAGCCATTAGTAATTTTTTTTTATAAGGAAAACTAACTATTTTTCTTCCCTATCTTCCAACATAAAGTTTAAATGGATCCATTTTAAATCATTTTCTTTTCCCACACCAAGCACCTGTCCTATTATGCAAATCATCAAAAACCATACTGGTTTTAGTTTGCTCATTTCTTTCTTAGCAAGCTTTCCCTCTGTAAAAATACTTGTATTTTTGTAATTCTCTTTAATAATATATTATCTATTTCTAAATTCTCTTAAAACTTCCAAAATATCGCCTACTTCCAAACATCACTCAACTTATGAAAACGCAAATGTGTTGACACAATCACAAACAAATAAATAAATAAATAAATCAGAACCACATGATAATACCAAAATTCTGTTAGACTGAAATATCTATGTTTACGAGAGAAGATTTAAGATCCGAACCAATGGTGAAAACACATAAATGTGCCAAAAAAAAAAAAAAGCTCTTCTCCAAACCCAATTACACCCTACTTAGTTATAAAAAGAAGCTCAAATAAAAATAATAATAATAATAATAAGAGCAATGCAATTGATATTTAACAAAAAAAAACTAAAAAGAATTAAACCAATAACAATAATTATCAACTTCAGTAGCTATCTAGAAAGATTACCTTCCCACAAATCTATAGAATCCGAATCATCACAAAATTCATGACAGGGATGTGATCTACGTACATGATAATAACATTACACAATAATGGATAATATTGTTTTCTACCTTTCATTTACCTCTACTTTTTCTAATTTAATAGTTTATTCAACTTCTCTAGGAACTTTCAGACTTTCAAAAAGCCGCAATGAGAACTCTCTTCAGCCAATCCCAACTGCCAGATTGGATTGTATTACACTAATCAGATTTTTTCTGGGCAATTATAGTACTCTATTTTCTAATCCCAGTCCCATCGCACACCTGCAAGCCAATGATGCCTAATAATTGACATCGATCCTTTTTTTTTACAATTATGAATTTCAAAACAAATCTGTTTCGAACAATTTGTAACAAAATTACAAAAAAACTGCCCTATCCCAAAAAATAAATTGATAAATTTATCATAAAAAATAATTATTTCAAATTGAAAATNTGAACAATTTGTAACAAAATAAAAAAAAAAACTGCCCTATCCCAAAAAATAAATTGATAAATTTATCATAAAAAATAATTATTTCAAATTGAAAATGGAGCATATACCAAAAAAAATATTGACTAAAAAAAATTCTTAGAATTGTCTTTTACAACACCCTATCATGCAAGATTTAACAATTCCTTCTCCAAACTCTAGGTTTTTATTGTAAGTTAATTAAATATTAATTATGATCTTCATGCTCAAATTATTTACATTCATAATATCTTGCATGATTAAATCAAAATATATTGTTACACCAGCTCCCATCCTCGGCCACCAAGCCAACATTGCCCAATACCCGAGGCATGCATATCCCAAGTCAATGTTTAGTTATTCCCCTTCGCTTTTATCGTTAAAATATAAAGAAACAGATTCCAAAACAACTTGTTTCCAATTAAAATAATTTGTCCAAAAAAAAATTCTGAAATCTGATTTCAACTCAAAACTAAATAGATAATGTATTTATCCAAAAATAGTTCTTTAAGGTAAATGCATAACCGGCAATTTCTTGAATCAAACAAACGTAACACTAGCTTATCATGTACCAAAATCCGGATTGACTCAACCCTCTTTTAACAATAATTTCTTATGGTTATGAATACTTAGCATTTACATAGGTTTAAATATCACATGTCCCATGACATTGGGAAAAATATTAAAAAACCTCCCTAGGTTAACTTTTCAGTCACTTAACCTATAAAACAAAGAGTGCCCTCGTTTGTGACACATCACAACAACAATAGCAGCAACAACAAACCTTTATCCTAATAAGTGTGGCCGGCTTCATGAATCCTTCTTCTCCATTTTGTCCTATTGAGTGTCATATTTTCATTTAATTCTAATAAATTAAAATCTTTTTTTTTATACAACATGCCCAAATCATTCTAGGTCCGCCTCTACCTTTCTTACCATAAGTCGGATCTAAAGCATCTACTCTCCTAACCGGATCATCAGATGGCCGACATTTAATGTGACCAAACCATCAAAGATGATTCTCTAATCTTGTCTACCGCTCGAGATATACCAACCCTTTTACGGATACACATAAAACAAAAATCTTAAAACAATAATGCCAAAGTCAAAACAATCAAAATCAATGAAAATAAAGTACTACACTTTATTAATTTACTAATAAAATTTTATAGTTCTGCCTTAAATGCTTAAAATTTAGAACTTAATCTATAAAAATGCATAAATATAATCTAATTTCATTTAAGAATAAAATGACATATAGAATGTATTCATAGCATTTCTCTATAAGGAGTTATTTGTATTTTGTTAATCCTTCCAGGGACTATACGATATTTAACTAAACCCGGAAGTACAATATATAAAATGTTTTTTTACATTTCAAGCTCCAAAATATTACCCTAGTAAAACATCTTTATACTTATATTCCTCCTACTCTAGAATAGTCACTCATAACTAATATTCTATCTTATGCATCCACAATTTCTCCAACAATCACCTTACAAACATTTCAAAAAAAAAATCTTAAATAAAAGAAACATATTTGAGATATAACTTCACTTTTATAAATAAACAAGTAAAAGGCTAAAGATGAAGTAGGCAAAATATAATCACAAGGTTTTCCCAGATCGCATTGCAATTATAGAACAAATTGAAGAATAAAGCACTAAAAACTTTTTTCCAGAATCCTGTAAACACAAACTGATAAAAAGAAAGGAAAAAAAAGTAAACAAATCATACTTAGAATTTACCCATAAATTTTTAACCTCTAAACAAAAAGATGAGAATAGTTGCAGTATTCACCTTCGATATCGGTAGTAATCAGGGCTCCNAAAAACTTTTTCCAGAATCCCGTAAACACAAAATGATAAAAAGAAAGGAAAAAAAAAGTAAACAAATCATACTTAGAATTTACCCCTAAACTTTTAACCTCTAAACAAAAAGATGAGAATAGTTGCAGTATTCACCTTCGATATCGGTAGTAATCAGGGCTCCTACTACCATATGATGGTCCATTGAAATGATCATAAACTGGACTGCGCGGCCGCCGCCCATAATCGGGGCTTGGACGGTTCCTGTGGATTGGACTAACAGATCGGTCGTATGGATAGTCACCACGCCCACCATAGCCCCTTCTAGGGCTGTCAAACCTGTCACCTCTTTCACCATCATCCCTATGGGCATATTCANGGGACGGTTCCTGCGGATTGGACTAACAGATCGGTCGTATGGATAGTCACCGCGCCCACCATAGCCCCTTCTAGGGCTGTCAAACCTGTCACCTCTTTCTCCATCATCCCTATGAGCATATTCAACTGAAACCACTCTGTCAAGAAGCTTGCTGCAGAAAAAGATAAATCATTGTGATTAGATTTTANGTTAAAATATAAAGAAACAGATTCCAAAACAACTTGTTTCCAATTAAAATAATTGGTCCAAAAAAAAAATTTCTGAAATCTGATTTCAACTCAAAACTACATAGATAATGTATTTATCCAAAAATATTTATTTAAGTTAAATGCATAACCAGCAATTTCTTGAATCAAACAAACGTAACACTAGCTTAACATGTACCAAAATCCGGATTGACTCAACTCTCTTTTAACAATAATTTCTTATGGTTATGAATAATTAGCATTTACATAGGTTTAAATATCACATGTCCCCATGACATTGGGAAAAATATTAAAAACCTTCCTAGGTTAACTTTTCAGTCACTTAAACTATAAAACAAAGAGTGCCCTTGTTTGTGACACATCACAACAACAATAGCAGCAACAACAAACCTTTATCCCATTAAGTGTGGACGGCTTCATGAATCCTTCTTCTCCATTTTGTCCTATCGAGTGTCATATTTTCATTTAATTATAATAAATTAAAATTTTTTTTTTATACAACATGCCCAAATCATTCTAGATCCACCTCTACCTTTCTTACCATAAGTCGGATCTAAAGCATTTCCTCTCCTAACCGGATCATCAGATGGTCGACATTTAATGTGACCAAACCATCAAAGATGACTCTCTCTAATCTTGTCTACCGCTCGAGATATACCAACCCTTTTACGGATGCGCATAAAACAAAAAATCTTAAAACAATAATGCCAAAGTCAAAACAATCAAAATCAATGAAAATAAAGTACTACACTTTATTANTGTCCCTTCTCCACAGCCTAAAATCGCTGCTTGACGAGAAGTACCGGACAGAGTTGGCGGAGATGGTGAACGATGGGAAGTGGTATATTTGTTTAATTAACATGATTAGCATGGTATGTATGTAAATATGAACTTAGATGTTTGGTATGTAAATAATAATGTTTTAAGAGGTATGTATGTAAAACCCCCTTAAAAAACAAATCTGTACACCTGCCCTATTTTAAATTTAAAAGAAACAGGCCTTGGAAATAAAATAAAATAACCGAAACAGCGACAAACTATGATCAGATAGACCTTGATTAAGAACCAATAAAGATGAAATTATAAAGCATGCGGACCCAATCTTCCAATCCAACAGACATAAAGATTAATTGGCCAATGGGAGTTCTAAATGGAATCAGTTGGAGTAGAAATTTAATCAATGTTAAATTGATGTGTTTCAAATGAATAAAAATTAAAAGAAAAATACTACTATGATGACTTCAACAGCCAAATCATACAAATAACCAAAATAAATATTACATAATAAAATGTTCTCGATAATGATAGTGCAAGTAACCCAAGAAGCAATGAAAGATATTGATATTGTCCTTGATGAAGTGTGTACTAATTTAAAAGACAAATCATCAAATTAAGTGAGCAAATTGGTCTAACCAAACAATTGCTCATCCAATAACCTTCTATTTCATTGCATGGCCAACCCTCAATGTGTTCTTTGTTAAAATACCCCTTCTACATTTGCAGCTGTTATCTTGTTACCACAAAAGTTGTGATATAATGTTCAACCCTCAATGTGTTCTTTGTTAAAATACCTCTTCTACATTTGCAGCTGTTATCTTGTTACCACAAGAGTTGTGTTATATTGTTCTTTGTTAAAATACACGAGACATTCTATGTTTTCAACGAAACTAAATTATCATCAATGCCTTTTGAGCCTGTTTCATAATTGAGTTGAGAGAAAATTTCATTAAATGCACGAATAAGGTGGCTTGGCGCTTGAACTTAATCTTTGCACAGCAAAATTAGAATGGTCAAGAACAGGTAAGACTAAAGTAAGAATGGGGGTGTAGAGGATAAATAAAAGGTAATATGAAAATATGGTGTCTTGGGTATTTATGTGAATGACATAAATTAAAAGGATACAAAACAAAAAAAGTCATTGAGTGAGTGCAACTGCACCCCTTCTATATTAACAAATCTGCCAGACATTGGAATGCAATGTTATTAGAAACAATGCACAAACACATTCAAACCTCAATGATGTTGTCGGATTCTGCAATAGAAAACATATTGGTTGTAATTAGGGCTGTCAAAAAAGCTCGTTGTTCGCGAACAGTTCATGTTCGGTTCGCCAATGAGTTCGTGTTCGATTCGTTCGATAAGTAAACGAAACAAACGTGAACAACTTTTTTTCGTTCAGTTAGTTAAACAAACCAAACACAAACAGTGATGCGTTCGTTCGTGTTNGTAAATATGTCAAAAAGAAAACAAATATATTACTTTATGTCCTTTACGGTCTTTCCGTTTGCCATCCAATCATTCTAGTTGCACTCAGGAACAGCTCCCAAATGATTCTACTCTATCTCATCTANCTAAATATGTTAAAAAAAAACAAATATATCACTTTGTCCTTTACGATCTCTTCCGTTTGCCATCCAATCATTCTAGTTGCACTCAGGAACAGCTCCCAAATGATTCTACTCTATCTCATCTCCGATTTTTCCTTCAGAGCTCCTCTCTCTCCACTGGGCTGCTCCAGCCGGCAACACATCGAACATCAATGCAATTACAGATCTCACCTCTGTCAACACGCAGCCCGCTCTACTCAGCTGTTGCTCTCCTTCTCCAGCAACACCTCCTACCTGGAACCTTGCAAACGGCAGCAGCAGGTGATTCCAGTGACCAACCCACCTCCAGTTCAAGCCATTCTTTTCACACCAAACAGTCGGCCTCACCTCAGTCACACCATCCCGCAAGCTTCAACTGCTTTGTGCTCTCAAGCAGAATTGCAGGCCACCTCCCTATTCGACACTATCCTGAGCGTTTCTTCTCCACAGCCTAAAATCGCTGCTTGAAGAGAAGTACCGAACAGAGTTGGCGGAGATGGTGAACGATGGGAAGTGGTATATTTGTTCTATTGACATGATTAGCATGGTATGTATGTAAATATGAACTTAGATGTTTGGTATGTAAATAATAATGTTTTAAGAGGTATGTATGTAAAAACCCCTTAAAAAACAAATCTGTACACCTGCCTTATTTTAAATTTAAAAGAAACAGGCCTTGGAAATAAAAAAAAATAACCGAAACAGCGACAAACTATGATCAGATAGACCTTGATTAAGAACCAATAAAAATGAAATTATAAAGCATGCGGACCCAATCTTCCAATCCAACAGATATAAAGATTAATTGGCCAATGGGAGTACTACATGGAATCAGTTGGAGTAGAAATTTAATCAATGTTAAATTGATGTGTTTCAAATGAATAAAGATTAAAAGAAAAATACTATTATGATGACTTCAACAGGCAAATCATACAAATAACTAAAATAAATATTACATAATAAAATGTTCTCGATAATCATAGTGCAAGTAACCCAAGAAGCAATGAAAGATATTGATATTGTCCTTGATGAAGTGTATACTAATTTAAAAGCACAAATCATCAAATTAAGTGAGCAAATTGGTCTAACCAAACAATTGCTCATCCGATAACCTTCTATTTCATTGCATGGTCAACCCTCAATGTGTTCTTTGTTAAAATACCCCTTCTACATTTGCAGCTGTTATCTTGTTACCACAAAAGTTGTGTTATAATGTTCAACCCTCAATGTGTTCTTTGTTAAAATAACCCTTCTACATTTGCAGCTGTTATATTGTTACCACAAGAGTTGTGTTATAATGTTCTTTGTTAAAATACACGAGACATTCTATGTTTTCAACGAAACTAAATTATCATCAATGCCTTTTGAGCCTGTTTCATAATTGAGTTGAGAGAAAATTTCATTAAATGCACGAATAAGGTGGCTTGGCGCTTGAACTTAATCTTTGCACAGCAAAATTAGAATGGTCAAGAACAGGTAAGACTAAAGTAAGAATGGGAGTGTAGAGGATAAATAAAAGGTAATATGAACATATGGGGGCTTGGGTATTTATGTGAATGACATAAATTAAAAGGATACAAAACAATAAAAGTAATTGAGTGAGTGCAACTGCACCCCTTCTATATTAACAAATCTGCCAGACATTGGAATGCAATGTTATTAGAAACAATGCACAAACACATTCAAACCTCAATGATGTTGTCGGATTCTGAAATAGAAAACATATTGGTTGTAATTAAGGCTGTCAAAAAAGCTAGTTATGTGTTGGGTTCATCAATGAGTTCGTGTTCGATTCGTTCGACAAGTAAACTAAACAAACGTGAACAATTTTTTTCGTTCAGTTAGTTAAACAAACCAAACACAAACAGTGATGCGTTCGTTCGTTCGTGTTCGAATCGTTATTGTTCGAAATATAAAATAATTTAAAATAGTTATATATAAAAAATTTANCCCTGCAAGCCAATGATGCCTAATAATTGACATCGATCCTTTTTTTTTTTACAATTATGAATTTCAAAACAAATTTGTTTCGAACAATTTGTAACAAAATAACAAAAAAAAAAAACTGCCCTATCCCAAAAAATAAATTGATAAATTTATCATAAAAAATAATTATTTCAAATTGAAAATGGAGCATATACCAAAAAAATTATTGACTAAAAAAAATTCTTA